>JAUJEM010000281.1:0-75331 GCA_030448935.1 Citrus cavaleriei | reverse complement strand
GGCGCGAGAGTTTACGAGGGCCTTTGTGCCAAAATAGGACGCGGGCACAGCCGCGCCAAAAATAACCGCCCCGGGCCGGGCGCCAAGTTCTGTCCAGCGGAAAAAGGCCACAAAACGGGTGGGCTATAGCCTTGGGGGGGGGCTGGCCAACTGGTCCAATGGACTCGGAATGGCGCGAGACTATTCGAGGGGCCTCTGTGTGCTGTAAATAGGCCGCGGACACAGCAGCGCCTAAAAATAACCGCCCGAAGGTCGGGCGCGCGAGTTCGGCCCAGCGGAAAAGGCCACAAAACGGGTGGGCTATAGCCTTGGGGGTGGGCTGGCCAACTTTGTCCGCCGGACTCGGAATGGCGCGAGACTATGCGAGGGGCCTCCATGTGCCAAAATAGGCTGTGGACACAGCAGCGCCTAAAAATAACCGCCCGAAGGCCAGGCGCCGAGTTCGCCCAGCGGAAAATGCCACAAAACGGGTGGGCTATAGCCTTGGGGGTGGGGCTGGCCAACTTCGTCCGCCGGACTCGGAATGGCGAGACTTGCGAGGGGCCTCCGTAAAAATAGGCCGCGGGCACAGCCGCGCCTAAAATAACCGCCCGAAGGCCGGGCGCCAAGTTCGTCCAGCGGAAAAGGCCACAAAAACGGGTGGGCTATAGCCTTGGGGGTGGGGCTGGCCAACTTCGTCCGGGGGGTGACTCGGAATGGCGCGAGACTTTGCGAGGCCTGCAAAGAAAATAGGCCACGGGCACAGCCGCGCCAAAAATAACCGCCCGAAGGCCGGGCGCCAAGTTCGCCCAGCGGAAAAAGGCCACAAAACGGGTGGGCTATAGCCTTGGGGGTGGGGCTGGCCAACTTCTGTCCGCCGGACTCGGAATGGCGCGAGAGTTTACGAGGGGCCTCCGTGTGTGCCAAAATAGGTCACGGGCACAGCCGCGCCCAAAATAACCGCCCGAAGGCCGGGCGCCAAGTTCGTCCAGCGGAAAAAGGCCACAAAAACGGGTGGGCTATAGCCTTGGGGGGTGGGGCTGGCCAACTTCGTCCGCCGGACTCGGAATGGCGCGAGACTATGCGAGGGGCCTCTGTGCTGCCAAAATAGGTCATGGGCAAAGCAGCGCCCAAAAATAACCGCCCGAAGGCCGGGGGGCCAAGTTCGTCCAGCGGAAAAAGGCCACAAAACGGTGGGCTATAGCCTTGGGGGTGGGGCTGGCCAACTTCGTCCGCCTCGGACTCGGAATGGCGCGAGACTTTGCGAGGGGCTCCATGTGCCAAAATAGGCTGTGGACACAGCCGCGCGCCTGCAATAACCGCCCGAAGGCCGGGCGCCAAGTTCGTCCAGCGGAAAAGGCCACAAAAACGGGTGGGCTATAGCCTTGGGGGTGGGGCTGGCCAACTTCGTCCGCCGGGACTCGGAATGGCGCGAGACTTTGCGAGGGGCCTCCGTGGTGCCAAAAGTAGGCCACGGGCACAGCCGCGGCAAAAACTAACCGCCCGAAGGCCGGGGCGCCAAGTTCGTCCAGCGGAAAATGCCACAAAACCGGGTGGGCTATAGCCTTGGGGGGTGGGGCTGGCCAACTTCGTCCGCCGGACTCGGAATGGCGCGAGACTTTGCGAGGGGCCTCCGTGTGCCAAAAATAGGCCGTGGCCACAGCAGCGCCCAAAAATAACCGCCCGAAGGCCGGGGCGCCAAGTTCGTCCAGCGGAAAAAGGCCACAAAAACGGGTGGGCTATAGCCTTGGGGGGTGGGGCTGGCCAACTTCGTCCGCCGGACTCGGAATGGCGCGAGACTTTACGAGGGGCCTCCGTGTGCCAAAAATAGACCGCGGGCACAGCCGCGCCCAAAAATAACCGCCCGAAGGCCGGGGCGCCAAGTTCGTCCAGCGGAAAAAGGCCACAAAAACGGGTGGGCTATAGCCTTGGGGGGTGGGGCTGGCCAACTTCGTCCGCCGGACTCGGAATGGCGCGAGACTTTGCGAGGGGCCTCCGTGTGCCAAATAGGCATGGGACACAGACGCGCCAAACATAACCGCCCGAAGGCCGGGGCGCCAAGTTCGTCCAGCGGAAAAAGGCCACAAAAACGGGTGGGCTATAGCCTTGGGGGTGGGGCTGGCCAACTTCGTCCGCCGGACTCGGAATGGCGCGAGACTTTGCGAGGGGCCTCCGTGTGCCAAAAATAGGCCGCGGGCACAGCCGCGCCTAAAAATAACCGGGCCGAAGGCCGGGCGCCTAGTTCGCCCAGCGGAAAAAGGCCACAAAAACGGGTGGGCTATAGCCTTGGGGGGTGGGGCTGGCCAACTTCGTCCGCCGGACTCGGAATGGCGCGAGACTTTGCGAGGGGCCTCCGTGTGCCAAAAATAGGCCGCGGGCACAGCCGCGCCAAAAATAACCGCCCGAAGGCCGGGGCGCCAAGTTCATCCAGCGGAAAAGGGCCACAAAAACGGGTGGGCTATAGCCTTGGGGGGTGGGGCTGGCCAACTTTGTCCGCCGGACTCGGAATGGCGCGAGACTTTGCGAGGGGCCTCCGTGTGCCAAAAATAGGCCGCGGGCACAGCCGTGTCCAAAAATAACCGCCCGAAGACCGGGGCGCCAAGTTCGTCCAGCGGAAAAAGGCCACAAAAACGGGTGGGCTATAGCCTTGGGGGTGGGGCTGGCCAACTTCGTCCGCCGGACTCGGAATGGCGCGAGACTTTACGAGCGGCCTCCGTGAGCCAAAAATAGGCATGGGCACAGCCGCGCCCAAAAATAACCGCCCGAAGGCCGGGCGCCAAGTTCGTCCAGCGGAAAAAGGCCACAAAACGGGAGGGCTATAGCCTTGGGGGGTGGGGCTGGCAAACTTCGTCCGCCGGACTCGGAATGCCGCGAGACTATCCGAGGGGCCTCCGTGTGTGCCAAAAAAATAGGCCGCGGGCACAGCCGCGCCCAAAAATAACCGCCCGAAGGCCGGGCGCCAAGTTCGGCCCAGCGGAAAAAGGCCACAAAACGGGTGGGCTATAGCCTTTGGGGGTGGGGCTGGCCAACTTCGTCCGCCGGACTCGGAATGGCGCGACACTTTGCGAGGGGCTCCGTGAGCCAAAAATAGGCCGCAGGCACAGCCGCGCCTAAAAATACCGCCCCCCGAAGACCGGGGCGCCAAGTTCGTCCTGCGGAAAAAGGCCACAAAACGGGTGGGCTATAGCCTTGGGGGGTGGGGCTGGCCAACTTCGTCCGCCGGACTCGGAATGGCGCGAGACTTTGCGAGGGGCCTCCATGTGCCAAAAATAGGCCGCGGGCACAGCCGCGCCCAAAAATAACCGCCCGAAGGCCGGGGCGCCAAGTTCGTCCAGCGGAAAAAGGCCACAAAAACGGGTGGGCTATAGCCTTGGGGGGTGGGGCTGGCCAACTTCGTCCGCCGGACTCGGAATGGCGCGAGACTTTGCGAGGGTCTCTGTGTGCCAAAAATAGGCCACGGGCACAGCCGCGCCCAAAAATAACCTCCCGAACGCCGGGCGCCAAGTCTGTCCCAGCGGAAAAATGCCACAAAAACGGGTGGGCTATAGCCTTGGGGGGTGGGGCTGGCCAACTTCCTCCGCCGGACTCGGAATGGCGGGAGACTTTGCGAGGGGCCTCCGTGTCCCAAAAATAGGCCTCGGAAACCGCCGCGCCCAAAAATAACCGCCCACAGGCCGGGGCGCCAAGTTCGTCCAGCGGAAAAAGGCCACAAAAACGGGTGGGCTATAGCCTTGGGGGGTGGGGCTGGCCAACTTCGTCCGCCGGACTCGGAATGGCGCGAGACTTTGCGAGGGGCCTCCGTGTGCCAAAAATAGGCCAGGGGCACAGCCGCGCCCAAAAATAACCGCCCGAAGGCCGGGGCGCCAAGTCTGGCCCAGCGGAAAAAGCCACAAAAACGGGTGGGCTATAGCCTTGGGGGGTGGGGATGGCCAACTTCGTCCGCCGGACTCGGAATGGCGCGAGACGTAGCGAGGGGCCTCCGTGTGCCAAAAATGGGCCGCGGGCCCAGCCCCCTGCAAAAAAAACCGCCCGAAGGCACTCGCGCCAAGTTCGTCCAGCGGAACAAGGCCACAAAACGGGTGGGCTATAGCCTTGGGGGTGGGGCTGGCCAACTCGTCCGCCGGACTTGGAATGGCGCGAGACTTTGCGAGGGGCCTCCGGGTGCCAAAAATAGGCCGCGGGCACAGCCGCGCCCAAAAATAACCGCCCGAAGGCCGGGGCGCCAAGTTCGTCCAGCGGAAAAAGGCCACAAAAACGGGTGGGCTATAGCCTTGGGGGGTGGGGCTGGCCAACTTCGTCCGCCGGACTCGGAATGGCGCGAGACTTTGCGAGGGGCCTCCGTGTGCCAATTTTAATCCTCGTGCACAGCCGCTTCTAAAAATAACCGCCCGAAGGCCGGGGCGCCAAGTTCATCCAGCGGAAAAAGGCCACAAAAACGGGTGGGCTATAGCCTTGGGGGTGGGGCTGGCCAACTTCGTCCGCCGGACTCGGAATGGCGCGAGACTTTGCGAGGGGCCTCCGTGTGCCAAAAATAGGCCGTGGGCACAGCCGCGCCCAAAAATAACTGCCCGAAGGCCGGGGCGCCAAGTTCGTACAGCGGAAAAAGGCCACAAAAACGGGTGGGCTATAGCCTTGGGAGGTGGGGCTGGCCAACTTCGTCCGCCGGACTCGGAATGGCGCGAGACTTTGCGAGGGGCCTCCGTGTGCCAAAAATAGGCCGCGTGCACAGCCGCGCCCAAAATAACCGCCCGAAGGCCGGGCGCCAAGTTCTGTCCAGCGGAAAAGGCCACAAAAACTGGCCTTGGGGGGTGGGGCTGGCCAAACTTCGTCCGCCGGACTCGGAATGGCGCGAGACTTTGCGAGGGGCCTCCGTGTGCCAAAAATAGGCCGAGGGCAAAGCCGCGCCCCAAAATAACCGCACGAATGACTGGTCGCCAAGATCTTCCTGCGCAAAAAGGCCAACAAAACGGGTGGGCTATAGCCTTGGGGGTGGGGCTGGCCAACTTCGTCCGCCGGACTCGGAATGGCGCGAGACTTTGCGAGGGCCTCCGTGTGCCAAAAATAGGCCAAAGGGCACAGCCGCGCCTAAAAATAACCGCCCAAGGCCGGGCGCCAAGTCTGGTCCAGCGGAAAAAGGCCACAAAAACGGTGGGCTATAGCCTTGGGGGTGGGGCTGGCCAACTTCGTCCGCCGGACTCGGAATGGCGCGAGACTTTGCGACGGGCCTCCGTGTGCCAAAAATAGGCAACGGGCACAGCCACGCCCAAAAATAACTGCCCGAAGGCCGGGGCGCCAAGTTCGCCCAGCGGAAAAAGGCCACAAAAACGGGTGGGCTATAGCCTTGGGGGGTGGGGCTGGCCAACTTCGTCCGCCGGACTCGGAATGGCGCGAGACTTTGTGAGGGGCCTCCGTGTGCCAAAAATAGGCCGCGGGCACAGCCGCGCCTAAAAATACCCGCCCGAGGCCGGGCGCCAAGTTCGTCCAGCGGAAAAGGCCACAAAAACGGGTGGGCTATAGCCTTGGGGGTGGGGCTGGCCAACTTCGTCCGCCGGGACTCGGAATGGCGCGAGACTTTGCGAGGGGCCTCCGTGTGCCAAAAATAGGCGCGGGCACAGCCGCGCCAAAAATAACCGCCCAAGGCCGGGCGCCAAGTTCGTCCAGCGGAAAAAGGCCACAAAACGGGTGGGCTATAGCCTTGGGGGTGGGGCTGGCCAACTGTCCGCCGTACTCGGAATGGCGCGAGACTTTGCGAGGGGCCTCCGTGAGCCAAAAAAAGGCCGCGGGCACAGCCGTGCCCGAAATTCACCGCCCGAAGGGCGGGGTGCCAAGTTTGTCCAGCGGAAAAAGGCCACAAAAACGGGTGGGCTATAGCCTTGGCGGGTGGGGCTGGCCAACTTCGTCCGCCAGACTCGGAATGGCGCGAGACTTTGCGAGGGGCCTCCATGTGCCAAAAATAGGCTGCGGGCACAGCCGCGCCCTAAAATAACCGCCCGAAGGCCGGGGTGCCAAGTTCGTCCAGCGGAAAAAGGCCACAAAAACGGGTGGGCTATAGCCTTGGGGGGTGGGGCTGCCCAACTTCGTCCGCCGGACTCGGAATGGCGCGAGACTTTGGGAGGGGCCACCGTGTGCCAAAAATAGGCCGCGGGCACAGCCATGCCCAAAAAGAACAGCCCGAAGGCCGGGGCGCCAAGTTCGTCCAGCGGAAAAAGGCCACAAAAACGGGTGGGCTATAGCCTTGGGGGGTGGGGCTGGCCAACTTCGTCCGCCGGACTCGGAATGGCGCGAGACTTTGCGAGGGGCCTCCGTGTGCCAAAAATAGGCCGCGGGCACAGCCGCGCCCAAAAATAACCGCCCGAAGGCCGGGGCGCCAAGTTCGTCCAGCGGAAAAAGGCCACAAAAACGGGTGGGCTATAGCCTTGGGGGGTGGGGCTGGCCAACTTCGTCCGCTGGACTCGGAATGGCGCGAGACTTTGCGAGGGGCCTCCGTGTGCCAAAAATAGGGCGCTGGCACAGCCGCGCCCAAAAATAACCGCCCGAAGGCCGGGGCGCCAAGTTCGTCCAGCGGAAAAAGGCCAGTAAAACGGGTGGCCTTTAGCCTTGGGGGGTGGGGCTGGCCAACTTCGTCCGCCGGACTCGGAATGGCGCGAGACTTTGCGAGGAGCCTCCGTGTGCCAAAAATAGGTCATGGGGCACAGCCGCGCCCAAAAATAACCGCCCGAAGGCCGGGGCGCCAAGTTCGTCCAGCGGAAAAAGGCCACAAAAACGGGTGGGCTATAGCCTTGGGGGGTGGGGCTGGCCAACTTCGTCCGCCGGACTCGGAATGGCGCGAGACTTTGCGAGGGGCCTCCGTGTGCCAAAAATAGGCCGAGGGCACAGCCGCGCCCAAAAATAACCGCCCGAAGGCCGGGGCGCCAAGTTCGGCCCGCGGAAAAAGGCCACAAAAACGGGTGGGCTATAGCCTTGGGGGGTGGGGCTGGCCAACTTCGTCCGCCGGACTCGGAATGGCGCGAGACTTTGCGAGGGGCCTCCGTGTGCCAAAAATAGGCCGTGGGCACAGCCGCGCCCAAAAATAACCGCCCGAAGGCCGGGGCGCCAAGTTCGTCCAGCGGAAAAAGGCCACAAAAACGGGTGGGCTATAGCCTTGGGGGGTGGGGCTGGCCAACTTCGTCCGCCGGACTCGGAATGGCGCGAGACTTTGCGAGGGGCTCCGTGTGCCAAAAATAGGCCGCGGGCACAGCCGCGCCCAAAAATAACCGCCCGAAGGCGGGGGCGCCAATTTCGTCCCTGGGAAAAAAGGCCACAAAACCGGGTGGGCTATAGCCTTGGGGGGTGGGGCTGGCCAACTTCGTCCGCCGGACTCGGAATGGCGCGAGACTTTGCGAGGGGCCTCCGTTTGCCAAAAATAGGCGCTGGGCACAGCCGCGCCTAAAAATAACCGCCCAAGGCCGGGCGCCAAGTTCGTCCAGCGGAAAAAGGCCACAAAAACGGGTGGGCTAAAGCCTTGGGGGGTGGGGCTGGCCAACTTCGTCCGCTGGACTCGGAATGGAGCGAGACTTAGCGAGGGGCCTCCGTGTGCCAAAATAGGCACCGGGCACAGCCGAGCACAAAAATAACCGCCCGAAGGCCGGGCGCCAAGTTTGTCCCGCGTTAAAAGTCCACAAAAACGGGTGGGCTATAGCCTTGGGGTGTGGGGCTGGCCAACTTCGTCCGCCGGACTCGGAATGGCGCGAGACTTTACGAGGGGCCTCCGTGTGCCAAAAATAGGCCGCGGGCACAGCCGCGCCATAAATAACCGCCCGAAGGCCGGGGCGCCAAGTTCGTCCAGCGGAAAAGGCCACAAAAACGGGTGGGCTCTAGCGTTGGTGGGTGGGGCTGGCCAACTTCGTCAGCCGGACTCGGACTGGTGCGCGACTTTGCGAGGGGCCTCCGTGTGCCAAAAATAGGCCAGCGGGCACAGCCGCGCCTAAAAATAACCGCCCAAGGCCGGGCGCCAAGTTCGTCCAGCGGAAAAAGGCCACAAAAACGGGTGGGCTATAGCCTTGGGGGGTGGGGCTGGCCAACTTCGTCCGCCGGACTCGGAATGGCGCGAGACTTTGCGAGGGGCCTCCGTGTGCCAAAAATAGTCAGCGGGCACAGCCGCGCCAAAAAATAACCGCCCGAAGGCCGGGGCGCCAAGTTCGTCCAGCGGAAAAAGGCCACAAAAACGGGTGGGCTATAGCCTTGGGGGGTGGGGCTGGCCAACTTCGTCCGCCGGACTCGGAATGGCGCGAGACTTTGCGAGGGGCCTCCGTGTGCCAAAAATAGGCCGCGGGCACAGCCGCGCGCAAAAATAACCGCCCGAAGGCCGGGGCGCCAAGTTCGTCCAGCGGAAAAAGGCCACAAAAACGGGTGGGCTATAGCCTTGGGGGGTGGGGCTGGCCAACTTCCGTCCGCCGGACTCGGAATGGCGAGACTTTGTGAGGCACCTCCGTGTGCCAAAAATAGGCCACGGGCACAGCCGCGCCAAAAATAACCCGCCCGAAGGCCGGGCGCCAAGCTCCCCCAGCCGAAAAAGGCCCCAACATCGGGTGGGCTATAGCCTTGGGGGTGGGGCTGGCCAACTTCGTCCGCCGGACTCGGAATGGCGCGAGACTTTGCGAGGGGCCTCCGTGTGCCAAAAATAGGCCGCGGCCACAGCCGCTCCCAAAAATAACCGCCCGAAGGCCGGGGCGCCAAGTTCGTCCAGCGGAAAAAGGCCACAAAAACGGGTGGGCTATAGCCTTGGGGGGTGGGGCTGGCCCACTTCGTCCGCCGGACTCGGAATGGCGCGAGACTTTGCGAGGGGCCTCCGTGTGCCAAAAATAAACCGCGGACGCAGCCGCGCCCAAAAATAACCGCCCGAAGGCGGGGCGCCAAGTTCGTCCAGCGGAAAAAGGCCACAAAAACGGGTGGGCTATAGCCTTGGGGGGTGGGGCTGGCCAACTTCGTCCGCCGGACTCGGAATGGCGCGAGACTTTCCGAGGGGCCTCCATGTGCCAAAAATAGGCCGCGGGCACAGCCGCGCCCAAAAATAACCGCCCGAAGGCCGGGGCGCCAAGTTCGTCCAGCGGAAAAAAGCCACAAAAACGGGTGGGCTATAGCCTTGGGTGGTGGGGCTGGCCAACTTCGTCCGCCGGACTCGGAATGGCGCGAGTCTTTGCGAGGGACTTCCGTATGCCAGAAATAGGCCGCGGGCACAGCCGCGCCCAAAAATAACCGCCCGAAGGCCGGGGCGCCAAGTTCTTCCAGCGGAAAATGGCCACAAAAACGGGTGGGCTATAGCCTTGGGGGGTGGGGCTGGCCAACTTCGTCCGCCGGACTCGGAATGGCGCGAGACTTTGCGAGGGGCCTCCGTGTGCCAAAAATAGGCCACGGGCACAGCCGCGCCCAAAAATAACCGCCCGAAGGCCGGGGCGCCAAGTTCGTCCAGCGGAAAAAGGCCACAAAAACGGGGGGGCTCTAGCCTTGGGGGGTGGGGCTGGCCCACTTCGTCCGCCCGAGACGGAGTGGTGCTAGACTTTGCGAGGGGCCTCCGTGTGCCCAAAAATAGGCGCTGGCACAGCCGCGCCTAAAAATAACCGCCCAAGGCCGGGGCGCCAAGTCCGCCCAGCGGAAAAAGCCCACAACCACGGGTGGGCTATAGCCGTGGGGGGTGGGGCTGGCCAACTTCGTCCGCCGGACTCGGAATGGCGCGAGACTTTGCGAGGGGCCTCCGTGTGCCAAAAATAGGTAGCGGGCACAGCCGCGCCCAAAAATAACCGCCCAAGGCCCGGGCGCCAAGTTCCTCAAGCGGAAAAAGGCAACAAAAAAGGGTGGGCTATAGCCTTGGGGGGGGGGGCTGGCCAACTTCGTACGCTCGGACTCGGAATGGCGCGAGACTTTGCGAGGGGCCTCCGTGGTGCCAAAAATAGGCCACGGGCACAGCCGTGCCAAAAATAACCACCCGAAGGCCGGGCGCCAAGTTCGTCCTGCGGAATAAGGCCACAAAACGGGGTGGGCTATTGCGTTGGGGGGTGGGGGTGGCCAAGTTCGTCAGCCGGACTCGGTTTGGCGCGTGACTTTGCGAGGGGCCTCCTTGAGCCAAAAATAGGCAAGGCACAGCCGCGCCCAAAAATAACCGCCCGAAGGCCGGGGCGCCAAGTTCGTCCTGCGGAAAAAGGCCACAAAAACGGGTGGGCTATAGCCTTGGGGGGTGGGGCTGGCCAACTTCGTCCGCCGGACTCGGAATGGCGCGAGACTTTGCGAGGGGCCTCCGTGTGCCAAAATAGGCCGCGGTCACAGCCGCGTCCAAAAATAACCGCCCGAAGGCCGGGGCGCCAAGTTCGTCCACCGGAAAAAGGCCACAAAAACGGGTGGGCTATAGCCTTGGGGGGTGGGGCTGGCCAACTTCGTCCGCCGGACTCGGAATGGCGCGAGACTTTGCGAGGGGCCTCCGTGTGCCAAAAAGGCATGGGCACAGCCGCGCCCAAAATAACCGCCCAAGGCCGGGCGCCAAGTTCTTCCAGCGGAAAAAGGCCACAAAAACGGGTGGGCTATAGCCTTGGGGGTGGGGCTGGCCAACTTCGTCCGCTGGACTCGGAATGGCGCGAGACTTTGCGAGGGGCCTCCGTGTGCCAAAAGCCACGGGCACAGCCGCGCCTAAAAATAACCGCCCGAAGGCCGGGCGCCAAGTTCGTCCAGCGGAAAAAGGCCACAAAAACGGGTGGGCTATAGCCTTGGGGGTGGGGCTGGCCAACTTCGGTCCGCCGGACTCGGAATGGCGCGAGACTTTGCGAGGGGCCTCCGTGTGCCAAAAATAGGCCGCGGGCACAGCCGTTCCAAAAATAACCGCCCAAAGGCCGGGCGCCAAGTTCGTCCCAGCGGAAAAAGGCCACAAAACGGGTGGGCAATAGCCTTGGGGGTGGGGCTGGCCAACTTCGTCCGCCGGACTCGGAATGGCGCGAGACTTTGCGAGGGCCTCCGTGTGCCAAAAATAGGGCCATGGGCACAGCCGCTCCCAAAAATAACCGCCCAAAGGCCGGGGCGCCAAGTTCGTCCAGCGGAAAAAGGCCAGAAAAACGGGTGGGCAATAGCCTTGGCGGGTGGGGCTGGCCAACTTCGTCCGCCGGACTCGGAGTGGCGCGAGACTTTGCGAGGGGCCTCCGTGTGCCAAAAATAGGCCGCGGGCACAGCCGCTCCCAAAAATAACCGCCCAAAGGCCGGGCGCCAAGTTCGCCCCGGAAAAAGGCCACAAAAACGGGTGGGCTATAGACTTGGGGGGTGGGGCTGGCCAACTTCGTCCGCCCGACTCGGAATGCCGCGAGACTTTGCGAGGGGCCTCCGTGGTGCTGTAAAATAGGCCGCGGGCACAGCCGCACCTAAAAATAACCGCCCGAAGGCCGGGCGCCAAGTTCGTCCAGCGGAAAAAGGCCACAAAACGGGTGGGCTATAGCCTTGGGGGTGGGGCTGGCCAACTTCAGATCGGGACTCGGAATGGCGCGAGACTTTACGAGGGGCCTCCGTGTGCCAAAATAGGCCAGGCGGGGCACAGCCGCGCCAAAAATAACCCCCGCCCGAAGGCCGGGGCGCCAAGTTCGTCAAGCTGAAAAAGCCCACAAAAACGGGTGGGCTATAGCCTGGGGGGGTGGGCTGGCCCACTTCGTCCGCCGGACTCGGAATGGCGCGAGACTTTGCGAGGGGCCTCCGTGTCGCAAGAGAGGGCAGAGGGCACAGCCGCTTCCAAAAATAAGCGACCGAAGGCCGGGGCGCCAAGTTCGTCCACCGGAAAAAGCCCACAAACCCGGGGGGGATATCGCCTTGGGGGGGGGGGCTGGCCAACTTCGTCCGCCGGACTCGGAATGGCGCGAGACTTTGCAAGGGGCCTCCGTGTTCCAAAACTAGGCCGTGGGCACAGCCGCGCCCAAAAATAACCGCCCGAAGGCCGGGGCGCCAAGTTCGTCCAGCTGAAAAAGGCCACAAAAACGGGTGGGCTATAGCCTTGGGGGGTGGGGCTGGCCAACTTCGTCCGCCGGACTCGGAATGGCGCGAGACTTTGCGAGGGGGCTCCATGTGCCAAAAATAGGCCGCGGGCACAGCCGCGCCCAAAAATAACCGCCCGAAGGACGGGGCGCCAAGTTCGTCCAGCGGAAAAAGGCCACAAAAACGGGTGGGCTATAGCCTTGGGGGGTGGGGCTGGCCAAGTTCGTCCGCCGGACTCGGAATGGCGCGAGACTTTGCGAGGGGCCTCCGTGTGCCAAAAACTAGGCATGGGGCACAGCCGTTCCAAAAATAACCGCCCAAAGGCCGGGCGCCAAGTTCGTCCAGCGGAAAAAGGCCACAAAACGGGTGGGCAATAGCCTTGGGGGTGGGGCTGGCCAACCGTCCGCCCGGACTCGGAGTGGCGCGAGACTTTGCGAGGGGCCTCCGTGTGCCAAAAATAGGCCATGGGCACAGCCGCACCAAAAATAACCGCCGAAGGCCGGGCGCCAAGTTCGTCCAGCGGAAAAAGGCCACAAAAACGGGTGGGCTATAGCCTTGGGGGTGGGGCTGGCCAACTCGTCCGCGGACTCGGAATGGCGCGAGACTTTGCGAGGGGCCTCCGTGTGCCAAAAAAATAGGCCGCGGGCACAGCCGCTCCCAAAAATAACCGCCAAAGGCCGGGCGCCAAGTTCATCCTGCGGAAAAAGGCCAGAAAACGGGGTGGGCAATAGCCTTGGGGGTGGGGCTGGCCAACCGTCCGCCCGGACTCGGAATGGAGCGAGACTTTGCGAGGGGCCTCCGTGTGCAAAAATAGGCAGGGCACAGCCGCACCCAAAATAACCGCCCAAGGCCGGGCGCCAAGTTCGTCCAGCGGAAAAAGGCCACAAAAACGGGTGGGCTATAGCCTTGGGGGGTGGGGCTGGCCAACTTCGTCCGCCGGACTCGGAATGGCGCGAGACTTTGCGAGGGGCCTCCGTGTGCCAAAAATAGGCCGCGGGCACAGCCGCGCCCAAAAATAACCGCCCGAAGGCCAGGGCGCCAAGTTCGTCCAGCTGAAAAAGGCCACAAAAACGGGTGGGCTATAGCCTTGGGGGGTGGGGCTGGCCAACTTCGTCCGGCGGACTCGGAATGGCGCGAGACTTTGCGAGGGGCCTCCGTGTGCCAAAACTAGGGCGCGGGCACAGCCGCGCCCAAAAATAACCGCCCGAAGGCCGGGGCGCCAAGTTCGTCCAGCGGAAAAAGCCCACAAAAACGGGTGGGCTATAGCCTTGGGGGGTGGGGCTGGCCAACTTCGTCCGCCGGACTCGGAATGGCGCGAGACTTTGCAAGGGGCCTCCGTGTGCCAAAACTAGGCCGCGGGCACAGCCGCGCCCAAAAATAACCGCCCGAAGGCCGGGGAGCCAAGTTCGTCCAGCTGAAAAAGGCCACAAAAACGGGTGGGCTATAGCCTTGGGGGGTGGGGCTGGCCAACTTCGTCCGCCGGACTCGGAATGGCGCGAGACTTTGCGAGGGGGCTCCGTGTGCCAAAAATAGGCCGCGGGCACAGCCGCGTCCAAAAATAACCGCCCGAAGGCCAGGGCGCCAAGTCGGGCCAGCGTAACATGGCCACAAAAACGGGTGGGCTATAGCCTTGGGGGGTGGGGCTGGCCAAGTTCGTCCGCCGGACTCGGAATGGCGCGAGACTTTGCGAGGGTACTCCGTGTGCCAAAAATAGGCCGCGGGCACAGCCGCGCCCAAAAATAACCGCCCGAAGGCCGGGGCGTCAAGTTCGTGCAGCGGAAAAAGGCCACAAAAACGGGTGGGCTATAGCCTTGGGGGGTGGGGCTGTCCAACTTCGTCCGCCGGACTCGGAATGGCGCGTGACTTTGCGAGGGGCCTCCGTGTGCCAAAAATAGGCCGCGGGCACAGCCGCGCCCAAAAATAACCGCCCGAAGGCCGGTGCGCCAAGTTCGTCCAGCGGAAAAAGGCCACAAAAAAGGGTGGGCTATAGCCTTGAGGGGGGGGGGCTGGCCAACTTCGTCCGCCGGACTCGGAATGGCGCGAGACTTTGCGAGGGGCCTCCGTGTGCCAAAAATAGGCCGCGGGCACAGCCGCGCCCAAAAATAACCGCCCGAAGGCCAGGCGCCAAGTTCGGCCCAGCTGAAAAAGGCCACAAAACGGGTGGGCTATAGCCCGCGGGGGGGGGGCTGGCCAACTTCGTCCGGCGGACTCGGAATGGCGCGAGACTTTGCGAGGGGCCTCCGTGTGCCAAAACTAGGGCGCGGGCACAGCCGCGCCCAAAAATAACCGCCCGAAGGACGGGGCGCCAAGTTCGTCCAGTGGAAAAAGCCCACAAAAACGGGTGGGCTATAGCCTTTGGGGGTGGGGCTGGCCAACTTCGTCCGCCGGACTCGGAATGGCGCGAGACTTTGCAAGGGGCCTCCGTGTGCCAAAACTAGGCCGCGGGCACAGCCGCGCCCAAAAATAACCGCCCGAAGGCCGGGGCGCCAAGTTCGTCCAGCTGAAAAAGGCCACAAAAACGGGTGGGCTATAGCCTTGGGGGGTGGGGCTGGCCAACTTCGTCCGCCGGACTCGGAATGGCGCGAGACTTTGCGAGGGGGCTCCGTGTGCCAAAACTAGGCCGCGGGCACAGCCGCGCCCAAAAATAACCGCCCGAAGGCCGGGGCGCCAAGTTCGTCCAGCGGAAAAAGGCCACAAAAACGGGTGGGCTATAGCCTTGGGGGGTGGGGCTGGCCAAGTTCGTCCGCCGGACTCGGAATGGCGCGAGACTTTGCGAGGGTACTCCGTGTGCCAAAAATAGGCCGCGGGCACAGCCGCGCCCAAAAATAACCGCCCGAAGGCCGGGGCGTCAAGTTCGTGCAGCGGAAAAAGGCCACAAAAACGGGTGGGCTATAGCCTTGGGGGGTGGGGCTGTCCAACTTCGTCCGCCGGACTCGGAATGGCGCGTGACTTTGCGAGGGGCTCCAGCGTGCCAAAATAGGCCGCGGGCAAGCCGCACCCAAAAATAACCGCCCGAAGGCCGGGGCGCCAAGTTCGTCCAGCGGAAAAAGGCCACAAAAACGGGTGGGCTATAGCCTTGGGGGGTGGGGCTGGCCAACTTCGTCCGCCGGACTCGGAATGGCGCGAGACTTTGCGAGGGGCCTCCGTGTGCCAAAAATGGGCCGCGGGTACAGCCGCGCCCAAAAATAACCGCCCGAAGGCCAGGGCGCCAAGTTCGTCCAGCTGAAAAAGGCCACAAAAACGGGTGGGCTATAGCCTTGGGGGGTGGGGCTGGCCAACTTTGTCCGGCGGACTCGGAATGGCGCGAGACTTTGCGAGGGGCCTCCGTGTGCCAAAACTAGGCCGCGGGCACAGCCGCGCCCGAAAATAACCGCCCGAAGGCCGGGGCGCCAAGTTCGTCCAGCGGAAAAAGGCCACAAAAACGGGTGGGCTATAGCCTTTGGGGGTGGGGCTGGCCAACTTCGTTCGCCGGACTCGGAATGGCGCGAGACTTTGCGAGGGGCCTCCGTGTTCCAAAACTAGGCCGTGCTCACAGCCGCTCCCAACTATAACCGCCCGAAGGCCGGGGCGCCAAGTTCGTCCAGCGGAAAAAGGCCACAAAAACGGGTGGGCTATAGCCTTGGGGGGTGGGGCTGGCCAACTTCGTCCGCCGGACTCCGAATGGTGCGAGACTTTGCGAGGGGCGTCCGTGTGCCAAAACTAGGCCGCAGGCACAGCCGCGCCCAAAAATAACCGCCCGAAGGCCGGGGCGCCAAGTTCGTCCAGCGGAAAAAGGCCACAAAAACGGGTGGGCTATAGCCTTGGGGGGTGGGGCTGGCCAACTTCGTCCGCCGGACTCGGAATGGCGCGAGACTTTGCGAGGTACTCCGTGGGCCAAAAATAGGTCACGGGCACAGCCGCGCCAAAAATAACCGCCCGAAGGCCAGGCGCCAAGTTCGTGCAGCGGAAAAAGGCCACAAAAACGGGTGGGCTATAGCCTTGGGGGGTGGGGCTGGCCAACTTCGTCCGCCGGACTCGGAATGGCGCGAGACTTTGCGAGGGGCCTCCGTGTGCCAAAAATAGGCCGCGGGCACAGCCGCGCCCAAAAATAACCGCCCGAAGGCCGGTGCGCCAAGTTCGTCCAGCGGAAAAAGGCCACAAAAAAGGGTGGGCTATAGCCTTGAGGGGGGGGGCTGGCCAACTTCGTCCGCCGGACTCGGAATGGCGCGAGACTTTGCGAGGGGCCTCCGTGTGCCAAAAATAGGCCGCGGGCACAGCCGCGCCCAAAAATAACCGCCCGAAGGCCGGGGCGCCAAGTTCGTCCAGCTGAAAAAGGCCACAAAAACGGGTGGGCTATAGCCTTGGGGGGTGGGGCTGGCCAACTTCGTCCGCCGGACTCGGAATGGCGCGAGACTTTGCGAGGGGGCTCCGTGTGCCAAAACTTGGCCGCGGGCACAGCCGCGTCCAAAAATAACCGCCCGAAGGCCGGGGCGCCAAGTTCGTCCAGCGGAAAAAGGCCACAAAAACGGGTGGGCTATAGCCTTGGGGGGTGGGGCTGGCCAAGTTCGTCCGCCGGACTCGGAATGGCGCGAGACTTTGCGAGGGTACTCCGTGTGCCAAAAATAGGCCGCGGGCACAGCCGCGCCCAAAAATAACCGCCCGAAGGCCGGGGCGCCAAGTTCGTGCAGCGGAAAAAGGCCACAAAAACGGGTGGGCTATAGCCTTGGCGGGTGGGGCTGGCCAACTTCGTCCGCCGGACTCGGAATGGTGCGAGACTTTGCGAGCGGCCTCCGTGTGCCAAAAATAGACCGCGGGCACAGCCGCGCCCAAAAATAACCACCCGAAGGCCGGGGCGCCATGTACGTCCAGCGGAAAAAGGCCACAAAAACGGGTGGGCTATAGCCTTGGGGGGTGGGGCTGGCCAACTTCGTCCGCCGGACTCGGAATGGCGCGAAACTTTGCGAGCGGCCTCCGTCTGCCAAAAATAGGCCGCGGGCACAGCCGCGCCCAAAAATAACTGCCCGAAGGCCGGGGCGCCAAGTTCGTCCAGCGGAAAATGGCCACAAAAACGGGTGGGCTATAGCCTTGGGGGGTGGGGCTGGCCAACTTCGTCCGCCGGACTCGGAATGGCGCGAGACTTTGCGAGCGGCCTCCGTGTGCCAAAAATAGACCGCGGGCACAGCCGCGCCCAAAAATAACCACCCGAAGGCCGGGGCGCCATGTACGTCCAGCGGAAAAAGGCCACAAAAACGGGTGGGCTATAGCCTTGGGGGGTGGGGCTGGCCGACTTCGTCCGCCGAACTCGGAATGGCGCTAGACTTTGCGAGCGGCCTCCGCGTGCCAAAAATAGGCCGCGGGCACAGCCGCGCCCAAAAAGAACCGCCCGAAGGCCGGGGCGCCAAGTTCGTCCAGCGGAAAAAGGCCACAAAAACGGGTGGGCTATAGCCTTGGGGGGTGGCGCTGGCCAACTTCGTCCGCCGGACTCGGAATGGCGCGAGACTTTGCGAGCGGGCTCCGTGTGCCAAAAAATAGGCAGCGGGCACAGCCGCGCCCAAAATAACCTCCCGAAGGCCGGGCGCCAAGTTCGTCCAGCGCACAACGGCCACAAAAACGGCTGGGCTATTCCCTTGGGGGGTGGGCCTGGCCTCCTTCGTCCGCCGGACTCGGAATGGCGCTAGACTTTGCGAGCGGCTCCGCGTGCAAAAAAAATAGGCCGCTGGCACAGCCGCGCCAAAAAGAACCGCCCAAGGCCGGGCGCCAAGTTCGGCCCAGCGGAAAAAGGCCACAAAACGGGTGGGCTATAGCCTTGGGGTGGCGCTGGCCTACTTCGTCCGCCGGACTCGGAATGGCGCGAGACTTTGCGAGCGGCCTCCGTGTGCCAAAAATAGGTCAAGGGCACAGGCGCGCCTAAAATAACCGCCCGAAGGCCGGGGCGCCAAGTTCGTCCAGCGGAAAAAGGCCACAAAAACGGGTGGGCTATAGCCTTGGGGGGTGGGGCTGGCCAACTTCGTCCGCCGGACTCGGAATGGCGCGAGACTTTGCGAGCGGGCTCCGTGTGCCAAAAATAGGCCGCGGGCACAGCCGCGCCCAAAAATAACCTCCCGAAGGCCGGGGCGCCAAGTTCGTCCTGCGGAAAAAGGCCACAAAAACGGGTGGGCTATAGCCTTGGGGGGTGGGGCTGGCCAACTTCGTCCGCCGGACTCGGAATGGCGCGAGACTTTGCGAGGGGCCTCCGTGTGCCAAAAATAGGCCGCGGGCACAGCCGCGCCCAAAAATAACCCCCCGAAGGCTGGGGCGCCAAGTTCGTCCTGCGGAAAAAGGCCACAAAAACGGGTGGGCTATAGCCTTGGGGGGTGGGGCTGGCCAACTTCGTCCTCCGGACTCGGAATGGCGCGAGACTTTGCGAGGGGCCTCCGTGTGCCAAAAATAGGCCGCGGGCACAGCCGCGCTAAAAAATAACAGCCCGAGGGCCGGGGCGCCATGTTCGTCCTGCGGAAAAAGGCAAAAAAAACGGGTGGGCTATAGCCTTGGGGGGTGGGGCTGGCCAACTTCGTCCGCCGGACTCGGAATGGCGCGAGACTTTGCGAGGGGCCTCCGTGTGCCAAAAATAGGCCGTGGGCACAGCCGCGCCTAAAAATAACCGCCCGACGGCCGGGGCGCCAAGTTCGTCCAGCGGAAAAAGGCCACAAAAACGGGTGGGCTATGGCCTTGGGGGGTGGGGCTGGCCAACTTCGTCCGCCGGACTCGGAATGGCGCGAGACTTTGCGAGGGGCCTCCGTGTGCCAAAAATAGGCCGCGGGCACAGCCGCGCCCAAAAATAACCGCCCGAAGGCCGGGGCGCCAAGTTCGTCCAGCGGAAAAAGGCCACAAAAACGGGTGGCCTATAGCCTTGGGGGGTGGGGCTGGCCAACTTCGTCCGCCGGACTCGGAATGGCGCGAGACTTTGCGAGGCTCCTCCGTGTGCCAAAAATAGGCCGCGGACACAGCCGCGCCCAAAAATAACCGCCCGAAGGCCGGGGTGCCATGTTCGTCCAGCGGTAAAAGGCCACAAAAACGGGTGGGCTATAGCCTTGGGGGGTGGGGCTGGCCAACTTCGTCCGCCGGACGCGGAATGGCGCGATACTTTGCGAGGCTCCTCCGTGTGCCAAAAATAGGCCGCGGACACAGCCGCGCCCAAAAATAACCGCCCGAAGGCCGGGGTGCCATGTTCGTCCAGCGGTAAAAGGCCACAAAAACGGGTGGGCTATAGCCTTGGGGGGTGGGGCTGGCCAACTTCGTCCGCCGGACGCGGAATGGCGCGATACTTTGCGAGGAGCCTCCGTGTGCCAAAAATAGGCTGCGGGCACAGCCGAACCCAAAAATAACCGCCCGAAGGCCGGGGCGCCAAGTTCGTCCAGCGGAAAAAGGCCACAAAAACGGGTGGGCTATAGCCTTGGGGGGTGGGGCTGGCCAACTTCGTCCGCCGGACTCGGAATGGCACGAGACTTTGCGAGGGGCCTCCGTGTGCCAAAAATAGGCCGCGGGCACAGCCGCGCACAAAAATAACCGCCCGAAGGCCGGGGCGCCAAGTTCGTCCAGCCGAAAAAAGCCACAAAAACGGGTGGGCTATAGCCTTTGGCGGTGGGGCTGGCCAACTTCGTCCGCCGGACTCGGAATGGCGCGAGACTTTGCAAGGGGCCTCCGTGTGCCAAAACTAGGCAAAGGGCACAGCCACAAGACAAAAATAACCGCCCGAAGGCCGGGGCGCCAAGTTCGTCCAGCCGAAAAAAGCCACAAAAACGGGTGGGCTATAGCCTTTGGCGGTGGGGCTGGCCAACTTCGTCCGCCGGACTCGGAATGGCGCGAGACTTTGCAAGGGGCCTCCGTGTGCCAAAACTAGGCCGCGGGCACAGCCGCGCCCAAAAATAACCGCCCGAGGGCCGGGGCGCCAAGTTCGTCCAGCGGAAAAAGGCCACAAAAACGGGTGGGCTATAGCCTTTAAGGGTGGGGCCGGCCAACTTCGTTCGCCGGACTCGGAATGGCGCGAGACTTTGCGAGGGGCCTCCGTGTGCCAAAAATAGGCCGCGGGCACAGCCGCGCCCAAAAAGAACCGCCCGAAGGCCGGGGCGCCAAGTTCGTCCAGCGGAAAAAGGCCACAAAAACGGGTGGGCTATAGCCTTGGGGGGTGGGGCTGGCCAACTTCGTCCGCCGGACTCGGAATGGCGCGAGACTTTGCGAGGGGCCTCCGTGTGCCAAAAATAGGCTGCGGGCACAGCCGCGCCCAAAAATAACCGCCCAAAGGCCGGGGCGCCAAGTTCGTCCAGCGGAAAAATGGCAAAAAAAAGGGTGGGCGATAGCCTTGGGGGTGGGGCTGGCCAACTTCGTCCGCCGGACTCGGAATGGCTCGAGACTTTGCGAGGGGCCTCCGTGTGCCAAAAATAGGCCGCGGGCACAGCCGCGCCCAAAAATAACCGCCCGAAGGCCGGGGCGCCAAGTTCGTCCAGCGGAAAAAGGCCACAAAAACGGGTGGGCTATAGCCTTGGGGGGTGGGGCTGGCCAACTTCGTCCGCCGGACTCGGAATGGCGCGAGACTTTCCGAGGGGCCTCCGTGTGCCAAAAATAGGCCGCGGGCACAGCCGCGCCCAAAAATAACCGCCCGAAGGCCGGGGCGCCAAGTTCGTCCAGCGGAAAAGGCCACAAAAACGGGTGGGCTATAGCCTTGGGGGGTGGGGCTGGCCAACTTCGTCCGCCGGACTCGGAATGGCGCGAGAGTTTGCCAGGGGCCTCCGTGTGCCAAAAATAGGCCGCGGGCACAGCCGCGCCCAAAAATAACCGCCCGAAGGACGGGGCGCCTAGTTCGTCCAGCGGAAAAAGGCCACAAAAACGGGTGGGCTATAGCCTTGGGGGGTGGCGCTGGCCAACTTCGTCCGCCGGACTCGGAATGGCGCGAGACTTTGCGAGGGGCCTCCGTGTGCCAAAAATAGGCCGTGGGCACAGCCGCGCCCAAAAATAACCGCCCGAAGGCCGGGGCGCCAAGTTCGTGCAGCGGAAAAAGGCCACAAAAACGGGTGGGCTATGGCCTTGGGGGGTGGGGCTGGCCAACTTCGTCCGCCGGACTCGGAATGGCGCGAGACTTTGCGAGGGGCCTCCGTGTGCCAAAAATAGGCTGCGGGCACAGCCGCGCCCAAAAATAACCGCCCGAAGGCCGGGGCGCCAAGATCGTCCAGCCGAAAAAAGCTACAAAAACGGGTGGGCTATGGCCTTTGGGGGTGGGGCTGGCCAACTTCGTCCGCCGGACTCGGAATGGCGCGAGACTTCGCGAGGGGCCTCCGTTTGCCAAAAATAGGCCGCGGGCACAGCCGCGCCCAAAAATAACCTCCCGAAGGCCGGGGCGCCAAGATCGTCCAGCCGAAAAAAGCTACAAAAACGGGTGGGCTATGGCCTTGTGGGGTGGGGCTGGCCAACTTCGTCCGCCGGACTCGGAATGGCGCGAGACTTTGCGAGGGGCCTCCGTGTGCCAAAAATAGGCCGCGGGCACAGCCGCGCCCAAAAATAACCGCCCGAAGGCCGGGCGCCAAGTTCGTCCCGCGGAAAAAGGCCACAAAAACGGGTGGGCTATGGCCTTGGGGGTGGGGCTGGCCAACCGTCCGCCGGACTCGGAATGGAGCGAGACTTTGCGAGGGGCCTCCGTGAACCAAAAATAGGCTGCGGGCACAGCCGCCTAAAAATAACCGCCCAAGGCCGGGCGCCAAGTTCGTCCCAGCGGAAAAAGGCCACAAAAACGGGTGGGCTATGGCCTTGGGGGTGGGGCAGGCCAACTTCCGTCCGCCGGACTCGGAATGGCGCGAGACTTTACGAGGGGCCTCCGTGTGCCAAAAATAGGCCGCGGGCACAGCCGCGTCCAAAAATAACTGCCCGAAGGCCGGGGCGCCAAGTTCGTCCAGCGGAAAAAGGCCACAAAAACGGGTGGGCTATAGCCTTGGGGGGTGGGGCTGGCCAACTTCGTCCGCCGGACTCGGAATGGCGCGAGACTTTGCGAGGCTCATCCGTGTGCCAAAAATAGGCCGCGGACACAGCCGCGCCCAAAAATAACCGCCCGAAGGCCGGGGCGCCATGTTCGTCCAGCGGTAAAAGGCCACAAAAACGGGTGGGCTATAGCCTTGGGGGGTGGGGCTGGCCAACTTCGTCCGCCGGACGCGGAAAGGCGCGATACTTTGCGAGGAGCCTCCGTGTACCAAAAATAGGCCGCGGGCACAGCCGCACCCAAAAATAACCGCCCGAAGGCCGGGGCGCCAAGTTCGTCCAGCGCGGAAAGGCCACAAAACGGGTGGGCTATAGCCTTGGGGGTGGGGCTGGCCAACTTCGTCCGCGGGACTCGGAATGGCGCGAGACTTTACGAGGAGCCTCCGTGTGCCAAAAATAGGCCATGGACACAGCCGCGCCATAAATAACCGCCCGAAGGCCGGGGCGCCAAGTTCGTCCAGCGGAAAAAGGCCACAAAACGGGTGGGCTATAGCCTTGGGGGTGTGGCTGGCCAACTTCTGTCCGCCGGACTCGGAATGGCGCGAGACTTTGCGAGGGGCCTCCGTGTGCCAAAAATAGGTCATGGGGCACAGCCGCGCCCAAAAATAACATCCCGAAGCCCGGGGCGCCAAGTTCGTGCAGCGGAAAAAGGCCACAAAAACGGGTGGGCTATAGCCTTGGGGGGTGGGGCTGGCCAACTTCGTCCGCCGGACTCGGAATGGCGCGAGACTTTGCGAGGGGCCTCCGTGTACCAAAAAATAGGTCATGGGCACAGCCGCGCCCAAAAATAACCGCCCGAAGGCCGGGCGCCAAGTTCGTCCAGCGGAAAAGGCCACAAAACGGGTGGGCTATAGCCTTGGGGGTGGGGCTGGCCAACTTCGTCCGCCGGACTCGGAATGGCGAGACTTTCCGAGGGGCCTCCGTGTGCCAAAATAGGCCAAGGGCACAGCCGCGCCCAAAATAACCGCACGAAGGCCGGGGCGCCAAGTTCGTCCAGCGGAAAAAGGCCACAAAAACGGGTGGGCTATAGCCTTGGGGGGTGGGGCTGGCCAACTTCGTCCGCCGGACTCGGAATGGCGCGAGACTTTGCCAGGGGCCTCCGTGTGCCAAAAATAGGCCGCGGGCACAGCCGCGCCCAAAAATAACCGCCCGAAGGCCAGGGCGCCTAGTTCGTCCAGCGGAAAAAGGCCACAAAAACGGGTGGGCTATAGCCTTGGGGGTGGGGCTGGCCAACTCGTCCCGCCGGACTCGGAGTGGCGCGAGACTTTGCGAGGGGCCTCCGTGTGCCAAAAATAGGCCGCGGGCACAGCCGCGCCCAAAAATAACCGCCCGAAGGACGGGGCGCCTAGTTCGTCCAGCGGAAAAAGGCCACAAAAACGGGTGGGCTATAGCCTTGGGGGGTGGGGCTGGCCAACTTCGTCCGCCGGACTCGGAATGGCGCGAGACTTTGCGAGGGGCCTCCGTGTGCCAAAAATAGGCTGCGGGCACAGCCGCGCCCAAAAATAACCGCCCGAAGGCCGGGCGCCAAGTTCGTCCCGCGGAAAAAGGCCACAAAAACGGGTGGGCTATAGCCTTGGGGGGTGGGGCTGGCCAACTTCGTCCGCCGGACTCGGAATGGCGCGAGACTTTGCGAGGGGCCTCCGTGTGCCAAAAATCGGCCGCGGGCACAGCCGCGCCAAAAATAACCGACCGAAGGCCGCGCGCCAAGTTCGTCCAGCGGAAAAAGGCCACAAAAACGGGTGGGCTATAGCCTTGGGGGGTGGGGCTGGCCAACTTCGTCCGCCGGACTCGGAATGGCGCGAGACTTTCCGAGGGGCCTCCGTGTGCCAAAAATAGGCCGGGGGCACAGCCGCGCCCAAAAATAACCGCCCGAAGGCCGGGGCGCCAAGTTCGTCCAGCGGAAAAAGGCCACAAAAACGGGTGGGCTATAGCCTTGGGGGGTGGGGCTGGCCAACTTCGTCCGCCGGACTCGGAATGGCGCGAGACTTTGCCAGGGGCCTCCGTGTGCCAAAAATAGGCCGCGGGCACAGCCGCGCCCAAAAATAACCGCCCGAAGGCCGGGGCGCCAAGTTCGTCCAGCGGAAAAAGGCCACAAAAACGGGTGGGCTATAGCCTTGGGGGGTGGGGCTGGCCCACTTCGTCCGCCGGACTCGGAATGGCGCGAGACTTTGCGAGGGGCCTCCGTGTGCCAAAAATAGGCCGCAGGCACAGCCGCGCCCAAAAATAACCGCCCGAAGGCCGGGGCGCCTAGTTCGTCCAGCGGAAAAAGGCCACAAAAACGGGTGGGCTATAGCCTTGGGGGGTGGCGCTGGCCAACTTCGTCCGCCGGACTCGGAATGGCGCGAGACTTTGCGAGGGGCCTCCGTGTGCCAAAAATAGGCTGCGGGCACAGCCGCGCCCAAAAATAACCGCCCGAAGGCCGGGGCGCCAAGTTCGTCCAGCCGAAAAAAGCTACAAAAACGGGTGGGCTATGGCCTTTGGGGGTGGGGCTGGCCAACTTCGTCCGCCGGACTCGGAATGGCGCGAGACTTCGCGAGGGGCCTCCGTTTGCCAAAAAAAGGCCGCGGGCACAGCCGCGCCCAAAAATAACCTCCCGAAGGCCGGGGCGCCAAGATCGTCCAGCCGAAAAAGGCTACAAAAACGGGTGGGCTATGGCCGTGGGGGGTGGGGCTGGCCAACTTCGTCCGCCGGACTCGGACTGGCGCGAGACTTTGCGAGGGGCCTCCGTGGTAAAAATAGGCCGCGGGCACAGCCGCGCCAAAATAACCGCCCGAAGGCCGGGCGCCAAGTTCGCCCAGCGGAAAAAGGCCACAAAACGGGTGGGCTATGGCCTTGGGGGTGGGGCTGGCCAACTTCGTCCGCCGGACTCGGGAATGGCGCGAGACTTTGCGAGGGGCCTCCGTGTGCCAAAAATAGGCATGCGGCACAGCTGCGCCTGAAAATAACCGCCCGAAGGCCGGGCGCCAAGTTCGTCCCAGCGGAAAAAGGCCACAAAACGGGTGGGCTATAGCCTTGGGGGTGGGGCTGGCCAACTTCGTCCGCCGGACTCGGAATGGCGCGAGACTTTGCGAGGGGCCTCCGTGTCCCAAAATAGGCCGCGGGCACAGCCGCCTAAAAATAACCGCCCGAAGGCCGGGCGCCAAGTTCGTCCTGCGGAACAAGTCCACAAAAACGGGTTGGCTATAGCCTTGGGGGGTGGGGCTGGCCAACTTCGTCCGCCGGACTCGGAATGGCGCGAGACTTTGCGAGGGGCCTCCGTGTGCCAAAAATAGGCCGCGGACACAGCCGCGCCCAAAAATAACCGCCCGAAGGCCGGGGCGCCATGTTCGTCCAGCGGTAAAAGGCCACAAAAACGGGTGGGCTATAGCCTTGGGGGGTGGGGCTGGCCAACTTCGTCCGCCGGACGCGGAAAGGCGCGATACTTTGCGAGGAGCCTCCGTGTACCAAAAATAGGCCGCGGGCACAGCCGCACCCAAAAATAACCGCCCGAAGGCCGGGGCGCCAAGTTCGTCCGGCGGAAAAAGGCCACAAAAACGGGTGGGCTATAGCCTTGGGGGGTGGGGCTGGCCAACTTCGTCCGCCGGACTCGGAATGGCGCGAGACTTTACGAGGGGCCTCCGTGTGCCAAAAATAGGCCGCGGACACAGCCGCGCCTGGGTAATAACCGCCCGAAGGCCGGGCGCCAAGTTCGTCCAGCGGAAAAAGGCCACAAAACCGGGTGGGCTATAGCCTTGGGGGGTGTGGCTGGCCAACTTCGTCCGCCGGACTCGGAATGGCGCGAGACTTTGCGAGGGGCCTCCGTGTGCCAAAAATAGGCCGCGGGCACAGCCGCGCCCAAAAATAACATCCCGAAGGCCGGGGCGCCAAGTTCGTGCAGCGGAAAAAGGCCACAAAAACGGGTGGGCTATAGCCTTGGGGGGTGGGGCTGGCCAACTTCGTCCGCCGGACTCGGAATGGCGCGAGAGTTTGCGAAGGGGCCTCCGTGTGCCAAAAATAGGCCGCGGGCACAGCCGCGCCCAAAAATAACATCCCGAAGCCCGGGGCGCCAAGTTCGTGCAGCGGAAAAAAGCCACAAAACGGGGTGGGCTATAGCCTTGGGGGTGGGGCTGGCCAACTTCGTCCGCCGGACTCGGAATGGCACGAGACTTTGCGAGGGGCCTCCGTGTGCCAAAACATAGGCCGCGGGCACAGCCGCGCCCAAAAATAACCGCCCGAAGGCCGGGGCGCCAAGTTCGTCCAGCGGAAAAAGGCCACAAAAACGGGTGGGCTATGGCCTTGGGGGGTGGGGCTGGCCAACTTCGTCCGCCGGACTCGGAATGGCGCGAGACTTTGCGAGGGGCCTCCGTGTGCCAAAAATAGGCCGCGGGCACAGCCGCGTCCAAAAATAACCGCCCGACGGCCGGGGCGCCAAGTTCGTCCGGCGGAAAAAGGCCACAAAAACGGGTGGGCTATAGCCTTGGGGGGTGGGGCTGGCCAACTTCGTCCGCCGGACTCGGAATGGCGCGAGACTTTGCGAGGGGCGTCCGTGTGCCAAAAATACTCCGCGGGCACAGCCGCGCCCAAAAATAACCTCCCGAAGGCCGGTGCGCCAAGTTCGTCCAGCGGAAAAAGGCCACAAAAAAGGGTGGGCTATAGCCTTGGGGGGTGGGGCTGGCCAACTTCGTCCGCCGGACTCGGAATGGCGCGAGACTTTGCGTGGGGCCTCCGTGTGCCAAAAATAGGCCGCGGACACAGCCGCGCCCAAAAATAACCGCCCGAAGGCCGGGGCGCCATGTTCGTCCAGCGGTAAAAGGCCACAAAAACGGGTGGGCTATAGCCTTGGGGGGTGTGGCTGGCCAACTTCGTCCGCCGGACTCGGAATGGCGCGAGACTTTGCGAGGGGCCTCCGTGTGCCAAAAATAGGCCGCGGGCACAGCCGCGCCCAAAAATAACATCCCGAAGCCCGGGGCGCCAAGTTCGTGCAGCGGAAAAAGGCCACAAAAACGGGTGGGCTATAGCCTTGGGGGGTGGGGCTGGCCAACTTCGTCCGCCGGACTCGGAATGGCGCGAGACTTTGCGAAGGGGCCTCCGTGTGCCAAAAATAGGCCGCGGGCACAGCCGCGCCCAAAAATAACATCCCGAAGCCCGGGGCGCCAAGTTCGTGCAGCGGAAAAAAGCCACAAAAACGGGTGGGCTATAGCCTTGGGGGGTGGGGCTGGCCAACTTCGTCCGCCGGACTCGGAATGGCGCGAGACTTTGCGAGGGGCCTCCGTGTACCAAAAATAGGCCGCGGGCACAGCCGCGCCCAAAAATAACCGCCCGAAGGCCGGGGCGCCAAGTTCGTCCAGCGGAAAAAGGCCACAAAACCGGGTGGGCTATGGCCTTGGGGGGTGGGGCTGGCCAACTTCGTCCGCCGGACTCGGAATGGCGCGAGACTTTGCGAGGGGCCTCCGTGTGCCAAAAATAGGCCGCGGGCACAGCCGCGTCCAAAAATAACCGCCCGGACGGCCGGGCGCCAAGTTCGGTCCGGCGGAAAAAGGCCACAAAAACGGGTGGGCTATAGCCTTGGGGGGGGGGCTGGCCAACTCGTCCGCCGGACTCGGAATGGCGCGAGACTTTGCAGGGGCGTCCGTGTGCCAAAAATACTCCGCGGGCACAGCCGCGCCCAAAAATAACCTCCCGAAGGCCGGTGCGCCAAGTTCGTCCAGCGGAAAAAGGCCACAAAAAAGGGTGGGCTATAGCCTTGGGGGTGGGGCTGGCCAACTTCGTCCGCCTGGACTCGAATGGCGCGAGACTTTGCGCGTGGGGCCTCCGTGTGCCAAAAATAGGCCGCGGGCACAGCCGCGCCAAAAATTAACTGCCCGAAGGCCGGGGCGCCATTTTCGTCCAGCGAAAAAAGGGCACAAAACGGGTGGGCTATAGCCTTGGGGGGTGGGGCTGGCCAACCGTCCGCTGGACTCGGAATGGCGCGAGACTTTGCGAGGGCGTCCGTGTGCCAAAAAAATACTCCGCGGGCACAGCCACGGCCAAAAATAACCTCCCGAAGGCCGGTGCGCCAAGTTCGTCCAGCGGAAAAAGGCCCAAAACTAGGGTCGGCGATAGCCTTGGGGGGTGGGGCTGGCCAACTTCGTCCGCCGGACTCGGAATGGCGCGAGACTTTGCGTGGGGCCTCCGTGTGCCAAAAATAGGCCGCGGGCACAGCCGCGCCCAAAAATAACCGCCCGAAGGCCGGGGCGCCATGTTCGTCCAGCTGAAAAAGGCCACAAAAACGGGTGGGCTATAGCCTTGGGGGGTGGGGCTGGCCAACTTCGTCCGCCGGACTCGGAATGGCGCGAGACTTTGCGAGGGGCGTCCGTGTGCCAAAAATACTCCGCGGGCACAGCCGCGCCCAAAAATAACCTCCCGAAGGCCGGTGCGCCAAGTTCGTCCAGCGGAAAAAGGCCACAAAAAAGGGTGGGCTATAGCCTTGGGGGGTGGGGCTGGCCAACTTCGTCCGCCGGACTCGGAATGGCGCGAGACTTTGCGTGGGGCCTCCGTGTGCCAAAAATAGGCCGCGGGCACAGCCGCGCCCAAAAATAACCGCCCGAAGGCCGGGGCGCCATGTTCGTCCAGCTGAAAAAGGCCACAAAAACGGGTGGGCTATAGCCTTGGGGGGTGGGGCTGGCCAACTTCGTCCGCCGGACTCGGAATGGCGCGAGACTTTGCGAGGGGCCTCCGTGTGCCAAAAATAGGCCGCGGGCACAGCCGCACCCAAAAATAACCGCCCGAAGGCCGGGGCGCCAAGTTCGTCCAGCGGAAAAATGCCACAAAACGGGTGGGCTATAGCCTTGGGGGGTGGGACTGGCCAACTTCGTCCGCCGGACTCGGAATGGCGCGAGACTTTGCGAGGGGCCTCCGTGTGCCAAAAATAGGCCGCGGGCACAGCCGCGCCCAAAAATAACCGCCCGAAGGCCGGGGCGCCAAGTGCGTCCAGCGGAAAAAAGCCACAAAAACGGGTGGGCTATAGCCTTGGGGGGTGGGGCTGGCCAACTTCGTCCGCCGGACTCAGAATGGCGCGAGACTTTGCGAGTGGCCTCGGTGTGCCAAAAATAGTCCGTGGGCACAGCTGCACCCAAAAATAACCTCCCGAAGGCCGGGGCGCCAAGTTCGTCCAGCGGAAAAAAGCCACAAAAACGGGTGGGCTATAGCCTTGGGGGGTGGTTCTGGCCAACTTCGTCCGCCGGACTCGGAATGGCGCGAGACTTTGCGAGGGGCCTCCGTGTGCCAAAAATAGGCCGCGGGCACAGCCGCGCCCAAAAATAACCGCCCGAAGGCCGGGGCGCCAAGTGCGTCCAGCGGAAAAAAGCCACAAAAACGGGTGGGCTATAGCCTTGGGGGGTGGGGCTGGCCAACTTCGTCCGCCGGACTCAGAATGGCGCGAGACTTTGCGAGTGGCCTCCGTGTGCCAAAAATAGTCCGTGGGCACAGCTGCACCCAAAAATAACCTCCCGAAGGCCGGGGCGCCAAGTTCGTCCAGCGGAAAAAGGCCACAAAAACGGGTGGGCTATAGCCTTGGGGGGTGGGGCTGGCCAACTTCGTCCGCCGGACTCGGAATGGCGCGAGACTTTGCGAGCGGTCTCCGTGTGCCAAAAATAGGCCGCGGCGCAGCCGCGCCAAAAATAACCGCCCAAGGCCGGGCGCCAAGTTCGTCCAGCGGAAAAAGGCCACAAAAACGGGTGGGCTATAGCCTTGGGGGGTGGGGCTGGGCGACTTCGTCCGCCGGACTCGGAATGGCGCAAGACTTTGCGAGGGGCCTCCGTGTGCCAAAAATTGACCGCGGGCACAGCCGCGCCCAAAAATAACCGCCCGAAGGCCGGGGCGCCAAGTTCGTCCAGCGGAAAAAGGCCACAAAAACGGGTGGGCT
The DNA here is from genome assembly GCA_030448935.1 of Citrus cavaleriei. Classification (NCBI taxonomy): domain Eukaryota; kingdom Viridiplantae; phylum Streptophyta; class Magnoliopsida; order Sapindales; family Rutaceae; genus Citrus; species Citrus cavaleriei. The sequence continues at coordinate 45,513 of JAUJEM010000281.1, read as the reverse complement.
ATAGCCTTGGGGGTGGGGCTGGCCAAGTTCGTCCGCCGGACTCGGAATGGGGCCAGACTTTGCGAGGGGCCTCCGTGTGCGAAAAAATAGGCAAAGGGCACAGCCGCGTCCAAAATAACCGCCCGACGGCCGGGCGCCAAGTTTGTCCAGCGGAAAAAGGCCACAAAAACGGGTGGGCTATAGCCTTGGGGGTGGGGCTGGCCAAGTTTGTCCGCGGACTCGGAATGGCGAGACTTTGCGAGGGGCGTCCGTGTGCAAAAATAGGCCGCGGGCACAGCCGCGTCAAAAATAACCGCCCGAAGGCCGGGGCGCCAAGTTCGTCCAGCGGAAAAAGGCCACAAAAAAGGGTGGGCTATAGCCTGGGGGGGTTGGGCTGGCCAACGTCGTCCGCCGGACTCGGAATGGCGCGAGACTTTGCGTGGGGCCTCCGTGTGGCGAAAGTAGGCATGGGCACAGCCGCGCCTAAAAATAACCGCCCGAAGGCCGGGGCGCCAAGTTCGTCCAGCTGAAAAAGGCCACAAAAACGGGTGGGCTATAGCCTTGGGGGGTGGGGCTGGCCAACTTCGTCCGCCGGACTCGGAATGGCGCGAGACTTTGCGAGGGGCCTCCGTGTGCCAAAACTAGGCCGCGGGCACAGCCGCGCCCAAAAATAACCGCCCGAAGGCCGGGGCGCCAAGTTCGTCCAGCGGAAAAAGGCCACAAAACCGGTTGGGCTATAGCCTTTGGGGGTGGGGCTGGCCTACTTCGTCCGCCGGACTCGGAATGGCGCGAGACTTTGCGAGGGGCCTCCGTGTGCCAAAAATAGGCCGCGGGCACAGCCGCGCCCAAAAAGAACCGCCCGAAGGCCGGGGCGCCAAGTTCGTCCAGCGGAAAAAGGCCACAAAAACGGGTGGGCTATAGCCTTGGGGGGTGGGGCTGGCCAACTTCGTCCGCCGGACTCGGAATGGCGCGAGACTTTGCGAGGGGCCTCCGTGTTCCAAAAATAGGCCGCGGGCACAGCCGCGCCCAAAAATACCCGCCCGAAGGCCGGGGCGCCAAGTTCGTCCAGCGGAAAAAGGCCACAAAAACGGGTGGGCTTTAGCCTTGGGGGGTGGGGCTGGCCAAGTTCGTCCGCCGGACTCAGAATGGCGCGAGACTTTGCGAGGGGCCTCCGTGTGCCAAAAATAGGCCGCGGGCACAGCCGCACCCAAAAATAACCGCCCGAAGGGCGGGGCCCCAAGTTCGTCCAGCGGAAAAACGCCACAAAAAAGGGTGGGCTATAGCCTTGGGGGGTGGGGCTGGCCAACTTCGTCCGCCGGACTCGGAATGGCGCGAGACTTTGCGAGCGGTCTCCGTGTGCCAAAATAGCCGTGGGCACAGCCGCACCCAAAAATAACCGCCTGAAGGCCGGGCGCCAAGTTCGTCCCAGCGGAAAAAGGCCACAAAAACGGGTGGGCTATAGCCTTGGGGGTGGGGCTGGCCAACTTCGTCCGCCCGGACTCGGAATGGCGCGAGACTTTGCGAGCGGTCTCCGTGGTGCCAAAATTGGCATGGACACAGCCGCGCCAAAAATAACCGCCCGAAGGCCGGGCGCCAAGTTCGCCCAGCGGAAAAAGGCCACAAAAACGGGTGGGCTATAGCCTTGGGGTGTGGGGCTGGCCAACTTCAAATCCCGGACTCGGAATGGCGCGAGACTTTGCGAGCGGCCTCGTGTGCTGTGGAATAGACCGCGGGCACAGCCGCGCCCAAAAATAACCACCCGAAGGCCGGGGCGCCATGTACGTCCAGCGGAAAAAGGCCACAAAAACGGGTGGGCTATAGCCTTGGGGGGTGGGGCTGGCCGACTTCGTCCGCCGGACTCGGAATGACGCGAGACTTTGCGAGGAGCCTCAGTGTGCCAAAAATAGGCCGCGGGCACAGCCGCGCCCAAAAATAACCGCCCGAAGGCCGGGGCGCCAAGTTCGTCCAGCGGAAAAAGGCCACAAAACCGGGTGGGCTATAGCCTTGGGGGGTGGGGCTGGCCAACTTCGTCCGCCGGACTCGGAATGGCGCGAGACTTTGCGAGCGGCCTCCGTGTGCCAAAAATAGACCGCAGGCACAGCCGCGCCCAAAAATAACCGCCCGAAGGCCGGGGCGCCAAGTTCGTCCAGCGGAAAAAGGCCACAAAAACGGGTTAGCTATAGCCTTGGGGGGTGGGGCTGGCCGACTTCGTCCGCCGAACTCGGAATGGCGCTAGACTTTGCGAGCGGCCTCCGTGTGCCAAAAATAGGCCGCGGGCACAGCCGCGCCCAAAAATAACCGCCCGACGGCCGGGGCGCCAAGTTTGTCCAGCGGAAAAAGGCCACAAAAACGGGTGGGCTATAGCCTTGGGGGGTGGGGCTGGCCAACTTCGTCCGCCGGACTCGGAATGGCGCGAGACTTTCCGAGCGGCCTTCGTGTGCCAAAAATAGGCCGCGGGCACAGCCGCGCCCAAAAATAACCACCCGAAGGCCGGGGCGCCATGTACGTCCAGCGGAAAAAGGCCACAAAAACGGGTGGGCTATAGCCTTGGGGGGTGGGGCTGGCCGACTTCGTCCGCCGGACTCGGAATGGCGCGAGACTTTGTGAGGAGCCTCAGTGTGCCAAAAATAGGCCGCGGGCACAGCCGCGCCCAAAAATAACCGCCCGAAGGCCGGGGCGCCAAGTTCGTCCAGCGGAAAAAGGCCACAAAAACGGGTGGGCTATAGCATTGGGGGGTGGGGCTGGCCAACTTCGTCCGCCGGACTCGGAATGGCGCGAGACTTTGCGAGCGGCCTCCGTGTGCCAAAAATAGACCGCAGGCACAGCCGCGCCCAAAAATAACTGCCCGAAGGCCGGGGCGCCAAGTTCGTCCAGCGGAAAAAGGCCACAAAAACGGGTTAGCTATAGCCTTGGGGGGTGGGGCTGGCCAACTTCGTCCGCCGGACTCGGAATGGCGCTAGACTTTGCGAGCGGCCTCGTGTGCCAAAAATAGGCTGCGGGCACAGCCGCGCCCAAAAATAACCGCCCGACGGCCGGGGCGCCAAGTTCGTCCAGCGGAAAAAGGCCACAAAAACGGGTGGGCTATAGCCTTGGGGGGTGGGGCTGGCCAACTTTGTCCGCCGGACTCGGAATGGCGCGAGACTTTGCGAGGGGCGTCCGTGTGCCAAAAATAGGCCGCGGGCACAGCCGCGTCCAAAAATAACCGCCCGAAGGCCGGTGCGCCAAGTTCGTCCAGCGGAAAAAGGCCACAAAAAAGGGTGGGCTATAGCCTTGGGGGGTTGGGCTGGCCGACTTCGTCCGCCGGACTCGGAATGGCGCGAGACTTTGCGTGGGGCCTCCGTGTGCCAAAAATAGGCCGCGGGCTCAGCCGCGCCCAAAAATAACAACCCGAAGGCCGGGGCGCCAAGTTCGTCCTGCGGAAAAAGGCCACAAAAACGGGTGGGCTATAGCCTTGGGGGGTGGGGCTGGCCAACTTCGTCCGCCGGACTCGGAATGGCGCAGGACTTTGCGAGGGGCCTCCATGTGCCAAAACTAGGCCGCGGGCATAGCCGCGCCCAAAAATAACCGCACGAAGGCCGGGGCGCCAAGTTCGTCCAGCGGAAAAAGGCCACAAAACCTGTTGGGCTATAGCCTTTGGGGGTGGGGCTGGCCTACTTCGTCCGCCGGACTCGGAATGGCGCGAGACTTTGCGAGGGGCCTCCGTGTGCCAAAAATAGGCCGCGGGCACAGCCGCGCCCATAAAGAACCTCCCGAAGGCCGGGGCGCCAAGTTCGTCCAGCGGAAAAAGGCCACAAAAACGGGTGGGCTATAGCCTTGGGGGGTGGGACTGGCCAACTTCGTCCGCGGGACTCGGAATGGCGCGAGACTTTGCGAGGGGTCCCCGTGTGCCAAAAATAGGCCGCGGGCACAGCCGCGCCCAAAAATACCCGCCCGAAGGCCGAGGCGCCAAGTTCGTCCAGCGGAAAAAGGCCACAAAAACGGGTGGGCTATAGCCTTGGGGGGTGGGGCTGGCCAAGTTCGTCCGCCGGACTCAGAATGGCGCGAGACTTTGCGAGGGGCCTCCGTGTGCCAAAAATAGGCCGCGGGCACAGCCGCGCCCAAAAATAACCTCCCGAAGGCCGGGGCGCCAAGTTCGTCCAGCGGAAAAAGGCCACAAATACGGGTGGGCTATAGCCTTGGGGGGTAGGGCTGGCCAACTTCGTCCGCCGGACTCGGAATGGCGTGAGACTTTGTGAACGGACTCCGTGTGACAAAAATAGGCCGCGGGCACAGCCGCGCCCAAAAATAACAACCCGAAGGCCGGGGCGCCAAGTTCGTCCTGCGGAAAAAGGCCACAAAAACGGGTGGGCTATAGCCTTGGGGGGTGGGGCTGGCCAACTTCGTCCGCCGGACTCGGAATGGCGCGAGACTTTGCGAGGGGCCTCCGTGTGCCAAAAATAGGCCGCGGGCACAGCCGCGCCCAAAAATAACCCCCCGAAGGCTGGGGCGCCAAGTTCGTCCTGCGGAAAAAGGCCACAAAAACGGGTGGGCTATAGCCTTGGGGGGTGGGGCTGGCCAACTTCGTCCTCCGGACTCGGAATGGCGCGAGACTTTGCGAGGGGCCTCCGTGTGCCAAAAATAGGCCGCGGGCTCAGCCGCACCCAAAAATAACAACCCGAAGGCCGGGGCGCCAAGTTCGTCCTGCGGAAAAAGGCCACAAAAACGGGTGGGCTATAGCCTTGGGGGGTGGGGCTGGCCAACTTCGTCCGCCGGACTCGGAATGGCGCGAGAATTTGCGAGGGGCCTCCGTGTGCCAAAACTAGGCCGCGGGCACAGCCGCGCCAAAAAATACCCCGAAGGCCGGGGCGCCAAGTTCGTCCTGCGGAAAAAGGCCACAAAAACGGGTGGGCTATAGCCTTGGGGGGTGGGGCTGGCCAACTTCGTCCGCCGGACTCGGAATGGCGCGAGACTTTGCGAGGGGCCTCCGTGTGCCAAAAATAGGCCAAAATAGGCACAGCCGCGCCCAAAATAACCGCCCAAGGCCCGGGCGCCAAGTTCGTCCTGCGGAAAAAGGCCACAAAAACGGGTGGGCTATAGCCTTGGGGGGTGGGGCTGGCCAACTTCGTCCGCCGGACTCGGAATGGCGCGAGACTTTGCGAGGGGCCTCCGTGTGCCAAAAATAGGCCGCGGGCACAGCCGCGCTAAAAAATAACAGCCCGAGGGCCGGGGCGCCATGTTCGTCCTGCGGAAAAAGGCAAAAAAAACGGGTGGGCTATAGCCTTGGGGGGTGGGGCTGGCCAACTTCGTCCGCCGGACTCGGAATGGTTCGAGACTTTTCGAGGGGCCTCCGTGTGCCAAAAATAGGCCGCGGGCACAGCCGCGCCCAAAAATAACCGCCCGAAGGCCGGGGCGCCAAGTTCGTCCAGCGGAAAAAGGCCACAAAAACGGGTGGGCTATAGCCTTGGGGGGTGGGGCTGGCCAACTTCGTCCGCCGGACGCGGAATGGCGCGATACTTTGCGAGGGGCCTCCGCGTGCCAAACATAGGCTGCGGGCACAGCCGCACCCAAAAATAACCCCCCGAAGGCCGGGGCGCCAAGTTCGTCCAGCGGAAAAAGGCCACAAAAACGGGTGGGCTATAGCCTTGGGGGGTGGGGCTGGCCAACTTCGTCCGCCGGACTCGGAATGGCGCGAGACTTTGCGAGGGGCCTCCGTGGTGCTGGTGGGCTAGGCTGCGGGCACAGCCGCGCCCAAAAATAACCGCCCGAAGGCCGGGGAGCCAAGTTCGTCCAGCGGAAAAAGGCCACAAAAACGGGTGGGCTATAGCCTTGGGGGGTGGGGCTGGCCAACTTCGTCCGCCGGACTCGGAATGGCGCAAGACTTTGCGAGGGGCCTCCGTGTGCCAAAAATAGGCCGCGGGCACAGCCGCGCCCAAAAATAACCGCCCGAAGGCCGGGGCGCCAAGTTCGTCCTGCGGAAAAAGGTCACAAAAACGGGTGGGCTATAGCCTTGGGGGGTGGGGCAGGCCAACTTCGTCCGCCGGACTCGGAATGGCGCGAGACTTTGCGAGGGGCCTCCGTGTGCCAAAAATAGGCCGCGGGAACAGCCGCGCCCAAAAATAACCGCCCGAAGGCTGGGGCGCCATGTTCGTCCAGCGGAAAAAGGCCACAAAAACGGGTGGGCTATAGCCTTGGGGGGTGGGGCTGGCCAACTTCGTCCGCCGGAATCAGAATGGCGCGAGACTTTGCGAGGGGCCTCCGTGTGCCAAAAAAAGGCCGAGGGCACAGCCGCGCCGAAAAATAACTGCCCGAAGGCCGGGGCGCCAAGTTCGTCCAGCGGAAAAAGGCCACAAAAACGGGTGGGCTATTGCCTTGGGGGGTGGGGCTGGCCAACTTCGTCCGCCGGACTCGGAATGGCGCGAGACTTTGCAAGGGGCCTCCGTGTGCCAAAAATAGGCCGCGGGCACAGCCGCGCCCAAAAATAACAGCCCGAAGGCCGGGGCGCCAAGTTCGTCCAGCGGAAAATGGCCACAAAAACGGGTGGGCTATAGCCTTGGGGGGTGGGGCTGGCCGACTTCGTCCGCCGGACTCGGAATGGCGCGAGACTTTGCGAGGGGCCTCCGTGTGCCAAAAATAGGCCGCGGGCACAGCCGCGCCCAAAGATAACCGCCCGAAGGCCGGGGCGCCAAGTTCATCCAGCGGAAAATGGACACAAAAACGGGTGGGCTATAGCCTTGGGGGGTGGGGCTGGCCAACTTCGTCCGCCGGACTCGGAATGGCGCGAGACTTTGCGAGGGGCCTCCGTGTGACAAAAATAGGCCGCGGCCACAGCCGCGCCCAAAAATAACCGTCCGAAGGCCGGGGCGCCGAGTTCGTCCAGCGGAAAAAGGCCACAAAAACGGGTGGGCTATAGCCTTGGGGGGTGGGGCTGGCCCACTTCGTCCCCCGGACTCGGAATGGCACGAGACTTTACGAGGGGCCTCCGTGTGCCAAAAATAGGCCGCGGGCACAGCCGTGGCCAAAAATAACCGCCCGAAGGCCGGGGCGCCAAGTTCGTCCAGCGGAAAATGGTCACAAAAACGGGTGGGCTATAGCCTTGGGGGGTGCGGCTGGCCAACTTCGTCCGCCGGACTCGGAATGGCGCGAGACTTTGCGAGGGGCCTCCGTGTGCCAAAAATAGGCCGCGGGCACAGCCGCGCCCAAAAATAACCGCCTGAAGGCCGGGGCGCCAAGTTCGTCCAGCGGAAATAGTCCAAAAAACGGGGGGGGCTATCGCCGGGGGGGGTGGGGCTGGCCAACTTCGTCCGCCGGACTCGGAATGACGCGAGACATTGCGAGGGGCCTCCGTGTGCCAAAAATAGGCCGCGGACACAGCCGCGCCCAAAAATAACCGCCCGAAGGCCGGGGCGCCGAGTACGTCCAGCGAAAAGAGGCCCCAAAGTGGGGTGGGCTATAGCCTTGGGGGGTGGGGCTGGCCAACTTCGTCCACAGGACTCGGAATGGCGCGAGACTTTGCGAAGGGCCTCAGTGTGCCAAAAATAGGCAGCGGGCACAGCCCCGCCAAAAAATAACCCCCCGAAGGCCGGGGCGCCAAGTTCGTCCAGCGGAAAAAGGCCACAAAAACGGGTGGGCTATAGCCTTGGGGGGTGGGGCTGGCCAACTTCGTCCGCCGGACTCGGAATCGCGCGAGACTTTGCGAGGGGCCTCCGTGTGCCAAAAATAGGCCGCGGGCACAGCCGCGCCCAAAAATAACCGCCCGAAGGCCGGGGCGCCAAGTTCGTCCAGCGGAAAAAGGCCACAAAAACGGGTGGGCTATAGCCTTGGGGGGTGGGGCTGCCCGACTTCGTCCGCCGGACTCGGAATGGCGCGAGACTTTGCGAGGAGCCTCAGTGTGCCAAAAATAGGCCGCGGGCACAGCCGCGCCCAAAAATAACCGTCCGAAGGCCGGGGCGCCAAGTTCGTCCAGCGGAAAAAGGCCACAACAACGGGTGGGCTATAGCCTTGGGGGGTGGGGCTGGCCAACTTCGTCCGCCGGACTCGGAATCACGCGAGACTTTGCGAGGGGCCTCCGTGTGCCAAAAATAGGCCGCGGGCACAGCCGCGCCCAAAAATAACCGCCCGAAGGCCGGGGCGCCAAGGTCGCCCAGCGGAAAATGGCCCCACCACCGGGGGGGCTATAGCCTTGGGGTGTGGGGCTGGCCCACTTCGGCCGCCGGTCTCGGAATGGCGGGAGACTTTGCGAGGGGCCTCCGTATGCCAAAAATAGGATGCAGGCACAGCCGCGCCCAAAAATAACCGCCCGAAGGCCGGGGCGCCAAGTTCGTCCAGCGGAAAAAGGCCACAAAAACGGGTGGGCGATAGCCTTGGGGGGTGGGGCTGGGCAACTTCGTCCGCCGGACTCGGAATGGCGCGAGACTTTCCGAGGGGCCTCCGTGTGCCAAAAATAGGCCGCGGGCACAGCCGCACCCAAAAATAACCACCCGAAGGCCGGGGCGCCAAGTTCGTCCAGCGGAAAAAGGCCACAAAAACGGGTGGGCTATAGCCTTGGGGGGTGGGGCTGGCCAACTTCGTCCGCCGGACTCGGAATGGCGGGAGACTTTGCGAGGGGCCTCCGTGTGCCAAAAATAGGCCGCGGGCACAGCCGCGCCCAAAAATAACCGCCCGAAGGCCGGGGCGCCAAGTTCGTCCAGCGGAAAAAGGCCACAAAAACGGGTGGGCGATAGCCTTGGGGGGTGGGGCTGGGCAACTTCGTCCGCCGGACTCGGAATGGCGCGAGACTTTCCGAGGGGCCTCCGTGTGCCAAAAATAGGCCGCGGGCACAGCCGCGCCCAAAAATAACCGCCCGAAGGCCGGGGCGCCAAGTTCGTCCAGCGGAAAAAGGCCAGAAAAAACGGGTGGGCTATAGCCTTGGGGGGTGGGGCTGGCCAACTTCGTCCGCCGGACTCGGAATGGCGGGAGACTTTGCGAGGGGCCTCCGTGTGCCAAAAATAGGCCGCGGGCACAGCCGCGCCCAAAAATAACCGCCCGAAGGCCGGGGCGCCAAGTTCGTCCAGCGGAAAAAGGCCACAAAAACGGGTGGGCTATAGCCTTGGGGGGTGGGGCTGGCCATCTTCGTCCGCCGGACTCGGAATGGCGCTAGACTTTGCGAGGGGCCTCCGTATGCCAAAAATAGGCCGCGGGCACAGCCGCGCCCAAAATTAACCGCCCGAAGGCCGGGGCGCCAAGTTCGTCCAGCGGAAAAAGGCCACAAAAACGGGTGGGCTCTAGCCTTGAGGGGTGGGGCTGGCCAACTACGTCCGCCGGACTCGGAATGGCGCTAGACTTTGCGAGGGGCCTCCGTTTGCCAAAAATAGGCCACGGGCACAGCCGCGCCCAAAAATAACAGCCCGAAGGCCGGGGCGCCAAGTTCGTCCAGCGGAAAAAGGCCACAAAAACGGGTGGGCTATAGCCTTGGGGGGTGGGGCTGGCCAACTTCGTCCGCCGGACTCGGAATGGCGGGAGACTTTGCGAGGGGCCTCAGTGTGCCAAAAATAGGCCGCGGGCACAGCCGCGCCCAAAAATAACCACCCGAAGGCCGGGGCGCCAAGTTTGTCCAGCGGAAAAAGGCCACAAAAACGGGTGGGCTATAGCCTTGGGGGGTGGGGCTGGCCAACTTCGTCCGCCGGACTCGGAATGGCGCGAGACTTTGCGAGGGGCCTCCGTGTGCCAAAAATAGGTCACGGGCACAGCCGCGCCCAAAAATAACCGCCCGACGGCCGGGGCGCCAAGTTCGTCCAGCGGAAAAAGGCCACAAAAACGGGTGGGCTATAGCCTTGGGGGGTGGGGCTGGCCATCTTCGTCCGCCGGACTCGGAATGGCGCTAGACTTTGCGAGGGGCCTCCGTATGCCAAAAATAGGCCTCGGGCACAGCCGCGCCCAAAAATAACCACCCAAAGGCCGGGACGCCAAGTTCGTCCAGCAGAAAAAGGCCACAAAAACGGGTGGGCGATAGCCTTGGGGGGTGGGGCTGGGCAACTTCGTCCGCCGGACTCGGAATGGCGCGAGACTTTCCGAGGGGCCTCCGTGTGCCAAAAATAGGCCGCGGGCACAGCCGCACCCAAAAATAACCACCCGAAGGCCGGGGCGCCAAGTTCGTCCAGCGGAAAAAGGCCACAAAAACGGGTGGGCTATAGCCTTGGGGGGTGGGGCTGGCCAACTTCGTCCGCCGGACTCGGAATCGCGCGAGACTTTGCGAGGGGCCTCCGTGTGCCAAAAATAGGCCGCGGGCACAGCCGCGCCCAAAAATAACCACCCGAAGGCCGGGGCGCCAAGTTCGTCCAGCGGAAAAAGGCCACAAAAACGGGTGGGCTATAGCCTTGGGGGGTGGGGCTGGCCAACTTCGTCCGCCGGACTCGGAATGGCGGGAGACTTTCCGAGGGGCCTCCGTGTGCCAAAAATAGGCCGCGGGCACAGCCGCGCCCAAAAATAACCGCCCGAAGGCCGGGGCGCCAAGTTCGTCCAGCGGAAAAAGGCCACAAAAACGGGTGGGCGATAGCCTTGGGGGGTGGGGCTGGGCAACTTCGTCCGCCGGACTCGGAATGGCGCGAGACTTTCCGAGGGGCCTCCGTGTGCCAAAAATAGGCCGCGGGCACAGCCGCGCCCAAAAATAACCACCCGAAGGCCGGGGCGCCAAGTTCGTCCAGCGGAAAAAGGCCACAAAAACGGGTGGGCTATAGCCTTGGGGGGTGGGGCTGGCCAACTTCGTCCGCCGGACTCGGAATGGCGCTAGACTTTGCGAGGGGCCTCTGTATGCCAAAAATAGGCCGCGGGCACAGCCGCGCCAAAAAATAACCGCCCGAAGGCCGGGGCGCCAAGTTCGTCCAGCGGAAAAAGGCCACAAAAACGGGTGGGCTATAGCCTTGGGGGGTGGGGCTGGCCATCTTCGTCCGCCGGACTCGGAATGGCGTGAGACTTTGCGAGGGGCCTCCGTGTGCCAAAAATAGGCCGCGGGCACAGCCGCGCCCAAAAATAACAGCCCGAAGGCCGGGGCGCCAAGTTCGTCCAGCGGAAAAAGGCCACAAAAACGGGTGGGCTATAGCCTTGGGGGTGGGGCTGGCCAACTTCGTCCGCCGGACTCGGAATGGCGCGAGACTTTGCGAGGGGCCTCAGCTGTGCCAAAAATAGGCCACGGCACAGCCGCGCCCGAAAATAACAGCCCGAAGGCCGGGCGCCAAGTTCGTCCAGCGGAAAAGGCCACAAAACGGGTGGGATATAGCATTGGGGGTGGGGCTGGCCAACTTCGTCCGCCTGACTCGGAATGGCGCGAGACTTTGCGAGGGGCCTCCGTGTGCCAAAAATAGGCATGGGCACAGCCGCGCCTAAAAATAACCCCCCAAGGCCGGGCGCCAAGTTCGTCCAGCGGAAAAAGGCCACAAAACGGGTGGGCTATAGCCTTGGGGTGTGGGGCTGGCCAACTTCTCGTCCGCCGGACTCGGAATGGCGCGAGACTTTGCGAGGGCCTCCGTGTGCCAAAAAATAGGCCGCATGGCACAGCCGCGCCCAAAAATAACCGCCCGAAGGCCGGGCGCCAAGTTCGTCCACCGGAAAAAGGCCAGAAAAAAAGGTGGGCTATAGCCTTGGGGGTGGGGCTGGCCCACCCGTCCGCCAGACTCGGAATGGCGCGAGACTTTGCGAGGGCCTCCGTGTGCAAAAATAAGCCGCTGGCACTGCCGCACCCAAAAATAACCGCCCGAAGGCCGGGCGCCTGGTTCGTCCCAGCGGAAAAAGGGCACAAAAACGGGTGGGCTATAGCCTTGGTTGGTGGGGTGGGCCAAGTTCGTCCGCCGGACTTGGAATGGCGCGAGACTTTGCGAGGGGCCTCCGTGTGCCAAAAATAGGTCATGGGCACAGCTGCGCACAAAAATAACCGCCCGAAGGCCGGGCGTCAAGTTCGTCCCAGCGGAAAAAGGCCACAAAACGGGTGGGCTATAGCCTTGGGGGTGGGGCTGGCCTACTTCGTCCGCTGGACTCGGAATAGCGAGACTTTGCGAGGGGTTTCCGTGTGCCAAAAATAGGCCAGCAGGCACAACCGCGCCAGTAAATAACCGCCCGAAGGCCGGGGCGCCAAGTTCGTCCAGCGTAAAAATGCCACAAAAACGGGTGGGCTATAGCCTTGGGGGGTGGGGCTGGCCAACTTCGTCCGCCGGACTCGGAATGGCGCGAGAGTTTACGAGGGGCCTCCGTGTGCCAAAAATAGGACGCGGGCACAGCCGCGCCCAAAAATAACCGCCCGAAGGCCGGGGCGCCAAGTTCGTCCAGCGGAAAAAGGCCACAAAAACGGGTGGGCTATAGCCTTGGGGGGTGGGGCTGGCCAACTTCGTCCGCCGGACTCGGAATGGCGCGAGACTATGCGAGGGGCCTCCGTGTGCCAAAAATAGGCCGCGGACACAGCAGCGCCCAAAAATAACCGCCCGAAGGCCGGGGCGCCGAGTTCGTCCAGCGGAAAAAGGCCACAAAAACGGGTGGGCTATAGCCTTGGGGGGTGGGGCTGGCCAACTTCGTCCGCCGGACTCGGAATGGCGCGAGACTTTGCGAGGGGCCTCCGTGTGCCAAAAATAGGCCGCGGGCACAGCCGCGCCCAAAAATAACCGCCCGAAGGCCGGGGCGCCAAGTTCGTCCAGCGGAAAAATGCCACAAAAACGGGTGGGCTATAGCCTTGGGGGGTGGGGCTGGCCAACTTCGTCCGCCGGACTCGGAATGGCGCGAGAGTTTACGAGGGGCCTCCGTGTGCCAAAAATAGGACGCGGGCACAGCCGCGCCCAAAAATAACCGCCCGAAGGCCGGGGCGCCAAGTTCGTCCAGCGGAAAAAGGCCACAAAAACGGGTGGGCTATAGCCTTGGGGGGTGGGGCTGGCCCACTTCGTCCGCCGGACTCGGAATGGCGCGAGACTTTGCGAGGGGCCTCCGTGTGCCAAAAATAGGCCGCGGGCACAGCCGCGCCCAAAAATAACCGCCCAAAGGCCGGGCGCCAAGTTCATCCAGCGGAAAAAAGCCACAAAAACGTGTGGGATATAGCCTTGGGGGGTGGGGCTGGCCAACTTCGTCCGCCGGACTCGGAATGGCGCGAGACTTTGCGAGGGGCCTCCGTGTGCCAAACATAGGCCGCGGGTACAGCCGCGCCCAAAAATAACCGCCCGAAGGCCGGGGCGCCATGTTCGTCCAGCGGAAAAATGCCACGAAAACGGGTGGGCTATAGCCGTGGGGGGTGGGGCTGGCCAACTTCGTCCGCCGGACTCGGAATGGCGCGAGCGTTTACGAGGGGCCTCCGTGTGCCAAAAATAGGACCCGAGTACAGCCGCGCCCAAAAATAACCGCCCGAAGGCCGGGGCGCCAAGTTCGTCCAGCGGAAAAAGGCCACAAAAACGGGTGGGCTATAGCCTTGGGGGTTGGAGCTGGCCAACTTCGTCCGCCGGACTCCGAATGGCGCGAGACTTTACGAGGGGCCTCCGTGTGCCAGAAATAGGCGGGCACAGCCGCGCCCAAAATAACCGCCCGAAGGCCGGGCGCCAAGTTCGTCCAGCGGAAAAAAGCCACAAAAACGGGTGGGCTATAGCCTTGGGGGTGGGGCTGGCCAAATTCGTCCGCCCCGGACTCGGAATGGCGCGAGACTTTGGGTGGGCCACCGTGTGCCAAAAATAGGGCGCGGGCACAGCCGCGCCTAAAAATAACCGCCCAAGGCCGGGCGCCAAGTTCGTCCAGCGGAAAAAGGCCACAAAAACGGGTGGGCTATAGCCTTGGGGGGTGGGGCTGACCAACTTCGTCCGCCGGACTCGGAATGGCGCGAGACTTTGCGAGGGGCCTCCGTGTGCCAAAAATAGGCCGCGGGCACAGCCGTGTCCAAAAATAACCGCCCGAAGGCCGGGGCGCCAAGTTCGTCCAGCGGAAAAAGGCCAAAAAACGGGTGGGCTATAGCCTTGGGGGGTGGGGCTGGCCAATTTCGTCCGCCGGACTCGGAATGGCGCGAGACTTTACGAGGGGCCTCTGTGGGCCAAAGATAGGCCGCGGGCACAGCCGCGCCCAAAAATAACCAGCCGAAGCCCGGGACGCCAAGTTCGTCCAGCGGAAAAATGCCACAAAAACGGGTGGGCTATAGCCTTGGGGGGTGGGGCTGGCCAACTTCGTCCGCCGGACTTGGAATGGCGCGAGACTTTGCGAGGGGCCTCCGTGTGCCGAAAATAGGCCGCGGGCACAGCCGCGCCCAAAAATAACCGCCCGAAGGCCGGGGCGCCAAGTTCGTCCAGCGGAAAAAGGCCACAAAATCGGGTGGGCTATAGCCTTGGGGGGTGGGGCTGGCCAACTTCGTCCGCCGGACTCGGAATGGCGCGAGACTTTGCGAGGGGCCTCCGTGTGCCAAAAATAGGCCGCGGGCACAGCCGCGCCCAAAAATAACCTCCCGAAGGCCGGGGCGCCAAGTTCGTCCAGCGGAAAAAGGCCACAAAAACAGGTGGGCTATAGCCTTGGGGGGTGGGGCTGGCCAACTTCGTACGCCGGACTCGGAATAGCGCGAGACTTTGTGAGGGGCCTCCGTGTGCCAAAAATAGGCCGTGGGGACAGCCGCGCTCAAAAATAACGGCCTGAAGGCCGGGGCGCCAAGTTCGTCCAGCGGAAAAATGCCACAAAAACGGGTGGGCTATAGCCTTGGGGGGTGGGGCTGGCCAACTTCGTCCGCCGGACTCGGAATGGCGCGAGACTTTGCGAGGGGCCTCCGTGTGCCAAAAATAGGCCGCTTGCACGGCCGCGCCCAAAAATAACCGCCCGAAGGCCGGGGCGCCAAGTTCGTCCAGCGGAAAAAGGCCACAAAAACGGGTGGGCTATAGCCTTGGGGGGTGGGGCTGGCCAACTTCGTCCGCCGGACTCGGAATGGCGGAGACTTTGCGAGGGGCCTCCGTGTGCCAAAAAGTAGGCCGCGGACACAGCAGCGCCCAAAAATAACCACTCGAAGGCCGGGGCGCCGAGTTCGTCCAGCGGAAAAAGGCCACAAAAACGGGTGGGCTATAGCCTTGGGGGGTGGGGCTGGCCAACTTCGTCCGCCGGACTCGGAATGGCGCGAGACTTTTTGAGGGGCCTCCGTGTGCCAAAAATAGGCCGCGGACACAGCCGCGCCCAAAAATAACCGCCCGAAGGCCGGGACGCCAAGTTCGTCCAGCGGAAAAAGGCCACAAAAACGGGTGGGCTATAGCCTTGGGGGGTGGGGCTGGCCAACTTCGTCCGCCGGACTCGGAATGGCGCGAGACTATGCGAGGGGCCTCCGTGTGCCAAAACTAGGCCGCGGGCACAGCAGAGCCCAAAAATAACCGCCCGAAGGCCGGGGCGCCGAGTTCGTCCAGCGGAAAAAGGCCACAAAAACGGGTGGGCTATAGCCTTGGGGGGTGGGGCTGGCCAACTTCGTCCGCCGGACTCGGAATGGCGCGAGACTTTGTGAGGGGCCTCTGTGTGCCAAAAATAGGCCGCGGGCACAGCCGCGCCCAAAAATAACCGCCCGAAGGCCGGGGCGCGAAGTTCGTCCAGCGGAAAAATGCCACAAAAACGGGTGGGCTATAGCCTTGGGGGGTGGGGCTGGCCAACTTCGTCCGCCGGACTCGGAATGGCGCGAGACTTTGAGAGGGGCCACCGTGTGCCAAAAATAGGCCGCGGGCACAGCCGCGCCCAAAAATAACCGCCCGAAGGCCGGGGCGCCATGTTCGTCCAGCGGAAAAAGGCCACAAAAACGGGTGGGCTATAGCCTTGGGGGGTGGGGCTGGCCAACTTCGTCCGCCGGACTCGGAATGGCGTGAGACTTTGTGAGGGGCCTCCGTGTGCCAAAAATAGGCCGCGGGCACAGCCGCGCCAAAAAATAACCGCCCGAAGGCCGGGGCGCCAAGTTCGTCCAGCGGAAAAATGCCACAAAAACGGGTGGGCTATAGCCTTGGGGGGTGGGGCTGGCCAACTTCGTCCGCCGGACTCGGAATGGCGCGAGACTTGTTGAGGTGCCTCCGTGGGCCAAAAATAGGCCGCGGGCACAGCCGCGCCCAAAAATAACCGCCCGAAGGCCGGGGCGCCAAGTTCGTCCAGCGGAAAAAGGCCACAAAAACGGGTGGGCTATAGCCTTGGGGGGTGGGGCTGGCCAACTTCGTCCGCCGGACTCGGAATGGCGCGAGACTTTGAGAGGTGCCACCGTGTGCCAAAAATAGGCCGCGGACACAGCCGCGCCCAAAAATAACCGCCCGAAGGCCGGGGCGCCGAGTTCGTCCAGCGGAAAAAGGCCACAAAAACGGGTGGGCTATAGCCTTGGGGGGTGGGGCTGGCCAACTTCGTCCGCCGGACTCGGAATGGCGCGAGACTTTGTGAGGGGCCTCCGTGTGCCAAAAATAGGCCGCGGACACAGCCGCGCCCAAAAATAACAGCCCGAAGGCCGGGGCGCGAAGTTCGTCCAGCGGAAAAATGCCACAAAAACGGGTGGGCTATAGCCTTGGGGGGTGGGGCTGGCCAACGTCGTCCGCCGGACTCGGAATGGCGCGAGCCTTTGAGAGGGGCTACCGTGTGCCAAAAATAGGCCGCGGGCACAGCCGCACCCAAAAATAACCGCCCGAAGGCCGGGGCGCCAAGTTCGTCCAGCGGAAAAAGGCCACAAAAACGGGTGGGCTATAGCCTTGGGGGGTGGGGCTGGCCAACTTCGTCCGCCGGACTCGGAATGGCGCGAGACTTTCTGAGGGGCCTCCGTGTGCCAAAAATAGGCCGCGGGCACAGCCGCGCCCAAAAATAACCGCCCGAAGGCCGGGGCGCCAAGTTCGTCCAGCGGAAAAATGCCACAAAAACGGGTGGGCTATAGCCTTGGGCGGTGGGGCTGGCCAACTTCGTCCGCTGGACTCGGAATGGCGCGAGACTTTGAGAGGGGCCACCGTGTGCCAAAAATAGGCCGCGGGCACAGCCGCGCCCAAAAATAACCGCCCGAAGGCCGGGGCGCCAAGTTCGTCCAGCGGAAAAAGGCCACAAAAACGGGTGGGCTATAGCCTTGGGGGGTGGGGCTGGCCAACTTCGTCCGCCGGACTCGGAATGGCGCGAGACTTGTTGAGGGGCCTCCGTGTGTCAAAAATAGGCCGCGGGCACAGCCGCGCCCAAAAATAACCGCCCGAAGGCCGGGGCGCCAAGTTCGTCCAGCGGAAAAAGGCCACAAAAACGGGTGGGCTATAGCCTTGGGGGGTGGGGCTGGCCAACTTCGTCCGCTGGACTCGGAATGGCGCGAGACTTTGCGAGGGGCCTCCGTGTGCCAAAAATAGGCTGCGGACACAGCCGCGCCCAAAAATAACCACCCGAAGGCCGGGGCGCCAAGTTCGTCCAGCGGAAAAAGGCCACAAAAACGGGTGGGCTATAGCCTTGGGGGGTGGGGCTGGCCAACTTCGTCCGCCGGACTCGGAATGGTGCGAGACTTTGCGAGGGGCCTCCGTGTGCCAAAAATAGGCCGCGGGCACAGCCGCGCCCAAAAATAACTGCCCGAAGGCTGGGGCGCCAAGTTCGTACAGCGGAAAAAGGCCACAAAAACGGGTGGGCTATAGCCTTGGGGGGTGGGGCTGGCCAACTTCGTCCGCCGGACTCGGAATGGCGCGAGACTTTGCGAGGGGCCTCCGTGTGCCAAAAATAGGCCGCGGGCACAGCCGCACCCAAAAATAACCGCCCGAAGGCCGGGGCGCCGAGTTCGTCCAGCGGAAAAAGGCCACAAAAACGGGTGGGCTATAGCCTTGGGGGGTGGGGCTGGCCAATGTTGTGAAAATTTTAATGTACTCGCAAGCGCACGAATCTAGAAATAGAATAGTGGTAACGAGGTCGATCCCACAGGGATTGTTATAAATTAAAAAGTCTAATTTAAATCTAAAATTAATATTAATTCTAACCTAGTTGAGCAAATTGAGTTTTTAAGAAAATTAAACCAATTAAACTAAGGAAATTAAAATAAAGGAGAATTCAATAAGATAAGAATTACCAAGGTTTCAGAATCCACCACTATTCAACTAGTAATTATCTAATTATTAATTAATCCCCAATTTTAGAGTGACAACTCGAAATCAATCTATGTCATCTCATGGATATAACAATTAAGCCCAAGTAATTAAATCTAATGTAGGTTCTTTTTCTGCTTAATAATATGACATCTAAGCATCCCATGTAAACATATTGAATAACAAAGAGTCAAAGTTTTCCTAAGCACTCTATGTAAACAATTTAATGAAAGACATAGAATCAAAGATAATCATGTATAAACTTTATAAATGCAAGCATAGATTTAATCGAATATTAATCCTAACAATCAATAATGCATGACAGAATTGATGAAAAGATTTTATTAACATCCAATTAATCATGTGAAATAAAAACCATAATCATCAAAGAACATATATAGGGAATTAATTAAATAAAAAGATAATTATTTCATTGAATAGGGTTTCATCCTTAACCTCAGTATAAGAAAATTAGCTAGACATACTTGAATTGGGAGCAACAAAATAAATAAATTCAGCCATAGAAGCCGAAATATTCTTTGCTCTCTATTCTATTCTTCTTAATGCTCTCCTTGCGTCTGCTGCCTTCTCCCCCTCGTTTCAGTCCAGCAAAAGCCATATTGCTTGGCCACGGAATCCTATTGTGATTCTAATAACTAAACCAACTCTTACAAGCTAAAGCTCTAAGCCTTAAAACAATTGTAAACAATAAAAGCCAAAAGCTATTGATTTCCTTCCTTTATTCTACTTTGACTTTCCATTCAAAGGCTTAATTAAAAGCTTTGTTTTTATGTGCTGCCCACTTTAGCTTTAACTTTCATCTTTGTTTGCGCGAGCATGGAGAATTCAATTTATTGGATTCGGCTTCTTCCACATGCACGTATGTCTAATTGGTTCCAAATCAATTAATCTTTAATGTTCACAAATTGAACTCCTTTATGCTCTTTTTATCCATAATCTCCAATTAATTCCCTATTCAATAAAACAATTCAATTAATTAAAAATAACAAATAAATATAACTAGTAATTATATAATTAAGGGTAAAATATGTATTTAAATTATGCTCATCAAATACCCCCAAACTTAGATTTTGCTAGTCCTCGAGCAAAACTAAAACTAAAACAAAAATAAAAATAACAACACAAAAAGTAAATCCTAATTAAACCACTTTCGCAGGTAATCGCGATTGCATTTAGCGTATGCAACAAGCCTTTAAACCCCTAGGCGGCCCTAGTGGACGAGTTGTAGTCTCGTGAGGGCTTCAGTGATGATACCCACAAACATCGTTTTAAAAAAATAAATAAAAATAAAATGAAAAGAACAATAAGCTTTAAACAAAACATGAAGATAGCCTCAAAGATTGCATAAATTATATAGCTCAAAGAAAATTTCAAATATTGGCAAAGTTCTAACTTTAATTCAATAATCAATTCCATCTCTCTTTCGATTCTTGTAGTGTGTGTGTGAAATCAATTCAATCAAATCCATTCCCAAAATCCTCAACATCAACAGCCTTCGCCTCAAACAAAGAACAAAGTAGGTCAAACTAATCTTATCATCTTAATCTCCAATTTTTTTTTTCTTCACAGGCTTTTATGTGCATTTTCTTTTGATTTTTTTTTTTCAGCACATGCAGTTGATTTGATTTTTTTTTCTTTTCTTTTACTCCTTTTGTTTTTTTTTAACCATAGTCAGGAGCTTTCACTCTACCCCTTAAGGTAGCCTTCTTCTCATGGTAGATTATCCTCTACATACTTGTGGTACATAGGCCCAAATTACTCAAGGATAGCTTCACTCTTAAGGGTTATAGGTAGCTATTTCTGACTTTGGCGCCCGTGTATACTATTTTGTATTGTGGAGATAAGAATCAAGACAAACAGTCATTTACTCTATCTAAAATTCTCAACTCAGGATGCGTCAATCTCAAATTTCAAGTCAAAATCATGAAAGAACTGATATTAGTGCTCATGGTTTAAAGAATCTCAATTAAGAGGAACTAACACAAGAATCAAGTATAAACTAAGACAATATTCAACCCTTTCTAAAAACCATATTCATTGTCAATCAAATTCTTATCATTGGCTTTTCACATAAAAACAAAAAGAAACAAAATCTTTTTTTTTTTTTTTTGAATTTTTGAATTTTTTTTTTTGAAACAAACAAAGCACACACTATTCCCACCCCCAAACTTATTTGGAACATTGTCCTCAATGTTTCACAAACAAAAGATATGCATGCAAACAAATGAAAGAAAAAAAAAAATTAATAACAATAAAAACATAAATAATAAAAAGAAAGTTGGAGAGAACACACCTGAATGGGCTGGGAAAGCTTAAAAGAAAATACCAAATGAAAAGAAAACATTAGAAAAGAAAAATACTAGAAAAGAAAAACAAACAAAGAAAAGAAAACCTACTATTAAAATAAAACAAGAGTGCAAAGATGAACTTAATTAATCCTGATAAACAGGATCATCTAAAAGTATCTCCTCAACTTCTGGTGTTCTTAATTCTAAAAATGGTTTTAATCTTTGACCATTCACCTTAAATAAATCACCATTTTTAGGATTTTCAATCTCAATTGCTCCAAAAGGGAAGACAGTACGGACTATAAAAGGACCAGACCATCGAGAACGTAACTTACCTGGAAAGAGATGTAATCGGGAATTATATAAAAGTACTTTCTGACCTGGTGTAAAGGCTTTTCTCAAAATGTGTTTGTCATGAAAGACTTTCATTCGCTGTTTATAAATCTTGGCATTCTCATATGCATCATTCCTGATCTCTTCAAGTTCTGCTAGTTGTAATCTTCTCTTGGAACCAGCCTGCTGCATATCAAAATTGAATTTCTTGATAGCCCAATATGCACGATGCTCCAACTCTACTGGCAGATGACATGCTTTTCCATACACAAGTCGATAAGGTGACATCCCAATTGGTGTTTTAAAAGCAGTCCTATATGCCCACAATGCATCATCAAGTCTCAAAGACCAATCCTTTCTATCTGGCCTAACTGTTTTCTCTAGAATCTGCTTGATCTCTCTATTAGAAATCTCTACTTGGCCACTGGTTTGAGGATGGTATGGGGTGGCAACCTTATGTGTAATGGAATATTTGTCCAAAAGAGTTTTGAAAGGTTTATTGCAAAAATGGGTACCACCATCACTAATAATTGTTCTAGGGAAACCAAAACGAGACAGAATATTACTTTTCAAGAATTTCACTACAACCCTATGATCATTGGTTTTGCATGGAATAGCTTCAACCCACTTCGACACATAGTCCACTGCAACCAATATATACTGATAACCAAAAGATGAAGGAAAAGGTCCCATGAAATCAATACCCCATACATCGAAGATCTCAACCACAAGAATAGGATTGAGTGGCATCATGTTCCTCTTTGAAATGCTACCCATACGTTGGCACCTATCACACAAAGAACAGAAAACAAAAGCGTCGTGAAAAAGAGTAGGCCAATAAAAACCACATTGTAAAATTTTTGTTGCTGTCTTTTTAGCACTAAAGTGGCCTCCACAAGCTTGTTCATGACAAAATGAGATAACACTTTGAATTTCATTATCGGGAACACATCGCCTAATAATCTGATCAGCACAATATTTAAATAAATAGGGATCATCCCAAAAGAAGTCTTTCACTTTAGATAAGAACTTTGTTCTATCTTGCTTAGTCCAGTGCTCTGGGATTTGACCTGTAGCAAGGTAATTAACTATATCAGCAAACCATGGTACAACATTTACACTCATAAGTTGCTCATCTGGGAAAGACTCATTCAAAGGTAAAGATTCTGGAATAAATTTAAGATCAAGGCGAGATAAATGATCCGCCACAACATTTTCAAAACCTTTTTTATCTCTAAATTCAATGTCAAATTCTTGTAAAAGCAACACCCAACGAATCAATCTTGCCTTAGCATCTTTCTTAGTAAGCAAATATTTTAAAGCCGCATGATCAGTAAAAATAATCACTTTACAACCTATAAGATAAGATCTGAATTTATCAAGTGCAAACACCACGGCTAGCATTTCTTTTTCTGTAGTTGAATAGTTCAACTGTGCATCATTGAGTGTCATACTAGCATAATAAATCACATAAGGCACACGATCTAATCTTTGTCCTAAAACTGCTCCTACAGCATAATCAGATGCATCACACATAATTTCAAAAGGCAAATCCCAATTAGGTGGCTGAATGATAGGTGAAGAAGTCAACAATTTCTTAAGCTTTGCAAAAGCATCAAGACAAGATTCATCAAAGATAAAAGGTGCATCCTTAACAAGTAAATTGCATAAGGGTCTAGAAATTTTACTAAAATCTTTAATGAATCTTCTATAAAAACCAGCATGTCCAAGGAAAGATCTTACTTCTTTTACTGATTTGGGATGTGGAAGATTAGAAATTAAATCCACCTTAGCTTTGTCGACTTCTATACCTTTGCTGGAAATTATATGACCAAGAACAATACCTTGTTTTACCATAAAGTGACACTTTTCCCAATTTAGAACCAAGTTCTTTTCTTTACATCTCTGCAAAACTAATGTTAGATGCTGCAAAAATTCATCAAAAGAATCTCCATAAATAGAAAAATCATCTATGAATACTTCAAGAAATCTCTCAACCATATCAGAAAAAATGCTAAGCATGCATCTTTGAAAAGTAGTAGGTGCATTGCATAAACCAAATGGCATTCTCCTATATGCAAAAGTTCCAAATGGACAAGTAAAAGTAGTTTTCTCCTGGTCCTCTGGAGCTATAGGGATCTGATTATAACCTGAATATCCATCTAGAAAACAATAAAAATCATGACCTGCAAGTCTATCAAGCATTTGATCAATAAATGGAAGAGGAAAATGATATTTTCTTGTGAATGAATTCAATTTTCTATAATCAATGCAAACACGCCAACATGTAGTTACTCTAGTGGGAATTAATTCATTATTAGCATTAGTAACTACTGTAACACCAGATTTCTTAGGAACAACTTGCACAAGGCTAACCCAAGAGCTCTCTGAAATAGGATAAATAATTCCTGCATCTAATAATTTGATTACTTCAACTCTTACCACTTCTTTCATGTTAGGATTTAGCCTACGTTGCATTTCCCTAATAGGTTTAGCATTTTCTTCAAGATGAATACGATGCATGCAATCTACTGGATTAATACATTTAATATCAGCGATGGTCCATCCTATTGCCTCCTTATGCTCTTTTAGAATGCCTAACAACTTACCTTTTTGCTCAAGATCGAGGGAAGAAGAAATAATAACAGGTAGAGTGTCAGATTCTCCCAAGAATGCATATTCTAGAGTGTCGGGCAGTGCTTTGAGTTCTAATTTTGGTGGTGCCTCCGCAGATGGGCCAATTTTCTTCTCAGAATGAGGCAGTAGTTCTGACTTTGTCTTCCATTTAGTTGTGTCCGTAATTAGAGGTGCATCAAGTAGAGCGTTGACTTCTGCAAATGCACTGTCATCATCAAAAGATAAATCAGAATGAGTTAGACATGCCTCTAATGGATCATCGGTATGGTTAGAAATGAATGAATCTTCTACTAATTCCTCTATCATATTTGCTTCAACAAATTCATCTTCTTCTTGTGGTTGCTTGGTAACATTAAAAATATTCAATTCCATGGTCATATTACCAAAAGATAGCTGCATATTTCCATTCCTGCAATTAATAAGAGCATCAGCTGTAGCTAAGAAAGGACGACCTAGAATAACTGGAGTGTGTTTCTTAGGATCATGTACATGCTGAGTATCAATAACAATAAAATCAACAGGATAATAAAATTTGTCAATCTGTATCAACACATCCTCTATAATACCACGAGGTATTTTCATTGACCTATCAGCAAGTTGCAAAATAATAGGAGTTGATTTTAACTCACCTAGTCCAAGCTGCATGTAAATAGAATAAGGCAAAAGATTAACACTAGCACCCAAATCCAATAATGCTTTATCAAAACATTGGTTCCCTATAACACATGAGATAGTAGGAGAACCAGGATCCTTAAATTTTGGTGGCATTTTACATTGAAGTAAATTGCTAGTTTGTTCAGTTAAAAACGCCTTTTTAGTGACATGCAAATTTCTCTTTTTAGTGCATAAATCTTTCAAAAACTTGGCATAGGAAGGAACTTGCTTAATAGCATCGAGTAAAGGGATGTTTATACTTACCTGTTTGAAGATTTCCATAATCTCACCTGTTGAAGTCCCTTTCTTTACCTTTGTTAACCTTTGAGGAAAAGGAGCCTTGGGAATGTAAGCTGGTGGGTCACTCTCTTCTGGATCATTTGGTGATGAGTCTTGTGATGGAACTGGATCTGAAGAAGTATGCTCAGATGTCTTTCTTGTTTGAACCTCCACCTTATTGTCAAATAATTTTCCTCTTCTCAAGGTCATAACAGATTTTGCTTGTTCGTGCTGATGACTTGAACTTGATCCAACTTCGTGCACTCCTTTGGGATTAGGAACTGGTTGACTTGGAAATTTTCCTTTTTCTCTCTCCGCTACAGTAGTTGCTAATTGACCCAATTGATGTTCAAGCTTCAGAATAGCTTGAGTATTTGACTGAAAAGCTTGTTGGGTTGACTGAATGAAACTTTGAAGTGTATCCTCTAAAGAATGCTTTCTTTGTTGGGGTGCAACAAATTGAGAGATAGGTTGTTGAGTATGAGCATATACTTGGTTAGGAGGAACAAATTGTTGATTGGGCAAGCTAAATTGTTGTCCTCCTAGGTTTGACAAAGGTTGATTTTGTTTCCAAGAAAAATTAGGGTGATTCCTCCAATTAGGATTATATGTGGATGAATATGGATTATTGGAGGTTTTCTCATATGATTGTAAGGCATGAACCTGCTCAGAATAAGCCTCTGGATAGGCTGGTAATGATGGACAATTCTGTGCTGTATGAGACAAGTTAGAACAAATAGCACAAACCTCATTAGCTACACTAGGATGATGATTCATTGATTGGTTCATAACTAAGGCATCTACTTTCCTAGAAAGTGTAGCTAGAGTGGATTTCACATCAAAATCATCCTTAATTTCGTATAGACCCTTTCTAGAAACTTGAGATAATTTTTCCCTTTGATTTGAAAAATCCCACTGTTGAGAATTTTCAGAAAGTGAATTAAAGAAATCCCATGCAGCCCCTTCATGTAAGTTCAAAAATCTCCCACCATTCATAGACTCTACCATATGACGATTTGACATGGTTAAACCGTTATAAAAGCATTGTATAAGTCTCCATTTCTCAAAACCATGGTGGGGACACTTAAGGAGTAAATCATTAAATCTTTCCCAACACTCATAAAATTGCTCACCCTCTCTTTGATAAAAATCACTTATCTCTCTCCTAAGGGCATTTGTTTTAGACATAGGGAAAAACTTAGTGAGGAACTTATTACTCAATTCATCCCACGTAATTATAGACCCAGCAGGAAGCGAATTCAACCAAGCTTTCGCTTTGTCTTTTAATGAGAAAGGGAACATACGAAGCTTAATTGACTCATCATTAAAATTTTGAAAACGAAATGTAGAGCATATGTCAAGAAATTCCTTAATGTGCAAATATGGATCCTCTCTCTCTAACCCATGGAAAGATGGTAAAAGTTGAATGACTGAGGGCTTAAGTTCAAAGTGTGTTGCTGTAGTTTGTGGCAACACAATACAAGATGGTTGGTTGGCTGCAAGTGGTGAAAAATATTCTCTAAGGGTTTTCTCTGCTTGCGCTGGTGGAAGTATTGGCAATAGTCTATTTGGGTCATCCATCACTTCTAAAGAACTAGTTTGACTACTATCAATT
The DNA here is from genome assembly GCA_030448935.1 of Citrus cavaleriei. Taxonomy (NCBI): domain Eukaryota; kingdom Viridiplantae; phylum Streptophyta; class Magnoliopsida; order Sapindales; family Rutaceae; genus Citrus; species Citrus cavaleriei. Next base: position 19,720 of record JAUJEM010000281.1, on the reverse strand, counting down.
TTCGACTCTCTTTTAACCAAACGATTTGTTGAATCACGTTCCCAAACACTCATAAACTAACCAGACAAGGAAAGAAAAAAAATAAAATAAAATAAACCAACAATAATGAGAATAAACGAAATTAAAAAAAAAATAAAACAATCAAACAATGAATTTAAAGACAAATAAAAGTTTTTTTTTGTGTTTTTTTTAATTAAAAAAAATAAAAGACAACCTAAATTATAACTAGTGGAAGAATCAAAACAACCTAGATTAAACTGACTTTCTAGCACAATCCCCGGCAACGGCGCCAAAAACTTATTGTGAAAATTTTAATATACTCGCAAGCGCACGAATCTAGAAATAGAATAGTGGTAACGAGGTCGATCCCACAGGGATTGTTATAAATTAAAAAGTCTAATTTAAATCTAAAATTAATATTAATTCTAACCTAGTTGAGCAAATTGAGTTTTTAAGAAAATTAAACCAATTAAACTAAGGAAATTAAAATAAAGGAGAATTCAATAAGATAAGAATTACCAAGGTTTCAGAATCCACCACTATTCAACTAGTAATTATCTAATTATTAATTAATCCCCAATTTTAGAGTGACAACTCGAAATCAATCTATGTCATCTCATGGATATAACAATTAAGCCCAAGTAATTAAATCTAATGTAGGTTCTTTTTCTGCTTAATAATATGACATCTAAGCATCCCATGTAAACATATTGAATAACAAAGAGTCAAAGTTTTCCTAAGCACTCTATGTAAACAATTTAATGAAAGACATAGAATCAAAGATAATCATGTATAAACTTTATAAATGCAAGCATAGATTTAATCGAATATTAATCCTAACAATCAATAATGCATGACAGAATTGATGAAAAGATTTTATTAACATCCAATTAATCATGTGAAATAAAAATCATAATCATCAAAGAACATATATAGGGAATTAATTAAATAAAAAGATAATTATTTCATTGAATAGGGTTTCATCCTTAACCTCAGTATAAGAAAATTAGTTAGACATACTTGAATTGGGAGCAACAAAAAAAATAAATTCAGCCATGAGAAGCCGAAATATTACTGCTCTCGCTATTCTTCTTCTGTGCCGAATCCTTGCGTCTGCCGTTCTCCCCCTCGTTTCAGTCCAGCAGCTCCCTTTTATATTGCTTGGCCACGGAATCCTATTGTGATTCTAATAACTAAACCAACTCTTACAAGCTAAAGCTCTAAGCCTGCCACGTAATTGAAAACAATAAAAGCCAAAAGCTATTGATTTCCTTCCTTTATTCTACTTTGACTTTCCATTCAAAGGCTTAATTAAAAGCTTTGTTTTTATGTGCTGCCCACTTTAGCTTTAACTTTCATCTTTGTTTGCGCGAGCATGGAGAATTCAATTTATTGGCCTCGGTTCTTCTTTGACATGCACGTATGTCTAATTGGTTCCAAATCAATTAATCTTTAATGTTCACAAATTGAACTCCTTTATGCTCTTTTTATCCATAATCTCCAATTAATTCCCTATTCAATAAAACAATTCAATTAATTAAAAATAACAAATAAATATAACTAGTAATTTAAGGGTAAAATATGTATTTAATTATGCTCAAAATATGTATTTGGCTATAGCCTTGGGTGGGGCTGGCCAACCTCGTGTGTAAAAATAGTCCGCCGGACTCGGAATGGCGCGAGACATTGCGAGGGCCTCCATGTGCCAAAAGAGGCCGCGGCACAGCCGCGCCTCAAAAATAACCGCCCCGGCCGGGGCGCCATGTTCGTCCAGCGGAAAAAGGCCACAAAAACGGGTGGGCTATAAGCCTTGGGGGGTGGGGCTGGCCAACTTCGTCTGCCGGTCTCGAAATGGCGCTAGACTTTGCGAGGGGCCTCCGTGTGCCAAAAATAGGCCGCGGGCACAGCCGCGCCCAAAAATAACCGCCCGAAGGCCGGGGCGCCAAGTTCGTCCAGCGGAAAAAGGCCACAAAAACGGGTGGGCTATAGCCTTGGGGGTGGGGCTGGCCAACCGTCCAAGAGGACTGGAATGGCGCGAGACTTTGCGAGGGGGCATCCGTGTGCCAAAAATAGGCCGCTTGCACGGCCGCGCCCAAAATAACCGCCCGAAGGCCGGGCGCCAAGTTCGTCCAGCGGAAAAAGGCCACAAAAAGCGGGTGGGCTATAGCCTTGGGGGTGGGGCTGGCCAACTTTCCCTCGCCGGACTCGGAGTGGCGCGAGACTTTGCGAGGGGCATCCGTGTGCCAAAATAGGCCGCGGGCACAGTCGCCCCCAAAAATAACCGCCCGAAGGCCGGGGCTCCATGTTCGTCCAGCGGAAAAAGGCCACAAAAACGGGTGGGCTATAGCCTTGGGGGGTGGGGCTGGCCAACTTCGTCCGCCCGGACTCGGAATGGCGAGAAACTTTGCGAGGGCCTCCGTGTGCAAAAATAGGCCGCTGCCACAGCCGCGCCAAAAATAACCACCAAGACCGGGCGCCATGTTCGTCCAGCGGAAAAAGGCCACAAAACGGGTGGGCTATAGCCTTGGGGGGTGGGGCTGGCCAACTTCGTCCGCCGGACTCGGAATGGCGCGAGACTTTGCGAGGGGCCTCCGTGTGCCAAAAATAGGCCGCGGGCACAGCCGCGCCCAAAAATAACCGCCCGAAAACCGGGGCGCCATGTTCGTCCAGCGGAAAAAGGCCACAAAAACGGGTGGGCTATAGCCTTGGGGGGTGGGGCTGGCCAACTTCGTCCGCCGGACTCGGAATGGCGCGAGACATTGCGAGGGGCCTCCATGTGCCAAAAAGAGGCCGCGGGCACAGCCGCGCCCAAAAATAACCGCCCGAAGGCCGGGGCGCCAAGTTCGTCCAGCGGAAAAAGGCCACAAAAACGGGTGGGCTATAAGCCTTGGGGGGTGGGGCTGGCCAACTTCGTCTGCCGGTCTCGAAATGGCGCTAGACTTTGCGAGGGGCCTCCGTGTGCCAAAAATAGGCCGCGGGCACAGCCGCACCCAAAAATAACCGCCCGAAGGCCGGGGCGCCAAGTTCGTCCAGCGGAAAAAGGCCACAAAAACGGGTGGGCTATAGCCTTGGGGGGTGGGGCTGGCCAACTTCGTCCGCAGGACTCGGAATGGCGCGAGACTTTGCGAGGGGCATCCGTGTGCCAAAAATAGGCCGCGGGCACAGTCGCGCCCAAAAATAACCGCCCGAAGGCCGGGGCTCCATGTTCGTCCAGCGGAAAAAGGCCACAAAAACGGGTGGGCTATAGCCTTGGGGGGTGGGGCTGGCCAACTTCGTCCGCCGGACTCGGAATGGCGCGAGACTTTGCGAGGGGCCTCCGTATGCCAAATATAGGCCGCGGGCACAGCCGCGCCCAAAAATAACCGCCCGAAGGCCGGGGTGCCAATTCGTCCAGCGGAAAAAGGCCACAAAAACGGGTGGGCTATAGCCTTGGGGGGTGGGGCTGGCCAACTTCGTCCGCCGGACTCGGAATGGCGCGAGACTTTGCGAGGGGCCTCCGTGTGCCAAAAATAGGCCGCGGCCACAGCCGCGCCCAAAAATAACCACCCGAAGACCGGGGCGCCATGTTCGTCCAGCGGAAAAAGGCTACAAAAACAGGTGGGCTATAGCCTTGGGGGGTGGGGCTGGCCAACTTCGTCCGCCGGACTCGGAATGGCGCGAGACTTTGCGAGGGGCCTCCGTGTGCCAAAAATAGGCCGCGCGCACAGCCGCGCCCAAAAATAACCGCCCGAAGGCCGGGGCGCCAAGTTCATCCAGCGGAAAAAAGGCCACAAAAACGGGTGGGCTATAGCCTTGGGGGGTGGGGCTGGCCAACTTCGTCCGCCGGACTCGGAATGACGCAAGACTTTGCGAGGGGCCTCCGTGTGCGAAAAATAGGCCGCGGGCACAGCCGCGCCCAAAAATAACCACCCGAAGGCCGGGGCGCCAAGTTCGTCCAGCGGAAAAGGCCAAAAAAACGGTGGGCTATAGCCTTGGGGGTGGGGCTGGCCTTCGTCCGCCGGACTCGGAATGACGCAAGACTTTGCGAGGGGCCTCCAGTGCCAAAAATAGGCCGTGGCACAGCCACGCGCCAAAAATAACTGCCCGAAGGCCGGGCGCCAAGTTCGTCCCAGCGGAAAAAGGGCACAAAAACGGGTGGGCTATAGCCTTGGGGGTGGGGCTGGCCAACTCGTCCGCCCGGACTCGGAATGGCGCGAGACTTTGCGATGGGCCTCCGTGTGCCAAAAAGAGGCCGTGGCCACAGCCGCGCCAAAAATAACCGCCCGAAGGCCGGGCGCCAAGTTCGTCCAGCGGAAAAGGCCACAAAACGGGTGGGCTATAGCCCCGGGGTGGGGCTGGCCAACTTCCTCCGCCGGACTCGGAATGGCGCGAGACTTTCGAGGGCCTCCGTGTGCCAAAAGAGGCCGCGGGCACAGCCGCGCAAAAATAACCGCCTGAAGGCCGGGCGCCAAGTTCGTCCAGCGGAAAAAGGCCACAAAAAACGGGTGGGCTATAGCCTTGGGGGTGGGGCTGGCCAACCGTCCGCCGGACTCGGAATGGCCTTGAGACTTTGCGAGGGCCTCGTGTGCCAAAAATAGGTCGCGGCGCAGCCGCGCCAAAATAACCGCCCGAAGGCTGGGCGCCAAGTTCGTCCCAGCGGAAAAGGCCACAAAGCGGGTGGGCTATAGCCTTGGGGTGGGGCTGGCCCACTTCTGTCCGCCTCGGACTCGGAATGGTGCGAGCCTTTGCGAGGGGCCTCCGTGTGCCAAAAATAGGCCGCGGCACAGCCGCGCCCAAAAATAACCGCCCGGGCGGGCGCCAAGTTCGTCCAGCGGAAAAAGGCCACAAAACGGGTGGGCTATAGCCTTGGGGGTGGGGCGAGCCAACTTCGTCCGCCGGACTCGGGAATGGCGCGAGACTTGCGAGGGCCTCCGTGTGCCAAAAAAATAGGCTGCGGGCACAGCCGCGCCCAAAAATAACCGCCCGAAAACCGGGCGCCATGTTCGGCCAGCGCAAACAGGCCACAAAACCGGGTGGTCTATAGCCTTGGGGGGTGGGGCTGGCCAACTACGTCCGCCGGACTCGGACTGCCGCGAGACTTTGCGAGGGTCTTCCGTGTGCCAAAAACAGGCACAGCGCACAGTCAGCGCCCAAAAATAACCGCCCGAAGGCCGGGGCGCCAAGTTCGTCCAGCGGAAAAAGGCCACAAAACGGGTGGGCTATAGCCTTGGGGGGTGGGGCTGGCCAACTTCGTCCGCCTCGGACTCGAATGGCGCGAGACTTTGCGAGGGGCCTCCGTGTGCCAAAATAGCTGTGAGCGCGCGCACAGCCGCGCCTAAAAATAACTCGCCCAAGGCCGGGCGCCAAGTTCATCCAGCGGAAAAAGGCCACAAAAACGGGTGGGCTATAGCCTTGGGGTGGGGCTGGCCAACTTCGTCCGCCGGACTCGGAATGACGCAAGACTTTGCGAGGGGCCTCCGTGTGCGAAAAATGGCCGCGGGGCACAGCCGCGCCCAAAATAACCACCCGGCGGGGCGCCAAGTTCGTCCAGCGGAAAAAGGCCACAAAACGGGTGGGCTATAGCCTTGGGGGGGTGGGGCTGGCCAACTTTGTCCGCCGGACTCGGAATGGCGCGAGACTTTGCGATGGGCCTCCGTGTGTGCAAAAATAGGCCGGGGCACAGCCGCGCCCAAAAATAACCGCCCAAGGCCGTGGTGCCAGACCGTCCAGCGGAAAAAGGCCACAAAACGGGTGGGCTATAGCCTTGGGGGTGGGGCTGGCCAACTTCGTCCCGCCGGACTCGGAATGGCGCGAGACTTTGCGAGGGGCCTCCGTGTGCCAAAAATAGGCCAGCGCGCACAGCCGCGCCAAAATAACCGCCCGAAGGCCGGGCGCCAAGTTCGTCCAGCGGAAAAAGGCCACAAAAACGGGTGGGCTATAGCCTTGGGGTGGGGCTGGCCAACTTCGTCCGCCGGACTCGGAATGGCGCGAGACTTTGCGAGGGGCCTCCGTGTGCCAAAAAGAGGCAAAGGGCACAGCCGCGCCTAAAAATAACCGCCCGAAGGCCGGGGTGCCAAGTCTGGCCTGCGGAAAAAGGCCACAAAACGGGTGGGCTATAGCCTAGGGGTGGGGCTGGCCAACCGTCCCGCCGGACTCGGAATGGCGCGAGACTTTACGAGGGGCCTCCGTGTGCCAAAAATAGGCAGGGCACAGCCGCGCCTGGCGCCAAACTCAGCGGGCACAGCCGTGCCCAAAATAACCCGCCCAAGGCCGGTGCGCCAAGTTCGTCCAGCGGAAAAAGGCCACAAAAACGGGTGGCTATAGCTTTGGGGGGTGGGGCTGGCCAACATCGTCCGCCGGACTCGGAATGGCGCGAGACTATGCGAGGGGCCTCCGTGTGCCAAAAATAGGCCGGGCCGGCACAGCCGCGCCCAAAAATAACTGCCAAGGCCGGGCGCCAAGTTCGTCCAGCGGAAAAGGGCACAAAAACGGGTGGGCTATAGCCTTGGGGGTGGGGCTGGCCAACTTCTGTCCGCCGGACTCGGAATGGCGCGAGACTTTGCGATGGGCCTCCGTGTGCCAAAAGAGGCATGGGCACAGCCGCGCCCAAAAATAACCGCCCGAAGGCCAGCGCAAGTTCGTCCAGCGGAAAAAGGCCACAAAAACGGGTGGGCTATAGCCTTGGGGGTGGGGCTGGCCAACTTCTCCGCGCCGGACTCGGAATGGCGCGAGACTTTGCGAGGGGCCTCCGTGTGCCAAAAAAATAGGCCAGGGCACAGCCGCGCCCAAAAATAACCGCCCGGAGGCCGGGCGCCAAGTTCGTCCAGCGGAAAAAGGCCACAAAACGGGTGGGCTATAGCCTTGGGGGGTGGGGCTGGCCAACTTCGTCCGCCGGACTCGGAATGGCGCGAGACTTTGCGAGCGGCCTCCGTGTGCCAAAAATAGGCCGCGGCACAGCCGCGCCCAAAAATAACCACCCGTAGGCCGGGGCGCCAAGTTCGTCCAGCGGAAAAAGGCCAAAAAACGGTGGGCTATAGCCTTGGGGGTGGGGCTGGCCAACTGTCCGCCGGACTCGCAATGGCGCGAGACTATGCGAGGGGCCTCCGTGTGCCAAAAAAATAGGCCTTGGGCACAGCCGCGCCCAAAATAACCACCAAGGCCGGGCGCCAAGTTCGTCCCAGCGGAAAAAGGCCACAAAACGGGTGGGCTATAGCCTGGGGTGGGGCTGGCCAACCGTCGCCGGACTGGAATGGCGCGAGACTTTGCGAGGGCCTCCGTGTGCCAAAAATAGGCCGTGGGCACAGCCGCGCCCAAAAATAACTGCCCGAAGGCCGGGCGCCAAGTTCGTCCAGCGGAAAAGGGCACAAAAAGCGGGTGGGCTATAGCCTTGGGGGTGGGCTGGCCAACTGTCCGCCGGTCTCGGAATGGCGCGAGACTTTGCGATGGGCCTCCGTGTGCCAAGGACGGGCACAGCTTGGCGCCCAAAAATAACCGCCCGAAGGCCGGGGGTGCCAAGTTCGTCCCAGCGGAAAAAGGCCACAAAAACAGGTGGGCTATAGCCTTGGGGTGGGGCTGGCCAACTTCGTCCGCGGACTCGGAATGGCGCGAGACTTTGCGAGGGCCTCCGTGTGCCAAAAATAGGCCGCTGGCACAGCCGCGCAAAAAATACCCACCGAAGGCAGGCGCCAAGATTCGTCCAGCGGAAAAGGCCACAAAACGGGTGGGCTATAGCAGGGGGTGGGGCTGGCCAACTTCGTCCGCGGACTCGGAATGGCGCGAGACTTTGCGAGGGCCTCCGTGTGCCAAAAATAGGCCGTGGGCACAGCCGCGCCCAAAAATAACTGCCCGAAGGCCGGGCGCCAAGACCGTCCCAGCGGAAAAGGCCACAAAACGGGTGGGCTATAGCCTTGGGGTGGGGCTGGCCAACCGTCCGCGGACTCGGAATGGCGCGAGACTTTGCGATGGGCCTCCGTGTGCCAAAAAGGGCGCGGGCACAGCCGCAAAAATAACCGCCCGAAGGCCGGGCGCCAAAGTCGTCCTGCGGAAAAAAAGGCCACAAAAACGGGTGGGCTATAGCCTTGGGGGTGGGGCTGGCCAACTTCGTCCATCGGACTCAGGAATGGCGCGAGACTTTGTGGCGCCTCCGTGTGTAAAAATAGGCCAGCGGCACAGCCGCGCCCAAAATACCCGCCCGAAGGCCGGGCGCCAAGTTCGTCCTGCGGAAAAAGGCCACAAAGCGGGTGGGCTATAGCCTTGGGGTGGGCTGGCCAACTTCGTCCCGGGACTCGGAATGGCGCGAGACTGCGAGGGCCTCCGTGTGCCAAAAATAGGCCGGGCACAGCCGCCTCCAAAAATACCACGCCGAAGGCCGGGCGCCAAGTTCGTCCAGCGGAAAAAGGCCACAAAAGCGGGTGGGCTATAGCCTTGGGGTGGGGCTGGCCAACTTCCGCCCGGACTCGGAATGGCACGAGACTTTGCGAGGGCCTCCGTGTGCCAAAAATAGGCAGCGGGCACAGCCGCGCCAAAAATACCCGCCCGAAGGCCGGGCGCCAAGTTCGTCCAGCGGAAAAAGGCCACAAAAGCGGGTGGGCTATAGCCTTGGGTGGGGCTGGCCAACAAGTCCGCTTGGACTCGGAATGGCGCGAGACTTTGTGCCCGACCTCCGTGTGCCAAAAATACCTGCGCGGGCACAGCCGTCCAAAAATAAGGCCACAAAAGCCGGTGCTGGATCGTCCCTGCGGAAAAGGCCACAAAAGCGGGTGGGCTATAGCCTGAAGTGTGGGCTGGCCAACCGTCCGCTGGACTCGGAATGGCGCGAGACTGCAGAGGGGCCTCAAGTGTGCCAAAAATAGACCCAGGCACAGCTGCGCAAAAAATAGCTGCCCGAAGGCCGGGCGCCCAAGTTAGTCCAGCGGAAAAAGGCCACAAAAGCGGGTGGGCTATAGCCTTGGGTGGGGCTGGCCAACTTCGTCCGCCCGGATCGGAATGGCGAGACTTTTTGAGGGCCTCTGTGTGCCAAAAATAGACGCGGGCACAGCCACGCAAAAATAACCGCCCGAAGGGCCAGGGCAGCAAGTCGTCCAGAGGAAAAAGGCCACAAAAGTGGTGGGCTATAGCCTCGGGGTGGGAGCTGGCCCACTTCAAATCCGCCCGGACTCGGAATGGCGAGACTTTGCCGAGCGCCTCCGTATGCCAAGAAACGCAAACGACACAGGCGCTAAAAATACCCCCGAAGGCCGGGCGCCAGGGTCGTCCCGCGGAAAAGGCCCAAAAAGCGGGTTGGCTATAGCCTTGAAGTGGGACTGGCCAACCATCGCCCCGGACTCGGAATGGCGCGACTTTGCGAGCACCTCCGTGTGCCAAAAATAGAGCTGCGGACACAGCCGCGTCATGCCGCCCGAAGGCGAGGCGCCCAGGTCGTCCAGCGGAAAAAGGCCACAAAAGCAGGTGAGCTATAGCCTTGCAGGGGGTGGGGCTGGCGACTTCGTCGCCAGACTTCGAATGGCGCGAGACTGCGGCGCCTCCGTGTGCAAAAATAGGCCACAGGCACTACGCCCAAAATACCCGCCCGAAGGCGGGCGCCAAGTTCGTCCAGCGGAAAAAGGCCAGGTGGGCTATGGCCTTCGCGGGTGAGGCTGGCCAACCGTCCGCCGGATTCGGAATGGCCTTGAACTTTCTGATTCACCTCCGTGTGTGCCAAAAATAGGCCGCGGGCACAGCCGCCCCAAATAACCGCCCGAAGGCCGGGCGCCAAGTTCCTCCAGCGGAAAAAGGCCACACAAACGGGTGGGCTATAGCCTTGGAGGGTGGGGCTGGCCAACTTCGTCCGCCGGACTCGGAATGGCGCGAGACTTTGCGAGGGCCTCACTGTGCCAAAAATAGGCCGCGGCCACAGCCGCGCCCAAAAAATACCTCCCGAAGGCCGGGGCGCCAAGTTCGTTCAGCGGAAAAAGGCCACAAAAGCGGGTGGGCTATAGCCTTGGGGGTGGGGCTGGCCAACCGTCCGCCCGGACTCGGAATGGCGCGAGACTTTGTGAGGGCCTCCGTGTGCCAAAAATAGGCCGCGGGCACAGCCGCGCCCAAAAATAACCGCCCGAAGGCCGGGGCGCCAAGTTCGTCCAGCGGAAAAAGGCCACAAAAACGGGTGGGCTATAGCCTTGGGGGGTGGGGCTGGCCAACATCGTCCGCGGACTCGGAATGGCGCGAGACTTTGGGAGCGACTCCGTGCGGAAAAAATGGCAAAAGCGGGTGGCTATAGCAGCGAAGAAAATACCCGCCGCGAAAGGCAGGGCGCAGAGATGGAAGCCAGCCGGGAAAAGGCCACAAACGGGTGGGCTATAGCAGGGTGGGAGCTGGCCTGCCGTCCGGAAGACAAAAATGGGAATGTTGTGTGAAGTGGGGCTGGTCTCCGTGTGGCCAAAAATGACGCAGGCACTCCGCATACCAAAAATACCCACCCGAGGCCGGGGCATGGGTCGTCCACGGAAAAAAGGCCACAAAAGCGGGTGGGCTATGGCAGAAGTGGGGCTGGCCAACGATCCGCCCCGGACTGGGAATGCGCGAGACTGCGAGGCACCTCCGTGTGCTAAAAGTGGCCGCGGCACAGCCGCGCCCAAAATTCCGACCCGAAGGCCGGGCGCCAAGTTCGATCCCGCGGAAAAGGCCACAAAAACGGGTGGGCTATAGCCTTGGGGTGGGGCTGGCCAACTTCGTCCGCCCCGGACTTCGAATGGCGTGAGAACTTTGGGCGCCTCCGTGTGCCAAAAATAGAGCCAGGCACAGCCGCCAAATACCGCCGAAGGCGGGCGCCCAGATAGTCCCGGCGGAAAAAGGCCACAAAAGCGGGTGGGCTATGCCAGGGGGGTGGGGCTGGCCCGCCGTCCGCCGGACTCGGAATGGTGCGAACTTTTCGAGGCGTCTCCGTGTGCCAAAAATGACGCCCGGCACATCGCGCCAAAAACACTCCCGAAGGCCGGGCGCCAAGTTCGTCCCGCGGAAAAAAGCACAAAAGCGGGTGGGCTATAGCCTTGGGGGTGTGGGAATGGCCCGCCGTCCGCGGACTCGGAATGGCGCGAGACTTTCGAGGTGACTCCGTGTGCAAATAGGCCGTGAGCACAGCGCGCAAAAATACCGCCCGAAGCCGGGCGCCAAGTTAGTCCAGCGGAAAAAGGCCACAAAAAACGGGAGGGCTATAGCCTTGGAAGGTGGGGCTGGCCTTCGTCCGCCGGACTTGGAATGGCGAGACTGCGGCGCCTCCGTGTGCAAAAATGAGCCGCGGGCACAGCCGCGCCAAAAATACCCGCCACGAGGCCGGGCGCCAGGTTGTCCAGCGGAAAAAGGACACAAAAAAGGGTAGGCTATAGCCTTGGGAGTGGGGCTGGCCAACTTGATCCGCCGGACCGGAATGGCGCGGGACTTTGCGGCGCCTCCGTGTCCCAAAAATAGAGCGCGGGCACAGCGGCGCCCAAAAATACCCTCGAAGGCCGGGCGCCAGGTTCGTCCAGCGGAAAAAGGCCAAAAAAAGGGGTGGGCTTTAGCCTTGGGGGGTGGGGCTGGCCAACCGTCCCCGCGGACTCGGAGTGGCGCTGGGACTTTGCACCTCAGTGTGCAAAATGGAGGCCGTCGGCACAGCCGCGCCAAAAAATACCCGCCGAAGGCCGGGCGCCAAGTTAAATCAGCGGAAAAAGGCCACAAAAGCGGGTGGGCTATAGCCAGAAGTGGGGCTGGCCAACCATCCGCCCGGACTCGGAATGGCCACAGGCTTTGGAGGCGACTCCGTGTGCCAAAAATGACCGCGGGCACAGCCCCGCGAAAAATACCCCCGAAGGCGGGCGCGAGTCGTCCGCGGAAAAAGGCCTGCGCTGAGGTGGGCTATAGCCCAGCAGGGTGTGGCTGGCCAACCCGTCCGCGGTTCGAGTGCGTGTTTACAAGAGGCACCTCCGTGTACCAAAAATAGACCGCGGGCAGGCCGTGCCCAAAAATACCGCCCGAACCCAAGAAGCGTAAGGGTCGTGCAGCGGAAAAAGGCCACAAAAGCGGGTGGCCTATGGCAGGGGTAGAGGCTGGCCAACTTCGTCCGCCGGACTCGGAATGGCGCGGAGGTCACTGAGGGCCTCCGTGTGTGCCAAAAAAATGGCCACGGGCACAGCCGCGCCAAAATGCCAGCCCGAAGGCCGGGCGCCATGTTCGTCCAGCGGAAAAAGGCCACAAAGCCAGGTGGGCTATAGCCTTGGGGGTGGGGCTGGCCCGCTTCATCTTGCTCCAAAGTGCGCGAGACTTTGAACACTCCGTGTGCCAAAAATAGACCGCGGACACAGCCGTGCCCAAAAATACCCGCCCGAAGGCCGGGGCACAAGATTCGTCCCGGAAAAAGGCCACAAAAGCGGGTGGGCTATAGCCTTGAAAGTGGGGCTGGCCAACCGTCGCCGGACTCGAATGGCGCGAGACTCCGTGTGCCGACCGCGCCTCAGTGAAAATACCCGCCGAAACTTATTTGGCGGCCCTGCGGCTACAGCCTTGGGGGTGAGGTGGCAAAAATCGGAATGGCCGAACTTTGCCGGTGCGCCAAAGATAGGCGGGCACAGCTGGCTCAAAATAGCCCGGGGCAGCGCAAGCTCGTCAGCGTAAAGGCACCGGTGGGCTGCCCAGCGCCCCGGGGAGTGGGGCTGGCCAACCGTCCGCGGACTTGGGAATGGCGCGAGACTTTGCGGGCGCCTCCGTGTGCCAAAAATAGGCCGGGCACAGCCGCGCCCAAAATAACCGCCGAAGGCCGGGCGCCAAGTTCGTCCAGCGGAAAAAGGCCACAAAAACGGGTGGGCTATAGCCTTGGGGGTGGGGCTGGCCAACCGTCCGCCGGACTCGGAATGGCGCGAGACTTTGCGAGGGCCTCCGTGTGCCAAAAATAGGCCGCGGGCACAGCCGCGCCAAAAATACCCGCCCGAAGGCCGGGCGCCAAGTTCGTCCAGCGGAAAAAGGCCACAAAAGCGGGTGGGCTATAGCCTTGGGGGTGGGGCTGGCCAACTTCGTCCGCGGACTCGGAATGGCGCGAGACTTTGCGAGGGCCTCCGTGTGCCAAAAATAGGCAGCAAAAAATACAGCCGGCCACAAAAGCGGGTGCTACAGCCAAAAAAACCCCGAAGGCCGGGCGCCAAGTTCGTCCAGCGGAAAAAGGCCACAAAAAGCGGGTGGGCTATAGCCTTGGGGGTGGGGCTGGCCAACCGTCCGCCCGGACTCGGAATGGCGCGAGACTTTGCGAGGGCCTCCGTGTGCCAAAAATAGGCCGCGGGCACAGCCGCGCCCAAAAATAACCGCCCGAAGGCCGGGCGCCAAGTTCGTCCAGCGGAAAAAGGCCACAAAAACGGGTGGGCTATAGCCTTGGGGGTGGGGCTGGCCAACCGTCCGCCGGACTCGGAATGGCGCGAGACTTTGCGAGGGCCTCCGTGTGCCAAAAATAGGCCGCGGGCACAGCCGCGCCCAAAAAATAACCGCCCGAGGCCGGGCGCCAAGTTCGTCCAGCGGAAAAAGGCCACAAAAGCGGGTGGGCTATAGCCTTGGGGGTGGGGCTGGCCAACCGTCCCGCCGGACTCGGAATGGCGCGAGACTTTGCGAGGGCCTCCGTGTGCAAAAATAATAGCCGCGGCACAGCCGCGCCCAAAAAATAACCGCCCGAAGGCCGGGCGCCAAGTTCGTCCAGCGGAAAAAGGCCACACAAAGCGGGTGGGCTATAGCCTTGGGGGTGGGGCTGGCCAACCGTCCGCCCGGACTCGGAATGGCGCGAGACTTTGCGGGCGCCTCCGTGTGCCAAAAATAGGCCGCGGGCACAGCCGCGCCCAAAAATAACCGCCCGAAGGCCGGGCGCCAAGTTCGTCCAGCGGAAAAAGGCCACAAAAGCGGGTGGGCTATAGCCTTGGGGGTGGGGCTGGCCAACCGTCCGCCGGACTCGGAATGGCGCGAGACTTTGCGAGGGCCTCCGTGTGCCAAAAATAGGCCGCGGGGACAGCGGGCCCAAAAATAACCCCCCCGAAGGCCGGGCGCCAAGTTCGTCCAGCGGAAAAAGGCCACAAAAACGGTGGGCTATAGCCTTGGGGGTGGGGCTGGCCAACCGTCCGCGGACTCGGAATGGCGCGAGACTTTGCGAGGGGCCTCCGTGTGCCAAAAATAGGCCGCGGCACAGCCGCGCCCAAAATACCCGCCCGAGGCCGGGCGCCAAGTTCGTCCAGCGGAAAAAGGCCACAAAAGCGGGTGGGCTATAGCCTTGGGGGGTGGGGCTGGCCCACTTCGTCCGCCGGACTCGGAATGGCGAGAGACTTTGCGAGGGCCTCAGTGTTCCAAAAATTGGCCCTTGGCACAGCCCCCCCCAAAAAAAACCGCCCGAAGGCCGGGGCGCCAAGTTCGTCCAGCGGAAAAAGGCCACAAAAAGCGGGTGGGCTATAGCCTTGGGGGTGGGGCTGGCCAACCGTCCGCCCGGACTCGGAATGGCGCGAGACTTTGAGGGGCCTCCGTGTGCCAAAAATAGGCCGCGGGCACAGCCGCGCCCAAAATAACCCGCCCGATGGCCGCGGCGCCAAGTTCGTCCAGCGGAAAAAGGCCACAAAAACGGGTGGGCTATAGCCTTGGGGGGTGGGCTGGCCAAACGTCGTCCGCCGGACTCGGATTGGCGCGAGACTTTGCGAGGCGCCTCCGTGTGCCAAAAATAGGCCGCGGGCACAGCCGCGCAAAAATAACCGCCCGAAGGCCGGGCGCCAAGTTCGTCCAGCGGAAAAAGGCCACAAAAGCAGGTGGGCTATAGCCTTGGGGGTGGGGCTGGCCAACCGTCCGCCCGGACTCGGAATGGCGCGAGACTTTGCGAGGGCCTCCGTGTGCCAAAAATTGGCCGCGGGCACAGCCGCGCCAAAAATAACCGCCCGAAGGCCGCGGCGCCAAGTTCGTTCAGCGGAAAAAGGCCACAAAAGCGGGTGGGCTATAGCCTTGGGGGTGGGGCTGGCCAACCGTCCGCCCGGACTCGGAATGGCGCGAGACTTTGCGAGGGCCTCCGTGTGCCAAAAATAGGCCGCGGGCACAGCCGCCCAAAAATAACCGCCCGAAGGCCGGGCGCCAAGTTCGTCCAGCGGAAAAAGGCCACAAAAAGCGGGTGGGCTATAGCCTTGGGGGTGGGGCTGGCCAACCGTCCGCCCGGACTCGGAATGGCGCGAGACTTTGCGAGGGCCTCCGTGTGCCAAAAATAGGCCGCGGGCACAGCCGCGCCAAAAATAACCGCCCGAAGGCCGGGCGCCAAGTTCGTCCAGCGGAAAAAGGCCACAAAAGCGGGTGGGCTATAGCCTTGGGGGTGGGGCTGGCCAACCGTCCGCCGGACTCGGAATGGCGCGAGACTTTGCGAGGGCCTCCGTGTGCCAAAAATAGGCGCGCGGGCACAGCCGCGCCCAAAATAACCCGCCCGAGGCCGGGCGCCAAGTTCGTCCAGCGGAAAAAGGCCACAAAAGCGGGTGGGCTATAGCCTTGGGGGTGGGGCTGGCCAACCGTCCGCCCGGACTCGGAATGGCGCGAGACTTTGCGAGGGGCCTCCGTGTGCCAAAAATAGGCCCGGGGCACAGCCGCGCCCAAAAATACCCGCCCGAAGGCAGGGCGCCAAGTTCGTCCAGCGGAAAAAGGCCACAAAAAGCGGGTGGGCTATAGCCTTGGGGGTGGGGCTGGCCAACCGTCCGCCGCGGACTCGGAATGGCGCGAGACTTTGCGAGGGCCTCCGTGTGCCAAAAATAGGCCGCGGGCACAGCCGCGCCCAAAAATAACCGCCCGAAGGCCGGGCGCCAAGTTCGTCCAGCGGAAAAAGGCCACAAAAGCGGGTGGGCTATAGCCTTGGGGGTGGGGCTGGCCAACCGTCCGCGGGACTCGGAATGGCGCGAGACTTTGCGAGGGGCCTCCGTGTGCCAAAAATAGGCCGCGGGCACAGCCGCGCCAAAAATAACCGCCCGAAGGCCGGGCGCCAAGTTCGTCCAGCGGAAAAAGGCCACAAAAGCGGGTGGGCTATAGCCTTGGGGGTGGGGCTGGCCAACCGTCCGCGGACTCGGAATGGCGCGAGACTTTGCGAGGGCCTCCGTGTGCCAAAAATAGGCGCGGGCACAGCCGCGCCCAAAAATACCCGCCCGAAGGCCGGGCGCCAAGTTCGTCCAGCGGAAAAAGGCCACAAAAGCGGGTGGGCTATAGCCTTGGGGGTGGGGCTGGCCAACCGTCCGCCGGACTCGGAATGGCGCGAGACTTTGCGAGGGCCTCCGTGTGCCAAAAATAGGCCGCGGGCACAGCCGCGCCCAAAATAACCGCCCGAAGGCCGGGCGCCAAGTTCGTCCAGCGGAAAAAGGCCACAAAAGCGGGTGGGCTATAGCCTTGGGGGTGGGGCTGGCCAACCGTCCGCCCGGACTCGGAATGGCGAGACTTTGCGAGGGCCTCCGTGTGCCAAAAAAATAGGCCGCGGGCACAGCCGCGCCCAAAAATACCCCCGAAGGCCGGGCGCCAAGTTCGTCCAGCGGAAAAAGGCCACAAAAGCGGGTGGGCTATAGCCTTGGGGGTGGGGCTGGCCAACCGTCGTCCGCCGGACTCGGATGGCGCGAGACTTTGCGAGCGGGCCTCCGTGTGCCAAAAATAGGCCGCGCGCACGCCCGCGCCCAAAAATAACCGCACGAAGGCCGGGGCGCCAAGTTCGTCCGGCGGAAAAAGGCCAAAAAAGCGGGTGGGCTATAGCCTTGGGGGTGGGGCTGGCCAACCGTCCGCCCGGACTCGGAATGGCGCGAGACTTTGCGAGGGCCTCCGTGTGCCAAAAATAGGCCGCGGGCACAGCCGCGCCAAAAATAACCGCCCGAGGCCGGGCGCCAAGTTCGTCCAGCGGAAAAAGGCCACAAAAGCGGGTGGGCTATAGCCTTGGGGGTGGGGCTGGCCAACCGTCCGCCCGGACTCGGAATGGCGCGAGACTTTGCGAGGGCCTCCGTGTGCCAAAAATAGGCCCGCGGGCACAGCCGCGCCCAAAAATAACCGCCCGAAGGCCGGGCGCCAAGTTCGTCCAGCGGAAAAAGGCCACAAAAGCGGGTGGGCTATAGCCTTGGGGGTGGGGCTGGCCAACTTCGTCCGCCCGGACTCGGAATGGCGCGAGACTTTGCGAGGGCCTCCGTGTGCCAAAAATAGGCCGCGGGCACAGCCGCGCCAAAAATAACCGCCCGAAGGCCGGCGCCAAGTTCGTCCAGCGGAAAAAGGCCACAAAAAGCGGGTGGGCTATAGCCTTGGGGGTGGGGCTGGCCAACCGTCCGCCGGACTCGGAATGGCGCGAGACTTTGCGAGGGCCTCCGTGTGCCAAAAATAGGCCGCGGGCACAGCCGCGCCAAAAATAACCGCCCGAAGGCCGGGGCGCCAAGGTCGTCCAGCGGAAAAAGGCCACAAAAAGCGGGTGGGCTATAGCCTTGGGGGTGGGGCTGGCCAACCGTCCGCCGGACTCGGAATGGCGCGAGACTTTGCGAGGGCCTCCGTGTGCCAAAAATAGGCCGCGGGCACAGCCGCGCAAAAATAACCGCCCGAAGGCCGGGCGCCAAGTTCGTCCAGCGGAAAAAGGCCACAAAAGCGGGTGGGCTATAGCCTTGGGGGTGGGGCTGGCCAACCGTCCGCCGGACTCGGAATGGCGCGAGACTTTGTGAGGGCCTCCGTGTGCCAAAAATAGGCCGCGGGCACAGCCGCGCCCAAAAATAACCCCCCGAAGGCCGGGGCGCCAAGTTCGTCCAGCGGAAAAAGGCCACAAAAAGCGGGTGGGCTATAGCCTTGGGGGTGGGGCTGGCCAACCGTCCGCCGGACTCGGAATGGCGCGAGACTTTGCGAGGGCCTCCGTGTGCCAAAAATAGGCCGCGGGCACAGCCGCGCCCAAAAATAACCCACCCGTCGGCCGGGCGCCAAGTTCGTCCAGCGGAAAAAGGCCACAAAAGCGGGTGGGCTATAGCCTTGGGGGTGGGGCTGGCCAACCAAATCCGCCGGACTCGGAATGGCGCGAGACTTTGCGAGGGGCCTCCGTGTGCCAAAAAAAATAGGCCGCGGGCACAGCCGCGCCCAAAAATAAACGCCCGAAGGCCGGGCGCCAAGTTCGTCCAGCGGAAAAAGGCCACAAAAGCGGGTGGGCTATAGCCTTGGGGGTGGGGCTGGCCAACCGTCCGCCGGACTCGGAATGGCGCGAGACTGCGAGGGGCCTCCGTGTGCCAAAAATAGGCCGCGGGCACAGCCGCACCCAAAAATAACACCCCGAAGGCCGGGCCCCCAGTTACTACAGCGGAAAAAGGCCCCAAAAACGGGTGGGCAATAGCCATGGGGGGTGGGGCAGGCCAACCGTCCGCCCGGACTCGGAATGGCGCGAGACTTTGCGAGGGCCCCCGTGTGCCAAAAATAGGCCGCGGGCACAGCCGCGCCCAAAAATAACCGCCCGAAGGCCGGGCGCCAAGTTCGACCAGCGGAAAAAGGCCACAAAAAGCGGGTGGGCTATAGCCTTGGGGGTGGGGCTGGCCAACCGTCCGCCCGGACTCGGAATGGCGAGTCTTTGCGATGGGCCTCCGTGTGCCAAAAATAGGCCGCGGGCACAGCCGCGCCCAAAAATAACCGCCCGAAGGCCGGGCGCCAAGTTCGTCCTGCGGAAAAAGGCCACAAAAACGGGTGGGCTATAGCCTTGGGGGGTGGGGCTGGCCAACTTCGTCCGCCGGACTCGGAATGGCGCGAGACTTTGCGAGGGCCTCCGTGTGCCAAAAATAGGCCGCGGGCACAGCCGCGCCCAAAAATAACCGCCCGAAGGCCGGGGCGCCAAGTTCGACCACCGGAAAAAGGCCACAAAAACGGGTGGGCTATAGCGTTGGGGGGTGGGGCTGGCCAACTTCGTCCGCCGGACTCGTAATGGCGCTCTACTTTGGTTGGGCCTCCGTGTGCCAAAAATAGGCCGCGGGCACAGCCGCGCGCAAAAATAACCGCCCGAAGGCCGGGCCGCCAAGTTCGTCCAGAGGAAAAATGCCACAAACACGGGTGGGCTATAGCGTTGGGGGGTGGGGCTGGCCAACTTCGTCCGCCGGACTCGGAATGGCGCGAGACTTTGCGAGGGGCCTCCGTGTGCAAAAAATAGGCAGCGGGCAAAGCCGCGCCAAAAATTAACCGCCCGACGGCCGGGCGCCAAGTTCGTCCAGCGGAAAAAGGCCACAGAAACGGGTGGGCTATAGCGTTGGGGGTGGGGCTGGCCAACCGTCCGCCCGGACTCGAATGGCGCGAGACTTTGAGGGCCTCCGTGTGCCAAAAAATAGGCCGCGGCAGGCACAGCCGCGCCCAAAAATAACCGCCCGAGGCCGGGCGCCAAGTTCGTCCAGCGGAAAAAGGCCACAAAAGCGGGTGGGCTATAGCCTTGGGGGTGGGGCTGGCCAACCGTCCGCGGACTCGGAATGGCGCGAGACTTTGCGAGGGCCTCCGTGTGCCAAAAATAGGCCGCGGGCACAGCCGCGCCTTGCCAAAAATACCCGCCCGAAGGCCGGGCGCCAAGTTCGTCCAGCGGAAAAAGGCCACAAAAAGCGGGTGGGCTATAGCCTTGGGGGTGGGGCTGGCCAACCGTCCGCCGGACTCGGAATGGCGAGACTTTGCGAGGGCCTCCGTGTGCCAAAAATAGGCTGCGGGCACAGCCGCGCCAAAAATAACGCCCGAAGGCCGAGGCGCCAAGTTCGTCCAGCGGAAAAAGGCCACAAGCGGGTGG
>JAUJEM010000279.1:0-58472 GCA_030448935.1 Citrus cavaleriei | reverse complement strand
AAGTTCGTCCGTGTGCCAAAAATAGGCGCGGGCACAGCCGCGCCCAAAAACGGTGTGGGCTATAGCCTTGGGGGGGCTGGCCAAGTTCGTCGCCCGAAGACTCGTCCCGAATCCCCAAGTTCGTCCGCCAAAAAGCCCAACGGGTGGGCTTGCTTGGGAGGGGCCTCCGTGTGCCACTCGGAAAATAGGCCGCGGCACAGCGCGCCCAAAATAAGCGCCGAAGGTCCCGTCCCCAAGTTCGTCCGCCGCAAAATGCCCAAAAACGGGTGGGCTATAGCCTTGGGGTGGGGCTGGCCAAGTTCGTCCGCCGGACTCGGAATGGGGCCAGACTTTGCCGGGAATGGGGCCAGACTTTCGAGGGGCCCCGTACCAAAATAGTCATGGCAAGCCGCGCCTAAAATAAGCCGCCCGAAGGTCCCGTCCTCTAGTTCTGTCCGCCGCAAAATGCCCAAAACGGGTGGGCTAGAGCCTTGGGGGTGGGGCTGGGCTGCCTGGGTCCGCCTGACTCGAATGGGGCCAGACTTTCGAGGCCTCCAGGTGCTGTGGCCAGGCCGTGGGCACAGCCACGCGCCAAAATAAGCCCCAAAGGTCCCATCCCCAAGTTCTTCCGCCGCAAAATGCCCAAAAACGGTGGCTATAGCCTTGGGGGTGGGGATGGCCAAGTTCGGCCGCCAGACCTCGGAATGGGGCCAGACTTTGCGAGGGGCCTCCGTGGTGCCAAAAATAGGCCGCGGGCACAGCCGGCGCCAAAAATAAGCGCCCAAGGTCCCGTCCCCAAGTTCGTCCGCCGCAAAATGCCCAAAAACGGGTGGCTATAGCCTTGGGGGCTGGCTGTCTGGTCCGCTCTGACTCGGAATGGGGCCAGACTTTGCAGGGGCCTCCGTGTGCCAAACATAGGCCACGGGCACAGCGGCGCCCAAAATAAATGCACCCAAAGTCCCGTCCCAAGTTCGTCCGCCGCAAAAATGCCTAAAAACGGGTGGGCTATAGCCTTGGGGGGTGGGGCTGGCAAAAATCATCCGCCGGAATCGAATGGGGCCAGACTTTGCGAGGGGCCTCCGGGTGCCACAAGTAGGGCCACGGGCACAGCGGGGCCCAAAAATAAGCCCCGAAGGTCCCGTCCCAAGTCCGCCCGCCCCAAATGCCCAAAAACGGGTGGCTATAGCCTTGGGGGTGGGGCTGGCCATGTTCGTCCGGGCGACTCGGAATTGGGCCAGACATTGCGAGGGGCCTCCCAGTGCCAAAAATAGGGCCGCGGCACAGCCGCGCCCAAAATAAGCGCCCCAAGGTCCCGGCCCCTGTTCGGTCTCCGCCGCAAAATGCCCAAAAACGGTGGGCTATAGCCTTGGGGGTGGGGCCAAGTAGCCGGAATGGGGCCAGACTTGGCGAGGGGCCTGGGTGGGCCGCACCCAAAATAAGCGCCGAAGGTCCTGTCCCCAAGTTCGTCCGCCGCAAAATGGGGCCAAACTTATGCGTGGGCCTCCCTCGGACCGCCGGACCAAAAATGGGGCCAGACTTTATACAGCCGCGCCCAAAAGGCCGGGCACAGCCGCGCCTCCAAAATAAGCGCCCGGTCCCATCCCAAGTTTTTCCGCCGCAAAATGCCCAAAAACGGGTGGGCTATAGCCTAAATAGGGTGGGGTGGCCAAGTTTGTCCGCCGGACTCGAATGGGGCCAGACATTGCGAGGGGCCTCCGTGTGCTGGGCCAGGGCCAAGGCACAGCCGCGCCTGCAATAAGCGCCCGAAGGTCCCGTGCCCTAGTTCGTCCGCCGCAAAATGCCTAAAAACGGGCAGCAGGTAGCCTTGGGGGTGGGGCTGGCCAAGTTCATCCGCCGGACTCGGAATGGGGCCAGACTTTGCGAGGGGCCTCCGTGTGCCAACAATAGGCCGCGGGAACAACCGCGCCCAAAAATAAGCGCCCGAAGGTCCCGTCGCCAAGTTCGTCCGCCGCAAAAATGCCCAAAAAACGGGTGGGCTATAGCCTTGGGGGTGGGGCTGGCCAAGTTCGTCCGCCGGACTCGGAATGGGGCGAAACTTTGCGAGGGGCCTCCGTGTGCCAAAAATAGGCCGCGGGCACAGCCGCGCCCAAAAATAAGCGCCCGAAGGTCCCGTCCCCAAGTTTGTCCTCCGCAAAAAAGCCCAAGAAACGGGTGGGCTATAGCCTTGGGGGTGGGGCTGGCCAAGTTCGTCCGCCG
The DNA here is from genome assembly GCA_030448935.1 of Citrus cavaleriei. Lineage (NCBI taxonomy): Eukaryota > Viridiplantae > Streptophyta > Magnoliopsida > Sapindales > Rutaceae > Citrus > Citrus cavaleriei. The sequence continues at coordinate 56,276 of JAUJEM010000279.1, read as the reverse complement.
GACTCGGAATGGGGCCAGACTTTGCGAGGGGCCTCCGTGTGCCAAAAATAGGTTACGGGCACAGCCGCGCCCAAACATAAGCGCCCGAAGGTCCCGTCCCCAAGTTCGTCCGCCGCAAAAATGCCCAAAAAACGGGTGGGCTATAGCCTTGGGGGTGGGGCTGGCCAAGTTCGTCCGCCGGACTCGGAATGGGGCCAGACTTTGCGAGGGGCCTCCGTGTGCCAAAATTAGGGCCGCAAGGCACAGCCGCGCCCGAAAGCACTTCCCGTCCCCAAGTTCGTCCGCCGCAAAATGCCCCAAAAACCGGGTGGGCTTTTGCCTGGGGGGTGGGGTTGGCCATGTTCTTCCGCCGGACTCGGAATGGGGCCAGACTTTGCGAGGGGCCTCCGTGTGCCAAAAATAGGCCTCGGGCACAGCCGCGCCAAAGAATAAGCGCCCGAAGGTCCCTTCCCCAAGTTCGTCCGCCGCAAAATGCCCAAAAACGGGTGGGCTATAGCCTTGGGGGTGGGGTTGGCTGCCAGTTCCGCCGCGGACTCGGAATGGGGCCAGCCTTTGCGAGGGGCCTCCCTGTGCCAAAATAGGCCGCGGGCACAGCCGCACTCCAAAATAAGCGCCCAAGGTCCCGTCCCAAGTTCGTCCGCCGCAAAATGCCCAAAAACGGGGGGGCGATAGCCTTGGGGGTGGGGCTGGCCAACTTCGTCCGCCGGACTCGGAATGGAGCCAGACTTTGCGAGGGGCCTCCGTGTGCCAAAATAGGCCGCGGGCACAGCACGCCCAAAAATAAGTGCCCAAGGTCCCGTCCCCAAGTTCGTCCGCCGCAAAATGCCCAAAAACGGGTGGGCTATAGCCTTGGGGTGGGGCTGGCTGTGGTTCGTCCGCCTGGACTCGAATGGGGCTAGACTTTGCGAGGGGCCTCCGTGTGGCAAAATAGGCCAGCGCGGGCACAGCCGCGCCCAAAAATAAGCGCCCGAAGGTCCTTCCCCAAGTTCGTCCGCCGCAAAATGCCCAAAAACGGGTGGGGCTATAGCCTTGGGTGGCTGGCTGTTCGTCCGGGCGGACTCTGAATGGAGCCAGACTTTGCGAGGGGCCTCCGTGTGCCAAAATAGGCACTGGGCACAGCCGCACCCAAAAATAAGCACCCGAAGGTCCCCTCCCCAAGTTCGTCCAATTCAAAAATGCCCAAAAACGGGTGGGCTATAGCCTGGGGGTGGGCTGGCCAAGTTCGTCCACCGGACTCGGAATGGTGCCAGACTTTGCAGGGGCCCTCTGTGTGCAAAAAATAGGCCAGGGCGACACAGCCGCACCCAACAATAAGCGCCCGAAGGTCCCATCCCCAAGTTCGTCCGCCGCAGTAATGCCCAAAACACGGGTGGGCTATAGCCTTGGGGGTGGGCTGGCTGCCTTCGTCCGCCGGACTCGGAATGGGGCCAGACTTCCCAGGGGCCTCCGTGTGCTGTGGGCAGGCCGCGGCACAGCCGCACCCAAAAATAAGCGCCCGAAGGTCCCATCCCCAAGTTCGTCCGCCGCAAAATGCCCAAAAATCGGGTGGGCTATAGCCTTGGGGGTGGGTTAGGCCAAGTTCATCCGCCAGACTCGGAATGGGGCCAGCCTTTGCGAGGGGCCTCCGTGTGCCGCCAAAATTAGGCAGCGGGCACAGCCGCGCCCAAAATAAGCGCCCGAAGGTCCCTTCCCCAAGTTTGTCCGCCGCAAAATGCCCAAAAACGGGTGGGCTATAGCCTTGGGGGGCCAGACTTTGGGGGCTGGCCAAGTTCGTCCAGCCGCCGGACTCGGAATGGGGCCAGACTTTGCGAGGGGCCTCCGTGGTGCCAAAATAGACAGCGGGCACAGCCAAAAAAATAAGCGCCCAAAGGTCCTGTCCCCAAGTTCGTCCGCCGCAAAAATGCCCAAAAACGGGTGGGCTATAGCCTTGGGGTGGGGCTGGCAAGTTCTTCCACCGGACTCGGAATGGGGCCAGACTTTGCGAGGGGCCTCCCGTGTGCCAAAAATAGGCCGCGGCACAGCCGCCCAAAAAAAAGCGCCCGAACGCCCCGTCCTCAAGTTCGACCGCCTCAATAATGCGCAAAAATTGTGTGGGATATTGGATTGGTGGTGGGGCTGGCGAAGTTCGTACGCAAGACTCGGAATGGGGCCAGCCTTTGCGAGGGGCCTCCGTGTGCTGGGGGCCAGGCTATAGCGGGGGCAGCCGCGCCTAAGCGCCCCAAGGTCCCGTCCCCAAGTTCGTCCGCCGCAAAATGCCCAAAAACGGGTGGGCTATAGCCTTGGGGGTGGGGCTGGCTGCTTCGTCCGCCGGACTCGGAATGGGGCCAGACTTTGAGGGGCCTCCATGTGCCAAAATAGGCCGCGGGCACAGCCGCGCCCAAAATAAGCGCCCGAAGGTCCCGTCCCCAAGTTCGTCCGCCGCAAAATGCCCAAAAACGGGTGGGCTATAGCCTTGGGGTGGGCTGGCCAAGTTCGGTCCGCCCGGACTCGGAATGGGGCCAGACTTTGCGAGGGGCCTCCAGTGTGCCAAATAGGCCAGCGGGCACAGCCGTGTCCCAATATAAGCGCCAGAAGGTCCCGTCCCCAAGTTCGCCGCCGCAAAAATGGCCAAGAAACGGGTGGGCTATAGCCTTGGGGGTGGGGCTGGCCAAGTTCGTCCGCCGGACTCGGAATGGGGCCAGACTTTGCGAGGGGCCTCCGTGTGCCAAAAATAGGCCGCGGGCACAGCCGCGCCCAAAAATAAGCGCCCGAAGGTCCCGTCCCCAAGTTCGTCCGCCGCAAAAATGCCCAAAAAACGGGTGGCCTATAGCCTTGGGGGTGGGGCTGGCCGAGTTCGTCCGCCGGGCTCGGAATGGGGCCAGACTTTGCGAGGGGCCTCCGTTTGCCAAAAATAGGCCGCGGGCACAGCCGCGCCAAAAAATAAGCACCCGAAGGTCCCATCCCCAAGTTCGTCCGCCGCAGTAATGCCCAAAAAACGGGTGGGCTATAGCCTTGGGGGTGGGGCTGGCCAAGTTCTGGGCCCGCCTCGGACTCGTAATGGGGCCACACTTTGCGAGGGGCCTCCGTGTGCAAAAAATAGGCCGCCGGCACAGCCGCGCCCGAATATAAGCGCCGACTGTCCGGGCCCCGAGTTCGGCCGACGCAAAGATGGACAAAAAACGGTTGGGCTATAGCCTTGGGGGTGGGGCTGGCCATGTTCTTCCGCCAGACTGGTATGGGGACCTGATTTTGCGTGGGGCCTCAGTGCGCCAAAATAGGCTGCGGGCACAGCCGCGCCCAAAAATAAGCGCCCGAAGGTCCCGCCCCAAGTTCGTCCGCCGCAAAATGCCCAAAAACGGGTGGGCTATAGCCTTGGGGGTGGGGCTGGCCAAGTTCGGTCCGCCTGACTCGGAATGGGGCCAGACTTTTTATGAGGGCCTCCGGTGCCAAAATAGGCCGCGGGCACAGCCGCGCCCAAAAATAAGCGCCCAAGGTCCCGTCCCCAAGTTCGTCCGCCCGCAAAAATGCCCAAAAACGGGTGGGCTATAGCCTTGGGGGTGGGGCTGGCCAAGTTCGGTCCGCCGACTCGGAATGGGGCCAGACTTTTGCGAGGGGCCCTCCGTGTGCTGGGGTCGGAAGGCACGCGGGCACAGCCGCACCCAAAAAATAAGCCGTCCCAAGTTCGTCCGCCGCAAAAAGGCCAAAAAAACGGGTGGGCTATAGCCTTGGGGGTGGGGCTGGCCAAGTTCGTCCGCCGGACTCGGAATGGGGCCAGACTTTGCGAGGGGCCGCCATGGCCTGGGGGTAGGCCGCTGGCACAGCCGCGCCCAAAATAAGCGCCCGAAGGTCCCTCCCCAAGTTCGTCCAGCCGCAAAAATGCCCTAAAAGCGGGTGGGCTTTAGCGTTGGGGGTGGGGCTGGCCAAGGTCGTCCGCCGGTCTCGGAATGGGGCCATACTTTGCGAGGGGCCTCCGTGTGCCAAAAAACGGGTGGGGCCGCGGGCACAGCCGCGCCAAAAATAAGCGCCACAGCCAAGGTCCCTCCCAAGTTTGGTCCGCCGTAAAATGCCCAAAAACGGGGTGGGCTATAGCCTTGGGGGTGGGGCTGGCCAACTTCAATCCGCCCGGACTCGAATGGGGCCAGACTTTGCGAGGGGCCTCCATGTGACAAAAATAGGGTCAAGGGCACAGCCGCGCCCAAAATAAGCGCCCGAAGGTCCGCTGGCCCCAAGTTCGTCCGCCGCAAAATGCCCAAAACGAAACCATATAGCCTTGGGGGTGGGGCTGGCCAAGTTCGTCCGCCCGGACTCGAATGGGGCCAGACTTTGCGGTGGGCCTCCGTGTGCTGTGGGCCAGGCCGCTGGCACAGCCGCGCCAAAAATAAGCGCCCGAAGGTCCCGGCCCCAAGTTCGTCCAGCCGCAAAAATGCCCAAAAACGGGTGGGCTATAGCCTTGGGGGTGGGGCTGGACAAGTTCGTCCGCCGGACTCGGAATGGGGCCAGACTTTGCGAGGGGCCTCCATGTGCCAAAAATAGGCCGCGGGCACAGCCGCGGCCAAAAATAAGCCCCCGAAGGTCCCATCCCCAAGTTCGTCCGCCGCAAAAATGCCTAAAAAACAGGTGGGCTATAGCCTCGGGGGTGGGGCTGGCCAAGTTCGTCCGCCGGACTAGGAATGGGGCCAGACGTTGCGAGGGGCTTCCGTTTGCCAAAAATAGGCATGGACACCGCACAGCCGCGCCCAAAATAAGCGCCTCGAAGGTCCCGGGCCTCAAGTTCGTCCGCCCGCAAAAAATGCCCAAAAACGGGTGGGCTATAGCCTTGGGGGTGGGGCTGGCCAACTTCTGTCCGCCGGACTCGGAATGGGGCCAGACTTTGTTTGGGACCTCCTTTTGCCAAAAATAGGCTGCGTGCACATCAGCGGGCAATAATAAGCGCCCGAAGGTCCCGTCCCCTAGTTCGTCCGCGGAAAGGCCCAAAAACGGGTGGGCTATAGCCTTGGGGGTGGGGCTGGCCAACTTCGTCCGCCGGACTCGAATGGGGCCAGACTTTGCGAGGGGCCTCCGTGTGCCAAAATAGGCCTGGCACAGCCGCGCCCCAAAAATAAGTGCCCGAAGGTCCCGTCCCCAAGTTCGTCCGCCCGCAAAATGCCCAAAAACGGGTGGGCTATAGCCTTGGGGGTGGGGCTGGCCAAGTTCGGTCCGCCGGACTCGGAATGGGGCCAGACTTTGCGAGGCACCTCCGTGTGCAAACATAGGCCGCGGGCACAGCCGCGCCCAAAAATAAGCGCCCGAAGGTCCCGTCCCCAAGTTCGTCCAGCCGCAAAATGCCCAAAAACGGGTGGGCTATAGCCTTGGGGGTGGGGCTGGCCAACTTCGTCCGCCGGACTCGAATGGGGCCAGACTTTGCGAGGGGCCTCCGTGTGCCAAAATAGGCCAAAGGGCACAGCCGCGCCCCCAAAAATAAACGCCCGAAGGTCCCATCCCCAAGTTCGTCTGCCGCAAAAATGCCAAAAAACGGGTGGGCTATAGCCTTGGGGGTGGGGCTGGCCATGTTCGTCCGCCGGACACGGAAGGGGGCCGGACTTTGCCAAAAATACCCGAGGGGCCTCCCAGCGTGTGCCAAAATAGGCCAGGCGCGAGACGCACAGCCGCGCCCAAAAATAAGCGCCCGAAGGGCCCGGCGCCAAGTTCGTCCAGCCGCAAAAATGCCCAAAAACGGGTGGGCTATAGCCTTGGGGGTGGGCTGGCCAACCCTCGTCCGCCGGACTCGGAATGGGGCCAGACTTTGCGAGGGGCCTCCATGTACCAAAAATAAGCCAAAGGGCACAGCCGCGCCCAAAATACCCACCCTATGGGTCCCGGGCGCCAAGTTTGTCCGCCGCAAAAATGCCCAAAAAACGGGTGGGCTATAGCCTTGGGGGTGGGGCTGGCCAAGTTCGTCCGCCGGACTCGGAATGGGGCCAGACTTTGAGAGGGGCCTCCGTGTGCCAAAAATAGGCCGTGGGCACAGCCGCGCCCAAAAATAAGCGCCCGAAGGTCCCGTCCCCAAGTTCGTCCGCCGCAAAAATGCCCAAAAAACGGGTGGGCTATAGCCTTGGGGGTGGGGCTGGCCAAGTTCGTCCGCCGGACTCGGAATGGGGCCAGAATTTGCGAGGGGCCTCCGTGTGCCCAACATAGGCCGCGGGCACAGCTGCGCCCAAAAATAAGCACCCGAAGGTCCCGTCCCCAAGTTCGTCCATCGGATAAAGGGCACAAAATCGGGTGGGCTATTGCCTTGGGGTCGGGGCTGGCCAAGTTCGTCCGCCGGACTCCTAATTGGGCCAGACTTTGCGAGGGGCCTCCAGCGGTGCCAAAATAGGCCACGGCACAGCCGCGCCAAAAATAAGCGCCCAAGGTCCCGCGCCAAGTTCATCAGCCGGAAAATGCCCAAAAACGGGTGGGCTATAGCCTTGGGGGTGGGGCTGGCCAAGTTCGTCCCTCCAGGACTCGAAATGGGGCCAGACTTTGCAGGGTCCTCCGTGTGCAAAAATAGGCCGCAGACACAGCCGCGCCCAAAAATAAGGCCCGAAGGACCCGGCGCCAAGTTCGTCCACCGGAAAAATGCCCAAACAACGGGTGGGCTATAGCCTTGGGGGGTGGGGCTGGCCAAGTTCGTCCGCCGAACTCGGAATGGGGCCAGACTTTACGAGGGGCCTCCGGGTGCCAAAAATAGGCCGCGGGCACAGCCGCGCCTAAAAATAAGCGCCCGAAGGTCCCGTCCCCAAGTTCGTCCGCCGCAAAAATGCCCAAAAAACGTGTGGGCTATAGCCTTGGGGGTGGGGCTGGCCAAGTTCGTCCGCCAGACTCGGAATGGGGCCAGCCTTTTCGAGGGGCCTCCGTGTGCCAAAAATAGGCCGCGGGCACAGCCGCGCCAAAAAATAAGCGCCCGAAGGTCCCGTCGCCAAGTTCGTCCGCCGCAAAAATGCCCAAACAACGGGTGGGCTATAGCCTTGGGGGGTGGGGCTGACCAACTTCGTCCGCCGGACTCGGAATGGCGCGAGACTTTGTGAGGCGCCTCCGTGTGACAAAAATAGGCCGCGGACACAGTCGCGTCCAAAAATACCCGCCCGAAGGCCGGGGCGCCAAATTCATCCAGCGGTAAAAGGCCACAAAAACGGGTGGGATATAGCCTTGGGGGGTGGGGCTGGCCAACTTCGTCCGCCGGACTCAGAATGGCGCGAGACTTTGCGAGCCGCCTCCGTGTACCAAAAATAGGCCGCGGGGACAGCCGCGCCCAAAAATACCCGCCCAAAGGCCGGGGCGCCAAGTTCGTCCAGCGGAAAAAGGCCACAAAAACGGGTGGCCTATAGCCTTGGGGGGTGGGGCTGGCCAACTTCGTCCGCCGGACTCGGAATGGCGCGAGACTTTGCGAGGCACCTCCGTGTGCCAAAAATAGGCCGCGGGCACAGCCACGCCCAAAAATACCGGCCCAAAGGCCGGGGCGCCAAGTTCATCAAGCGGAAAAAGGCCACAAAAACGGGTGGGATATAGCCTTGGGAGGTGGGGCTGGCCAACTTCGTCCGCCGGACTCGAAATGGCGTGAGACTTTGCGAGGCACCTCCGTGAGCCAAAAATAGGCCGCGGGCACAGCCGCGCCCAAAAATACCCGCCCGAAGGCCGGGGCGCCAAATTCGTCCAGCGGAAAAAGGCCACAAAAATAGGTGGGCAATATCCTTGGGGGGTGGGCTGGCCAATTTCGTCCGCCGGACTCGGAATGGCGTGAGACTTTGCAAGGCACCTCCGTGTGCCAAAAATATCCCGCGGCCGCAGCCGCGCCCAAAAATACCCGCCTAAAAAAGGGGCGCCAAGTTCGTCCAGCGGAAAAAGGCCACAAAAACGGGTGGGCTATAGCCTTGGGGGGTGGGGCTGGCCAACTTCGTCCGCCGGACTCGGAATGGCGCGAGACTTTGCAAGGCGCCTCCGTGTGCCAAAAATAGGCCGCTGGCACAGCCGCGCCCAAAAATACCCACCCGAAGGCCGGGGCGCCAAGTTCATCCAGCGGTAAAAGGCCACAAAAACGGGTGGGCTATAGCCTTGGGGGGTGGGGCTGGCCAACTTCGTCCGCCGTACTCGGAATGGCGTGAGACTTTATGAGGCCCCTCCATGTGCCAAAAATAGGGCGCGGGCACAGTCGCGTCCAAAAATACCGGCCTAAAAAAGGGGCGCCAAGTTCGTCCAGCGGAAAAAGGCCACAAAAACGGGTGGGCTATAGCCTTGGGGGGTGGGGCTGGCCAACTTCGTCCGCCGGACTCGGAATGGCGCGAGACTTTGCAAGGCGCCTCCGTGTGCCAAAAATAGGACGCTGGCACAGCCGCGCCCAAAAATACCTGCCCGAAGGCCGGGGCGCCAAGTTCGTCCAGCGGTAAAAGGCCACAAAAACGGGTGGGCTATAGCCTTGGGGGGTGGGGTTGGCCAACTTCGTCCGCCGGACTCGGAATGGCGCGAGACTTTGCGAGGCCCCTCCATGTGCCAAAAATAGGGCGCGGGCACAGCCGCGCCCAAAAATACCTGCCCGAAGGCCGGGGCGCCAAGTTCGTCCAGCGGTAAAAGCCCACAAAAACGGGTGGGCTATAGCCTTGGGGGTGGGGCTGGCCAACTTCGTCCGCTGGGACTCAGAATGGCGCGAGACTTTTGCGAGGCGCCTCCGTGTACCAAAATAGGCCGGGGGACAGCCACACCAAAAATACCCGCCCGAAGGCCGGGGCGCCAAGTTCGTCCAGCGGAAAAAGGCCACAAAAACGGGTGGGCTCTAGCCTTGGGGGGTGGGGCTGGCCAACTTTGTCCGCCGGACTCGGAATGGCGCGAGACTTTGCGAGGCACCTCCGTGTGCCAAAAATAGGCCATGGGCACAGCGGCGCCCAAAAATACCCGCCCAAAGGCCGGGCGCCAAGTTCATCAAGCGGAAAAGGCCACAAAAACGGGTGGGATATAGCCTTGGGAGGTGGGGCTGGCCAACTTCGTCCGCCGGACTCGGAATGGCGTGACACTTTGCAGGCACCTCCGTGAGCCAAAAATAGGCCGCGGGCACAGCCGCGCCCAAAAATACCCACCCGAAGGCCGGGCGCCAAATTCGTCCAGCGGAAAAAGGCCACAAAACGGGTGGGCTATAGCCTTGGGGGTGGGGCTGGCCAACTTCTTCCGACGGATTCGGAATGGCGCGAGACTTTGCGAGGCACCTCCGTGTGCCAAAAATAGGCCAGCGGGCTCAGCCGCGCCCAAAAATACCCGCCCGAAAAGGGGCGCCAAGTTCGTCCAGCGGAAAAAGGCCACAAAAAAGGGTGGGCTATAGCCTTGGGGGTGGGGCTGGCCCACTGGTCCGCCGGACTCGGAATGGCGCGAGACTTTGCAAGGCGCCCTCCGTGTGCCAAAAATAGGCCGCGGGCACAGCCGCGCCAAAAAATACCCGCCCGAAGGCCGGGGCGCCAAGTTCGTCCAGCGGAAAAAGGCCACAAAAACGGGTGGGCTATAGCCTTGGGGGGTGGGGCTGGCCAACTTCATCCGCCGGACTCGGAATGGCTCGAGACTTTGCAAGGCGCCTCCGTGCGCCAAAAATAGGCCGCGGGCACAGCCGCGCCCAAAAATACCCGCCCGAAGGCCGGGGCGCAAAGTTCATCCAGCGGTAAAAGGCCACAAAAACGGGTGGGCTATAGCCTTGGGGGGTGGGGCTGGCCAACTTTGTCCGCCGGACTCGGAATGGCGCGAGACTTTGCGAGGCACCTCCGTGTGCCAAAAATAGGCCGCGGGCACAGCCACGCCCAAAAATACCCGCCCAAAGGCCGGGGCACCAAGTTCATCAAGCGGAAAAAGGCCACAAAAACGGGTGGGATATAGCCTTGGGAGGTGGGGCTGGCCAACTTCGTCCGCCGGACTCGGAATGGCGCGAGACTTTACGAGGCGCCTCCGTGTGCCAAAAATAAGCTGCGGGCACAGCCGCGCCCAAAAATACCCGCCCAAAGGCCGGGGCGCCAAGTTCATCCAGCGGAAAAAGGCCACAAAAACGGGTGGGCTATAGCCTTGGGGGGTGGGGCTGGCCAACTTCGTCCGCCGGACTCGGAATGGCGCGAGACTTTGCGAGGCGCCTCCGTGTGCCAAAAATAGGCTGCGGGCACAGCCGCGCCCAAAAATACCCGCCCAAGGCCGGGCCCCAAATTCCACCAGCGGAAAAAGGCCACAAAACGGGTGGGATATAGCCTTGGGGGTGGGGCTGGCCAACTGTCCGCCGGACTCGGAATGGCGCGAGACTTTGCGAGGCACCTCCGTGTGCCAAAATAGGCCGCGGGGCCAGCAGCGCCCAAAAATACCCGCCCAAAGGCCGGCGCACCAAGTTCGTCCAGCGGAAAAAGGCCACAAAAACGGGTGGGCTATAGCCTTGGGGGGTGGGGCTGGCCAACTTCGTCCGCCGGACTCGGAATGGCGCGAGACTTTGCGAGGCGCCTCCGTGTGCCAAAAATAGGCCGCGGGCACAGCCGCGCCCAAAAATACCCGCCCGAAGGCCGGGGCGCCAAGTTCATCCAGCGGAAAAAGGCCACAAAAACGGGTGGGCTATAGCCTTGGGGGGTGGGGCTGGCCAACTTCGTCCGCCGGACTCGGAATGGCGCGAGACTTTGCGAGGCACCTCCGTGTGCCAAAAATAGGCCGCGGGCACAGCCACGCCCAAAAATACCGGCCCAAAGGCCGGGGCGCCAAGTTCATCAAGCGGAAAAAGGCCACAAAAACGGGTGGGATATAGCCTTGGGAGGTGGGGCTGGCCAACTTCGTCCGCCGGACTCGAAATGGCGTGAGACTTTGCGAGGCACCTCCGTGAGCCAAAAATAGGCCGCGGGCACAGCCGCGCCCAAAAATACCCGCCCGAAGGCCGGGGCGCCAAATTCGTCCAGCGGAAAAAGGCCACAAAAACGGGTGGGCTATAGCCTTGGGGGGTGGGCTGGCCAACTTCGTCCGCCGGACTCGGAATGGCGCGAGACTTTGCGAGGCACCTCCGTGTGCCAAAAATATCCCGCGGCCGCAGCCGCGCCCAAAAATACCCGCCTAAAAAAGGGGCGCCAAGTTCGTCCAGCGGAAAAAGGCCACAAAAACGGGTGGGCTATAGCCTTGGGGGGTGGGGCTGGCCAACTTCGTCCGCCGGACTCGGAATGGCGCGAGACTTTGTGAGGCGCCTCCGTGTGCCAAAAATAGGCCGCGGGCACAGTCGCGTCCAAAAATACCCGCCCGAAGGCCGGGGCGCCAAGTTCGTCCAGCGGTAAAAGGCCACAAAAACGGGTGGGCTATAGCCTTGGGGGTTGGGGCAGGCCAACTTCGTCCGCCGGACTCGGAATGGCGCGAGACTTTACGAGGTGCCTCCGTGTGCCAAAAATAAGCTTCGGGCACAGCCGCGCCCAAAAATACCCGCCCGAAGGCCTGGGCGCCAAGTTCGTCCAGCGGTAAAAGGCCACAAAAACGGGTGGGCTATAGCCTTGGGGGGTAGGTCTGGCAAACTTCGTCCGCCGGACTCGGAATGGCGCGAGACTTTACGAGGTGCCTCCGTGTGCCAAAAATAAGCTGCGGGCACAGCCGCGCCCAAAAATACCCGCCCGAAGGCCTGGGCGCCAAGTTCGTCCAGCGGAAAAAGGCCACAAAAACGGGTGGGCTATAGCCTTGGGGGGTGGGGCTGACCAACTTCGTCCGCCGGACTCGGAATGGCGCGAGACTTTGTGAGGCGCCTCCGTGTGCCAAAAATAGGCCGCGGGCACAGCCGCGCCCAAAAATACCCGCCCGAAGGCCGGGGCGCCAAGTTCATCCAGCGGTAAAAGGCCACAAAAACGGGTGGGATATAGCCTTGGGGGGTGGGGCTGGCCAACTTCGTCCGCCGGACTCAGAATGGCGCGAGACTTTGCGAGCCGCCTCCGTGTACCAAAAATAGGCCGCGGGGACAGCCGCGCCCAAAAATACCCGCCCAAAGGCCGGGGCGCCAAGTTCGTCCAGCGGAAAAAGGCCACAAAAACGGGTGGCCTATAGCCTTGGGGGGTGGGGCTGGCCAACTTCGTCCGCCGGACTCGGAATGGCGCGAGACTTTGCGAGGCACCTCCGTGTGCCAAAAATAGGCTGCGGGCACAGCCACGCCCAAAAATACCCGCCCAAAGGCCGGGGCGCCAAGTTCATCAAGCGGAAAAAGGCCACAAAAACGGGTGGGATATAGCCTTGGGAGGTGGGGCTGGCCAACTTCGTCCGCCGGACTCGAAATGGCGTGAGACTTTGCGAGGCACCTCCGTGTGCCAAAAATAGGCCGCGGGCACAGCCGCGCCCAAAAATACCCGCCCGAAGGCCGGGGCGCCAAATTCGTCCAGCGGAAAAAGGCCACAAAAATAGGTGGGCTATAGCCTTGGGGGGTGGGCTGGCCAACTTCGTCCGCCGGACTCGGAATGGCGCGAGACTTTGCAAGGCACCTCCGTGTGCCAAAAATATCCCGCGGCCGCAGCCGCGCCCAAAAATACCCGCCTAAAAAAGGGGCGCCAAGTTCGTCCAGCGGAAAAAGGCCACAAAAACGGGTGGGCTATAGCCTTGGTGGGTGGGGCTGGCCAACTTCGTCCGCCGGACTCGGAATGGCGCGAGACTTTGTGAGGCGCCTCCGTGTGCCAAAAATAGGCCGCGGGCACAGTCGCGTCCAAAAATACCCGCCCGAAGGCCGGGGCACCAAGTTCGTCCAGCGGTAAAAGGCCACAAAAACGGGTGGGCTATAGCCTTGGGGGGTGGGGCTGGCCAACTTCGTCCGCCGGACTCGGAATGGCGAGAGACTTTGCGAGGAGCCACCGTGTGCGAAAAATAGGCCGCGGGCACAGCCGCGCCCAAAAATACCCGCCCGAAGGCCGGGGCGCCAAGTTCGTCCAGCGGAAAAAGGCCACAAAAACGGGTGGGCTATAGCCTTGGGGGGTGGGGCTGGCCAACTTCGTCCGCCGGACTCGGAATGGCGAGAGACTTTGCGAGGCGCCACCGTGTGCGAAAAATAGGCCGCGGGCACAGCCGCGCCCAAAAATACCTGCCCGAAGGCCGGGGCGCCAAGTTCGTCCAGCGGTAAAAGGCCACAAAAACGGGTGGGCTATAGCCTTGGGGGGTGGGGTTGGCCAACTTCGTCCGCCGGACTCGGAATGGCGCGAGACTTTGCGAGGCCCCTCCATGTGCCAAAAATAGGGCGCGGGCACAGCCGCGCCCAAAAATACCTGCCCGAAGGCCGGGGCGCCAAGTTCGTCCAGCGGTAAAAGCCCACAAAAACGGGTGGGCTATAGCCTTGGGGGGTGGGGCTGGCCAACTTCGTCCGCTGGACTCAGAATGGCGCGAGACTTTGCGAGGCGCCTCCGTGTACCAAAAATAGGCCGTGGGGACAGCCGCGCCCAAAAATACCCGCCCGAAGGCCGGGGCGCCAAGTTCGTCCAGCGGAAAAAGGCCACAAAAACGGGTGGGCTATAGCCTTGGGGGGTGGGGCTGGCCAACTTTGTCCGCCGGACTCGGAATGGCGCGAGACTTTGCGAGTCACCTCCGTGTGCCAAAAATAGGCCGCGGGCACAGCCACGCCCAAAAATACCGACCAAAGGCCGGGGCGCCAAGTTCATCAAGCGGAAAAAGGCCACAAAAACGGGTGGGATATAGCCTTGGGAGGTGGGGCTGGCCAACTTCGTCCGCCGGACTCGGAATGGCGTGACACTTTGCGAGGCACCTCCGTGAGCCAAAAATAGGCCGCGGGCACAGCCTCGTCCAAAAATACCCACCCGAAGGCCGGGGCGCCAAATTCGTCCAGCGGAAAAAGGCCACAAAAACGGGTGGGCTATAGCCTTGGGGGGTGGGCTGGCCAACTTCATCCGCCGGACTCGGAATGGCGCGAGACTTTGCGAGGCACCTCCGTGTGCCAAAAATAGGCCGCGGTCTCAGCCGCGCCCAAAAATACCCGCCTAAAAAAGGGGCGCCAAGTTCGTCCAGCGGAAAAAGGCCACAAAAACCGGTGGGCTATAGCCTTGGGGGGTGGGGCTGGCCCACTTCGTCCGCCGGACTCGGAATGGCGCGAGACTTTGCAAGGCGCCTCCGTGTGCCAAAAATAGACCGCTGGCACAGCCGCGCCCAAAAATACCCGCCCGAAGGCCGGGGCGCCAAGTTCGTCCAGCGGTAAAAGGCCACAAAAACGGGTGGGCTATAGCCTTGGGGGGTGGGGCTGGCCAACTTCGTCAGCCGGACTCGGAATGGCGCGAGACTTTGCGAGGAGCCTCCGTGCCAAAAATAGGCCAAAGGGCACAGCCGCGCCTAAAATACCCGCCCGAAGGCCGGGGCGCCAAGTTCGTCCAGCGGTAAAAGGCCACAAAAACGGGTGGGCTATAGCCTTGGGGGGTGGGGCTGGCCAACTTTGTCCGCCGGACTCGGAATGGCGCGAGACTTTGCGAGTCACCTCCGTGTGCCAAAAATAGGCCGCGGGCACAGCCACGCCCAAAAATACTGACCAAAGGCCGGGGCGCCAAGTTCATCAAGCGGAAAAAGGCCACAAAAACGGGTGGGATATAGCCTTGGGAGGTGGGGCTGGCCAACTTCGTCCGCCGGACTCGGAATGGTGCGAGACTTTACGAGGCGCCTCCGTGTGCCACAAATAGGCCGCGGGCACAGCCGCGCCCAAAAATACCCGCCCGAAGGCCGGGGCGCCAAGTTCGTCCAGCGGAAAAAGGCCACAAAAACGGGTGGGCTATAGCCTTGGGGGGTGGGGCTGGCCAACTTCGTCCGCCGGACTCGGAATGGTGCGAGACTTTGCGAGGCGCCTCCGTGTGCCAAAAATAGGCCGCGGGCACAGCCGCGCCCAAAATTACCCACCCGAAGGCCGGGGCGCCAATTTCGTCCAGCGGTAAAAGGCCACAAAAACGGGTGGGCTATAGCCTTGGGGGGTGGGGCTGGCCAACTTCGTCCGCCGGACTCGGAATGGCGAGAGACTTTGCGAGGCACCTCCGTGTGCGAAAAATAGGCCGCGGGCACAGCCGCGCCCAAAAATACCTGCCCGAAGGCCGGGGCGCCAAGTTCGTCCAGCGGTAAAAGGCCACAAAAATGGGTGGGCTATAGCCTTGGGGGGTGGGGCTGGCCAACTTCGTCCGCCGGACTCGGAATGGCGCGAGACTTTGTGAGGCACCTCCGTGTGCCAAAAATAGGCCGCGGGCACAGCCGCGCCCAAAAATACCAGGCCGAATGCCGGAGCGCCAAGTTCGTCCAGCGGTAAAGGGCCACAAAAACGGGTGGGCTGTAGCCTTGGGGGGTGGGGCTGGCCAACTTGGTCCGCCTGACTAGGAATGGCGCGAGACTTTGCGAGGCACCTCCGTGTGCCAAAAATAGGCCGCGGGCACAGCCACGCCCAAAAATACCCGACCAAAGGCCGGTGCGCCAAGTTCATCAAGCGGAAAAAGGCCACAAAAACGGGTGGGATATAGCCTTGGGAGGTGGGGCTGGCCAACTTCGTCCGCCGGACTCGGAATGGCGTGAGACTTTGCGAGGCACCTCCGTGAGCCAAAAATAGGCCGCGGGCACAGCCGCGCCCAAAAATACCCGCCCGAAGGCCGGGGCGCCAAATTCGTCCAGCGGAAAAAGGCCACAAAAACGGGTGGGCTATAGCCTTGGGGGGTGGGCTGGCCAACTTCGTCCGCCGGACTCGGAATGGCGCGAGACTTTGCGAGGCACCTCCGTGTGCCAAAAATAGGCCGCGGTCTCAGCCGCGCCCAAAAATACCCGCCTAAAAAAGGGGCGCCAAGTTCGTCCAGCGGAAAAAGGCCACAAAAACGGGTGGGCTATAGCCTTGGGGGGTGGGGCTGGCCAACTTCGTCCGCCGGACTCGGAATGGCGCGAGACTTTGCGAGGCGCCTCCGTGTGCCAAAAATAGGCCTCGGGCACAGCCGCGCCCAAAAATACCCGCCCGAAGGCTGGGGCGCCAAGTTTCCCAGCGGTAAAAGGCCACAAAACCGGGTGGGCTATAGCCTTGGGGGATGGGGCTGGCCAACTTCGTCCGCCGGACTCGGAATGGCGCGAGACTTCGCGAGGCACCTCCGTGTGCCAAAAATAGGCCGCGGGCACAGCATCGCCCAAAAATTCCCGCCCGAAGGCCGGGGCGCCAAGTTCGTCCAGCGGAAAAAGGCCACAAAAACGGGTGGGCTATAGCCTTGGGGGGTGGGGCTGGCCAACTTCGTCCGCCGGACTCGGAATGGCGCGAGACTTTGCGAGGCACCTCCGTGTGCCAAAAATAGGCCGCGGGCACAGCCGCGCCCAAAAATACCCACCCGAAGGCCGGGGCGCCAAGTTCGTCCAGCGGTAAAAGGCCACAAAAACGGGTGGGCTATAGCCTTGGGGGGTGGGGCTGGCCAACTTCGTCCGCCGGACTCGGAATGGCGAGAGACTTTGCGAGGCGCCTCCGTGTGCGAAAAATAGGCCGCGGGCACAGCCGCGCCCAAAAATACCTGCCCGAAGGCCGGGGCCCCAAGTTCGTCCAGCGGTAAAAGGCCACAAAAACGGGTGGGCTATAGCCTTGGGGGGTGGGGCTGGCCAACTTCGTCCGCCGGACTCGGAATGGCGCGAGACTTTGCGAGGTGCCTCCATGTGCCAAAAATAGGGCGCGGGCACAGCCGCGCCAAAAAATACCTGCCCGAAGGCCGGGGCGCCAAGTTCGTCCAGCGGTAAAAGCCCACAAAAACGGGTGGGCTATAGCCTTGGGGGGTGGGGCTGGCCAACTTCGTCCGCCGGACTCGGAATGACGCGAGACTTTGCGAGGCACCTCCGTGTGCCAAAAATAGGCCGCGGGCACAGCCACGCTTAAAAATACCCGACCAAAGGCCGGGGCGCCAAGTTCATCAAGCGGAAAAAGGCCACAAAAACGGGTGGGATATAGCCTTGGGAGGTGGGGCTGGCCAACTTCGTCCGCCGGACTCGGAATGGCGTGACACTTTGCGAGGCACCTCCGTGAGCCAAAAATAGGCCGCGGGCACAGCCGCGCCCAAAAATACCAGCCCGAAGGCCGGGGCGCCAAATTCGTCCAGCGGAAAAAGGCCACAAAAACGGGTGGGCTATAGCCTTGGGGGGTGGGCTGGCCAACTTCGTCCGCCGGACTCGGAATGGCACGAGACTTTTGCGAGGCGCCTCCGTGTACCAAAAATAGGCCGCGGTCTCAGCCGCGCCCAAAAATACCCGCCTAAAAAAGGGGCGCCAAGTTCGTCCAGCGGAAAAAGGCCACAAAAACGGGTGGGCTATAGCCTTGGGGGGTGGGGCTGGCCAACTTCGTCCGCCGGACTCGGAATGGCGCGAGACTTTGCGAGGCGCCTCCGTGTCCCAAAAATAGGCCGCGGGCACAGTCGCGTCCAAAAATACCCGCCCGAAGGCCGGGGCGTCAAGTTTGTCAAGCGGTAAAAGGCCACAAAAACGGGTGGGCTATAGCCTTGGGGGGTGGGCTGGCCAACTTCGTCCGCCGGACTCGGAATGGCGCGAGACTTTGCGAGGCGCCTCCGTGTGCCAAAAATAGGCCGCGGTCTCAGCCGCGCCCAAAAATACCCACCTAAAAAAGGGGCGCCAAGTTCGTCCAGCGGAAAAAGGCCACAAAAACGGGTGGGCTATAGCCTTGGGGGGTGGGGCTGGCCAACTTCGTCCGCCGGACTCGGAATGGCGCGAGACTTTGCGAGGTGCCTCCGTGTGCCAAAAATAGGCTGCGGGCACAACCGCGTCCAAAAATACCCGCCCGAAGGCCGGGGCGCCAAGTTCGTCCAGCGGTAAAAGGCCACAAAAACGGGTGGGCTATAGCCTTGGGGGGTGGGGCTGGCCAACTACGTCCGCCGGACTCGGAATGGCGCGAGACTTTGCGAGGCACCTCCGTGTGCCAAAAATAGGCCGCGGGCACAGCCGCCCCCAAAAATACCCGCCCGAAGGCCGGGGCGCCAAGTTCGTCCAGCGGTAAAAGGTCACAAAAACGGGTTGGCTATAGCCTTGGGGGGTGGGGCTGGCCAACTTCGTCCGCCGGACTCGGAATGGCGCGAGACTTTGCGAGGCACCACCGTGTGCCAAAAATAGGCCGCGGGCACAGCCGCGCCCAAAAATACCCGCCCGAAGCCGGGGCGCCAAGTTCGTCCAGCGGAAAAAGGCCACAAAAACGGGTGGGCTATAGCCTTGGGGGGTGGGGCTGGCCAACTTCGTCCGCCGGACTCGGAATGGCGCGAGACTTTGCGAGGCGCCTCCGTGTGCCAAAAATAGGCTGCGGGCACAACCGCGTCCAAAAATACCCGCCTGAAGGCCGGGGCGCCAAGTTCGTCCAGCGGTAAAAGGCCACAAAAACGGGTGGGCTATAGCCTTGGGGGGTGGGGCTGGCCAACTTCGTCCGCCGGACTCGGAATGGCGCGAGACTTTGCGAGGCACCACCGTGTGCCAAAAATAGGCCGCGGGCACAGCCGCGCCCAAAAATACCCGCCCGAAGGCCGGGGCGCCAAGTTCGTCCAGCGGTAAAGGGCCACAAAAACGGGTGGGCTATAGCCTTGGGGGGTGGGGCTGGCCAACTTCGTCCGCCGGACTCGGAATGGCGCGAGACTTTGCGAGGCGCCTCCGTGTGCCAAAAATAGGCCGTGGGCACAACCGCCCCCAAAAATACCCGCCCGACGGCCGGGGCGCCAAGTTCGTCCAGCGGTAAAAGGCCACAAAAACGGGTGGGCTATAGCCTTGGGGGGTGGGGCTGGCCAACTTCGTCCGCCGGACTCGGAATGGCGCGAATGGAGGCGCCTCCGTGTGCCAACTGGGCACAACCACAGCCGCCAAAAATACCCGCCTGCCACGGCCGGGCGCCAAGTTCGGCCCAGCGGTAAAAGGCCACAAAAACGGGTGGGCTATAGCCTTGGGGGTGGGGCTGGCCAACTTCGTCCGCCGGAATCGGAATGGCGGGAGACTTTGCGAGGCACCACCGTGTGCTGTAAATAGGCCGTGGGCACAGCCGCGCCCAAAAATACCCGCCCGAAGGCCGGGGCGCCAAGTTCGTCCAGCGGTAAAGGGCCACAAAAACGGGTGGGCTATAGCCTTGGGGGGTGGGGCTGGCCAACTTCGTCCGCCGGACTCGGAATGGCGCGAGACTTTGCGAGGCACCTCCGTGTGCCAAAAATAGGCCGCGGGCACAGCCGCCCCCAAAAATACCCGCCCGAAGGCCGGGGCGCCAAGTTCGTCCAGCGGTAAAAGGCCACAAAAACGGCTTGGCTATAGCCTTGGGGGGTGGGGCTGGCCAACTTCATCCGCCGGACTCGGAATGGCGCGAGACTTTGCGAGGCGCCTCCATGTGCCAAAAATAGGCCGCGGGCACAGCCGCCCCCAAAAATACCCGCCCGAAAACCGGGGCGCCAAGTTCGTCCAGCGGAAAAAGGCCACAAAAACGGGTGGGCTATAGCCTTGGGGGGTTGGGCTGGCCAACTTGGTCCGCCGGACTAGGAATGGCGCGAGACTTTGCGAGGCACCTCCGTGTGCCAAAAATAGGCCGCGGGCACAACCGCGCCCAAAAATACCCGCCCGAAGCCGGGGCGCCAAGTTCGGCCCAGCGGTAAAAGGCCACAAAACGGGTGGGTTATAGCCTTGGGGGTGGGGCTGGCCCACTTCGTCCGCCGGACTCGGAATGGCGCGAGACTTTGCGAGGCACCACCGTGTGCCAAAAATAGGCCGCGGGCACAGCCGCGCCCAAAAATACCCGCCCGAAGGCCGGGGCGCCAAGTTCGTCCAGCGGTAAAAGGCCACAAAAACGGGTGGGCTATAGCCTTGGGGGGTGGGGCTGGCCAACTTCGTCCGCCGGACTCGGAATGGCGCGAGACTTTGCGAGGCGCCTCCGTGTGCCAAAAATAGGCCGTGGGCACAACCGCCCCCAAAAATACCCGCCCGACGGCCGGGGCGCCAAGTTCGTCCAGCGGTAAAAGGCCACAAAAACGGGTGGGCTATAGCCTTGGGGGGTGGGGCTGGCCAACTTCGTCCGCCGGAATCGGAATGGCGCGAGACTTTGCGAGGCACCACCGTGTGCCAAAAATAGGCCGCGGGCACAGCCGCGCCCAAAAATACCCGCCCGAAGGCCGGGGCGCCAAGTTCGTCCAGCGGTAAAAGGCCACAAAAAGGGGTGGGCTATAGCCTTGGGGGGTGGGGCTGGCCAACTTGGTCCACCGGATTAGGAATGGCGCGAGACTTGGCGAGGCGCCTCCGTGTGCCAAAAATAGGCCGCGGGCACAGCCGCGCCCAAAAATACCCGCCCGAAGCCGGGGCGCCAAGTTCGTCCAGCGGAAAAAGGCCACAAAAACGGGTGGGCTATAGCCTTGGGGGGTGGGGCTGGCCAACTTCGTCCGCCGGACTCGGAATGGCGCGAGACTGTGCGAGGCGCCTCCGTGTGCCAAAAATAGGCTGCGGGCAAAACCGCGTCCAAAAATACCCGCCCGAAGGCCGGGGCGCCAAGTTCGTCCAGCGGTAAAAGGCCACAAAAACGGGTGGGCTATAGCCTTGGGGGGTGGGGCTGGCCAACTTCGTCCGCCGGACTCGGAATGGCGCGAGACTTTGCGAGGCACCACCGTGTGCCAAAAATAGGCCGCGGGCACAACCGCACCCAAAAATACCCGCCCGAAGGCCGGGGCGCCAAGTTCGTCCAGCGGTAAAAGGCCACAAAAACGGGTGGGCTATAGCCTTGGGGGGTGGGGCTGGCCCACTTCGTCCGCCGGACTCGGAATGGTGCGAGACTTTGCGAGGCCCCTCCGTGTGCCAAAAATAGGCCGCGGGCACAGCCACGCCCAAAAATACCCGCCCGAAGGCCGGGGCACCAAGTTCGTCCAGCGGTAAAAGGCCACAAAAACGGGTGGGCTATAGCCTTGGGGGGTGGGGCTGGCCAACTATGTCCGCCGGACTCGGAATGGCGCGAGACTTTGCGAGGCACCTCCGTGTGCCAAAAATAGGCCGCGGGCACAGCCGCCCCCAAAAATACCCGCCCGAAGGCCGGGGCGCCAAGTTCGTCCAGCGGTAAAAGGTCACAAAAACGGGTTGGCTATAGCCTTGGGGGGTGGGGCTGGCCAACTTCGTCCGCCGGACTCGGAATGGCGCGAGACTTTGCGAGGCACCACCGTGTGCCAAAAATAGGCCGTGGGCACAACCGCCCCCAAAAATACCCGCCCGACGGCCGGGGCGCCAAGTTCGTCCAGCGGTAAAAGGCCACAAAAACGGGTGGGCTATAGCCTTGGGGGGTGGGGCTGGCCAACTTCGTCCGCCGGAATCGGAATGGCGCGAGACTGGGCACAACCGCCCCCAAAAATACCCGCCCGACGGCCGGGGCGCCAAGTTCGTCCAGCGGTAAAAGGCCACAAAAACGGGTGGGCTATAGCCTTGGGGGGTGGGGCTGGCCAACTTCGTCCGCCGGAATCGGAATGGCGCGAGACTTTGCGAGGCACCACCGTGTGCCAAAAATAGGCCGCGGGCACAGCCGCCCCCAAAAATACCCGCCCGAAGGCCGGGGCGCCAAGTTCGTCCAGCGGAAAAAGGCCACAAAAACGGGTGGGCTATAGCCTTGGGGGGTGGGGCTGGCCAACTTCGTCCGCCGGACTCGGAATGGCGCGAGACTTTGCGAGGCGCCTCCGTGTGCCAAAAATAGGCTGCGGGCACAACCGCGTCCAAAAATACCCGCCCGAAGGCCGGGGCGCCAAGTTCGTCCAGCGGTAAAAGGCCACAAAAACGGGTGGGCTATAGCCTTGGGGGGTGGGGCTGGCCAACTTCGTCCGCCGGACTCGGAATGGCGCGAGACTTTGCGAGGCACCACCGTGTGCCAAAAATAGGCCGCGGGCACAGCCGCGCCCAAAAATACCCGCCCGAAGGCCGGGGCGCCAAGTTCGTCCAGCGGTAAAAGGCCACAAAAACGGGTGGGCTATAGCCTTGGGGGGGGGGGGGGCTGGCCCACGTCGTCCGCCGGGACTCGGAATGGCGCTAGACTTTACGAGGCGCCTCCGTGTGCCAAAAATAGGCATGGGCACATACGCGCCAAAAATACCCGCCCGAAGGCCGGGCGCCAAGTTCGTCCAGCGGTAAAAGGCCACAAAACGGGTGGGCTATAGCCTTGAGGGTGGGGCTGGCCAACTTCGTCCGCCGGACTCGGAATGGCGCGAGACTTTGCGAGGCACCACCGTGTGCCAAAAATAGGCCGCGGGCACAGCCGCGCCCAAAAATACCCGCTCGAAGGCCGGGGCGCCAAGTTCGTCCAGCGGTAAAAGGCCACAAAAACGGGTGGGCTATAGCCTTGGGGGGGGGGGGCTGGCCCACTTCGTCCGCCGGGACTCGGAATGGCGCTAGACTTTACGAGGCGCCTCCGTGTGCCAAAAATAGGCCGCGGGCACATACGCGCCCAAAAATACCCGCCCGAAGGCCGGGGCGCCAAGTTCGTCCAGCGGTAAAAGGCCACAAAAACGGGTGGGCTATAGCCTTGGGGGGTGGGGCTGGCCAACTTCGTCCGCCGGACTCGGAATGGCGCGAGACTTTGCGAGGCACCACCGTGTGCCAAAAATAGGCCGCGGGCACAGCCGCCCCCAAAAATACCCGCCCGAATACCGGGGCGCCAAGTTCGTCCAGCGGAAAAAGGACACAAAAACGGGTGGGCTATAGCCTTGGGGGGTGGGGCTGGCCAACTTCGTCCGCCGGACTCGGAATGGCGCGAGACTTTGCGAGGCGCCTCCGTGTGTGGGCCAGGCCGCGGGCACAGCCGTCCCCAAAAATACCCGCCCGAAGGCCGGGGCGCCAAGTTCGTCCAGCGGTAAAAGGCCACAAAAACGGGTGGGCTATAGCCTTGGGGGGTGGTGCTGGCCAACTTCGTCCGCCGGACTCGGAATGGCGCGAGACTTTGCGAGGCGCTTCCATGTGCCAAGAATAGGCCGCGCGCACAGCCGCGCCCAAAAATACCAGCCCGAAGGCCGGGGCGCCAAGTTCGTCCAGCGGAAAAAGGCCACAAAAATGGGTGGGCTATAGCCTTGGGGGGTGGGGCTTGCCAACTTCGTCCGCCGGACTCGGAATGGTGCGAGACTTTACGAGGCACCTCCGTGTGCCAAAAATAGGCCGCGGAAACAGCCGCGCCCGAAAATACCCGCCCGAAGGCCGGGGCGCCAAGTTTGTCCAGCGGAAAAAGGCCACAAAAACGGGTGGGCTATAGCCTTGGGGGTGGGGCTGGCCAACTTCATCCGCCGGACTCGGCACGGCGCGCCCCTTTCCGAGGCGCCTCCGTGGGCCAAAAAATAGGCCATGGGCAAAGCCGCGCCAAAAAATACCTGCCCAAGGCCGGGGCGCCAAGTTCGTCCAGCGGAAAAAGGCCACAAAAACGGGTGGGCTATAGCCTTGGGGGGTGGGGCTGGCCAACTTCGTCCGCCGGACTCGGAATGGCACAAGACTTTGCGAGGCGCCTCCGTGTGCCAAAAATAGGCCACGGGCACAGCCGCGCCCAAAAATACCCGGCCGAAGGCCGGGGCGCCAAGTTCGTCCAGCGGAAAAAGGCCACAAAAACGGGTGGGCTATAGCCTTGGGGGGTGGGGCTGGCCGACTTCGTCCGCCGGACTCGGAATGGCGCGAGCCTTTGCGAGGGGCCTCCGTGTGCCAAAAATAGGCCACGGGCACAGCCGCGCCCAAAAATAACCGCCCGAAGGCCGGGGCGCCAAGTTCGTCCAGCGAAAAAAGGCCACAAAAACGGGTGGGCTATAGCCTTGGGGGGTGGGGCTGGCCAACTTCGTCCGCCGGACTCGGAATGGCGCGACACTTTGCGAGGGGCCTCCATGTGCCAAAAATAGGCCACGGGCACAGCCGCGCCCAAAAATAATCGCCCGAAGGCCGGGGCGCCAAGTTCGTCCAGCGGAAAAAGGCCACAAAAACGGGTGGGCTATAGCCTTGGGGGGTGGGGCTGGCCAACTTCGTCCGCCGGACTCGGAATGGCGCGAGACATTGCGAGGGGCCTCCGTGTGCCAAAAATAGACCGCGGGCATAGCCGCGCCCAAAAATAACAGCCCGAAGGCCGGGGCGCCAAGTTCGTCCAGCGGAAAAAGGCCACAAAAACGGGTGGGCTATAGCCTTGGGGGGTGGGGCTGGCCAACTTCGTCCGCCGGACTCGGAATGGCGCGACACTTTGCGAGGGGCCTCCGTGTACCAAAAATAGGCTGCGGGCACAGCCGCGCCCAAAAATAACCGCCCGAAGGCCGAGGCGCCAAGTTCGTCCAGCGGAAAAAGGCCACAAAAACGGGTGGGCTATAGCCTTGGGGGGTGGGGCTGGCCAACTTCGTCCGCCGGACTCGGAATGGCGCGTGACTTTGCGAGGTGCCTCCTTGTGCATAAAATAGGCCGCGGGCAAAGCCGCGCCCAAAAATACACGCCCGAAGGCCGGGGCGCGAAGTTCGTCCAGCGGAAAAACGCCAGAAAAACGGGTGGGCTATAGCCTTGGGGGGTGGGGCTGGCCAACTTCGTCCGCCGGACTCGGAATGGCGCGAGTCTTTGCGAGGCACCTCCGTGTGCCAAAAATAGGCCGCGGGCACAGCCGCGTCCAAAAATACCCGCCCGAAGGCCAAAAGCCAAGTTCGTCCAGCGGAAAAAGGCCACAAAAACGGGTGGGCTATAGCCTTGGGGGGTGGTGCTGGCCAACTTCGTCCGCCGGACTCGGAATGGTGCGAGACATTGCGAGGCACCTCCGTGTGCCAAAAATAGGCCGCGGAAACAGCCGCGCCCAAAAATACCCGCCCGAAGGCCGGGGCGCCAAGTTCGTCCAGCGGAAAAAGGCCACAAAAACGGGTGGGCTATAGCCTTGGGGGGTGGGGCTGGCCAACTTCGTCCGCCGGACTCGGAATGGCGCGAGCCTTTGCGAGGCGGCTCCGTGTGCCAAAAATAGGCCGCGGGCATAGCCGCAGCCAAAAATACCGGCCCGAAGGCCGGGGCGCCAAGTTCGTCCAGCGGAAAAAGGCCACAAAAACGGTTGGGCTATAGCCTTGGGGGGTGGGGCTGGCCAACTTCGTCCGCCGGACTCGGAATGGCGCGAGACTTTGCGAGGCGCCTCCGTGTGCTGTGGGCCAGGCCGCGGGCACAGCCGCGCCCAAAAATAACCGCCCGAAGGCCGGGGCGCCAAGTTCGTCCAGCGGAAAAAGGCCACAAAAACGGGTGGGCTATAGCCTTGGGGGGTGGGGCTGGCCGACTTCGTCCGCCGGACTCGGAATGGCGCGAGCCTTTGCGAGGGGCCTCCGTGTGCCAAAAATAGGCCGCGGGCACAGCCGCGCCAAAAATTAACGGCCCGACGGCCGGGGCGCCACGTTCGTCCAGCGTAAAAAGGCCACAAAAACGGGTGGGCTATAGCCTTGGGGGGTGGGGCTGGCCAACTTCGTCCGCCGGACTCGGAATGGCGCGACACTTTGCGAGGGGCCTCCGTGTGCCAAAAATAGGCCGCGGCCACAGCCGC
Source organism: Citrus cavaleriei (assembly GCA_030448935.1). Lineage (NCBI taxonomy): Eukaryota > Viridiplantae > Streptophyta > Magnoliopsida > Sapindales > Rutaceae > Citrus > Citrus cavaleriei. Next base: position 30,835 of record JAUJEM010000279.1, on the reverse strand, counting down.
GCCCAAAAATAACCGCCCGAAGGCCGGGGCGCCAAGTTCGTCCAGCGGAAAAAGGCCACAAAAACGGGTGGGCTATAGCCTTGGGGGTGGGGATGGCCCAATTAGTCCGCCGGACGCGGAATGGCCCGAGACATTTCGAGGGGCCTCCGTGTGCTGGGAAAATAGACCGCGGGCATAGCCGCGCCCAAAAATAACCGCCCGAAGGCCGGGCGCCAAGTTCGGCCCAGCGGAAAAGGCCACAAAAACGGGTGGGCTATAGCCTTGGGGGGTGGGGCTGGCCAACTTCGTCCGCCGGACTCGGAATGGCGCGAGACTTTGCGAGGGGCCTCCGTGTGCCAAAAATAGGCCGCGGCCACAGCCGCGCCCAAAAATAACCGCCCGAAGGCCGGGCGCCAAGTTCGGGCCCAGCGGAAAAGGCCACAAAAACGGGTGGGCTATGGCCTTGGGGGGTGGGGCTGGCCAACTTCGTCCGCCGGACTCGGAATGGCGCGAGACATTGCGAGGGGCCTCCGTGTGCCAAAAATACACCGCGGGCATAGCCGCAGCCAAAAATAACCGCCCGAAGGCCGGGGCGCAAAGTTCGTCCAGCGGAAAAAGGCCACAAAAATGGGTGGGCTATAGCCTTGGGGGGTGGGGCTGGCCAACTTCGTCCGCCGGACTCGGAATGGCGCGAGACTTTGCGAGGGGCCTCCGTGTGCCAGAAAAAATAGGCCATGGGCAAAGCCGCCCAAAAAAAACCCCCCCAAGGCCGGGGCGCCAAGTTCGTCCAGCGGAAAAAGGCCACAAAAACGGGTGGGCTATAGCCTTGGGGGGTGGGGCTGGCCAACTTCGTCCGCCGGACTCGGAATGGCGCGAGACTTTGCGAGGGGCCTCCATGTGCCAAAAATAGGTCGCGGGCACAGCCGCGCCCAAAAATAACCGCCCGAAGGCCGGGGCGCCAAGTTCGTCCAGCGGAAAAAGGCCACAAAAACGGGTGGGCTATAGCCTTGGGGGGTGGGGCTGGCCAACTTCGTCCACCGGACTCGGAATGGCGCGTGACTTTGCGAGGTGCCTCCTTGTGCCCAAAATAGGCCGCGGGCAAAGCCGCGCCCAAAAATACACGCCCGAAGGCCGGGGCGCCAAGTTCGTCCAGCGGAAAAAGGCCAGAAAAACGGGTGGGCTATAGCCTTGGGGGGTGGGGCTGGCCAACTTCGTCCGCCGGACTCGGAATGGCGCGAGACTTTGCGAGGCGCTTCCGTGTGCCAAAAATAGGCCGCGCGCACAGCCGCCCCCAAAAATACCAGCCCGAAGGCCGGGGCGCCAAGTTCGTCCAGCGGAAAAAGGCCACAAAAACGGGTGGGCTATAGCCTTGGGGGGTGGGGCTGGCCAACTTTGTCCGCCGGACTCCGAATGGCGGGAGACTTTGCGAGGGGCCTCAGTGTGCACAAAATTGGCCGCTGGCACAGCCGCGCCCAAAAATAACCGCCCGAAGGCCGGGGCGCCAAGTTCGTCCAGCGGAAAAAGGCCACAAAAACGGGTGGGCTATAGCCTTGGGGGGTGGGGCTGGCCAACTTCGTCCGCCGGACTCCGAATGGCGGGAGACTTTGCGAGGGGCCTCCGTGTGCCAAAAATAGGCCGCTGGCACAGCCGCGCCCAAAAATAACCGCCCGAAGGCCGGGGCGCCAAGTTCGTCCAGCGAAAAAAGGCCACAAAAACGGGTGGGCTATAGCCTTGGGGGGTGGGGCTGGCCAACTTCGTCCGCCGGACTCGGAATGGCGCGACACATTGCGAGGCACCTCCGTGTGCCAAAAATTGGCCGCAGGCACAGCCGCGCCCAAAAATACTCGCCCGAAGGCCGGGGCGCCAAGTTTGTCCAGCGGAAAAAGGCCACAAAAACGGGTGGGCTATAGCCTTGGGGGATGGGGCTGGCCAACTTCGTCCGCCGGACTCGGAATGACGCGAGACTTTGCGAGGTGCCTCCTTGGGCCTAAAATAGGCTGCGGACACAGCCGCGCCCAAAAATACCTGCCCGAAGGCGGGGCGCCAAGTTCGTCCAGCGGAAAAAGGCCACAAAAACGGGTGGGCTATAGCCTTGGGCGGTGGGGCTGGCCAACTTCGTCCGCCGGACTCGGAATGGCGCGAGACTTTGCGAGGCGCCTCCGTGTGCCAAAAATAGGCCGCGGGCACAGCCGCGCCCAAAAATACCCGACCGAAGGCCGGGGCGCCAAGTTCGTCCAGCGGAAAAAGGCCACAAAAACGGGTGGGCTATAGCCTTGGGGGGTGGGGCTGGCCAACTTCGTCCGCCGGACTCGGAATGGCGCGAGACTTTGCGTGGCGCCTCCGTGCGCCAAAAATAGCCCGCGCGGCACAGCCGCACCCAAAAATACCCACCCGAAGGCCGGGGCGCCAAGTTCGTCCAGCGGAAAAAGGCCACAAAAACGGGTGGGCTATAGCCTTGGGGGGTGGAACTGGCCAACTTCGTCCGCCGGACTCGGAATGGCGCGAGACTTTCCGAGGCGCCTCCGTGTGCCAAAAATAGGCCGCGGGCACAGCCGCGCCCAAAAATACCCGCCCGAAGGCCGGGGCGCCAAGTTCGTCCAGCGGTAAAGGGCCACAAAAACGGGCGGGCTAATGCCTTGGGGGGTGGGGCTGGCCAACTTCGTCCGCCGGACTCGGAATGGTGCAAGACTTTCCGAGGCACCTCCGTGTGCCAAAAATAGGCCGCAGGCACAGCCGCGACCAAAAATACCCGCCCGAAGGCCGGGGCGCCAAGTTCGTCCAGCGGAAAAAGGCCACAAAAACGGGTGGGCTATAGCCTTGGGGGGTGGGGCTGGCCAACTTCGTCCGCCGGACTCGGAATGGCGCGTGACTTTGCGAGGTGCCTCCTTGTGCATAAAATAGGCCAAAGGCAAAGCCGCGCCAAAAATACACGCCCGAAGGCCGGGCGCGAAGTTCGTCCAGCGGAAAACGCCGAGAAAACGGGTGGGCTATAGCCTTGGGGGGGGCTGGCCAACTCGTCCGCCGGACTCGGAATGGCGCGAAGTCTTTGCGAGGCACCTCCGTGTGCCAAAAATAGGCCAGCGGGCACAGCCGTCCAAAATACCCGCCCGAAGGCCGGGGCGCCAAGTTCGTCCAGCGGAAAAAGGCCACAAAAACGGGTGGGCTATAGCCTTGGGGGGTGGTGCTGGCCAACTTCGTCCGCCGGACTCGGAATGGTGCGAGACATTGCGAGGCATTTCCGTGTGCCAAAAATAGGCCGCGGAAACAGCCGCGCCCAAAAATACCCGCCCGAAGGCCGGGGCGCCAAGTTCGTCCAGCGGAAAAAGGCCACAAAAACGGGTGGGCTATAGGCTTGGGGGGTGGGGCTGGCCAACTTCGTCCGCCGGACTCGGAATGGCGCAAGACTTTGCGAGGCGCCTCCGTGTGCCGAAAATAGGCCACGGGCACAGCCGCGCCCAAAAATACCCGGCCGAAGGCCGGGGCGCCAAGTTCGTCCAGCGGAAAAAGGCCACAAAAACGGGTGGGCTATAGCCTTGGGGGGTGGGGCTGGCCGACTTCGTCCGCCGGACTCGGAATGGCGCGAGCCTTTGCGAGGGGCCTCCATGTGCCAAAAATAGGCCACGGGCACAGCCGCGCCCAAAAATAACCGCCCGAAGGCCGGGGCGCCAAGTTCGTCCAGCGAAAAAAGGCCACAAAAACGGGTGGGCTATAGCCTTGGGGGGTGGGGCTGGCCAACATCGTCCGCCGGACTCGGAATGGCGCGACACTTTGCGAGGGGCCTCCGTGTGCCAAAAATAGGCAAGACCACAGCCGCGACTGAAAATAACCGCTCGAAGGCCGGGGCGCCAAGTTCGTCCAGCGGAAAAAGGCCACAAAAACGGGTGGGCTATAGCCTTGGGGGGTGGGGCTGGCCAACTTCGTCCGCCGGACTCGGAATGGCGCGAGACATTTCGAGGGGCCTCCGTGTGCCAAAAATAGACCGCGGGCATAGCCGCGCCCAAAAATAACCGCCCGAAAGCCGGGGCGCCAAGTTCGTCCAGCGGAAAAAGGCCACAAAAACGGGTGGGCTATAGCCTTGGGGGTGGGGCTGGCCAACTTCGTCCGCCGGACTCGGAATGGCGCGAGACTTTGCGAGGGGCCTCCGTGTGCCAAAAATAGGCTGCGGGCACAGCCGCGCCCAAAAATAACCGCCCGAAGGCCGGGGCGCCAAGTTCGTCCAGCGGAAAAAGGCCACAAAAACGGGTGGGCTATGGCCTTGGGGGGTGGGGCTGGCCAACTTCGTCCGCCGGACTCGGAATGGCGCGAGACATTGCGAGGGGCCTCCGTGTGCCAAAAATAGACCGCGGGCATAGCCGCACCCAAAAATAACCACCCGAAGGCCGGGGCGCAAAGTTCGTCCAGCGGAAAAAGGCCACAAAAATGGGTGGGCTATAGCCTTGGGGGGTGGGGCTGGCCAACTTCGTCCGCCGGACTCGGAATGGCGCGAGACTTTGCGAGGGGCCTCCGTGTGCCAAAAATAGGCCAGGGGGCACAGCCGCGCTAAAAATAACCGCCCGAAGGCCGGGGCGCCAAGTTACTCCAGCGGAAAAAGGCCACAAAAACGGGTGGGCTATAGCCTTGGGGGGTGGGGCTGGCCAACTTCGTCCGCCGGACTCGGAATGGCGCGAGACTTTGCGAGGGGCCTCCATGTGCCAAAAATAGGTCGCGGGCACAGCCGCGCCCAAAAATAACCGCCCGAAGGCCGGGGCGCCAAGTTCGTCCAGCGGAAAAAGGCCACAAAAACGGGTGGGCTATAGCATTGGGGGGTGGGGCTGGCCAACTTCGTCCGCCGGACTCGGAATGGCGCGTGACTTTGCGAGGTGCCTCCTTGTGCCCAAAATAGGCCGCGGGCAAAGCCGCGCCCAAAAATACACGCCCGAAGGCCGGGGCGCGAATTTCGTCCAGCGGAAAAAGGCCAGAAAAACGGGTGGGCTATAGCCTTGGGGGGTGGGGCTGGCCAACTTCGTCCGCCGGACTCGGAATGGCGCGAGTCTTTGCGAGGCACCTCCGTGTGCCAAAAATAGGCCGCGGGCACAGCCGCGTCCAAAAATACCCACCCGAAGGCCGGGGCGCCAAGTTCGTCCAGCGGAAAAAGGCCACAAAAACGGGTGGGCTATAGCCTTGGGGGGTGGTGCTGGCCAACTTCGTCCGCCGGACTCGGAATGGCGCGAGACTTTGCGAGGCGCTTCCGTGTGCCAAAAATAGGCCGCGCGCACAGCCGCGCCCAAAAATACCAGCCCGAAGGCCGGGGCGCCAAGTTCGTCCAGCGGAAAAAGGCCACAAAAATGGGTGGGCTATAGCCTTGGGGGGTGGGGCTCGCCAACTTCGTCCGCCGGACTCGGAATGGTGCGAGACTTTGCGAGGCACCTCCGTGTGCCAAAAATAGGCCGCGGAAACAGCCGCGCCCAAAAATACCCGCCCGAAGGCCGGGGCGCCAAGTTCGTCCAGCGGAAAAAGGCCACAAAAACGGGTGGGCTATGGCCTTGGGGGGTGGGGCTGGCCAACTTCGTCCGCCGGACTTGGAATGGCGCGAGACATTGCGAGGGGCCTCCGTGTGCCAAAAATAGACCGCGGGCATAGCCGCGCCCAAAAATAACCACCCGAAGGCCGGGGCGCGAAGTTCGTCCAGCGGAAAAAGGCCACAAAAATGGGTGGGCTATAGCCTTGGGGGGTGGGGCTGGCCAACTTCGTCCGCCGGACTCGGAATGGCGCGAGACTTTGCGAGGGGCCTCCGTGTGCCAAAAATAGGCCGCGGGCACAGCCGCGCCTAAAAATACCTCCCGCCGAAGGCCGGGCGCCAAGTTCGTCCAGCGGAAAAAGGCCACAAAACGGGGTGGGCTATAGCCTTGGGGGTGGGGCTGGCCAACTGTCCGCCGGACTCGGAATGGCGCGAGACTTTGCGAGGGGCCTCCATGTGCCAAAAATAGGTCGCGGGAACAGCCGCGCCCAAAAATAACCGCCCGAAGGCCGGGGCGCCAAGTTCGTCCAGCGGAAAAAGGCCACAAAAACGGGTGGGCTATAGCCTTGGGGGGTGGGGCTGGCCAACTTCGTCCGCCGGACTCGGAATGGCGCAAGACTTTGCAAGGCGCCTCCGTGTGCCAAAAATAGGTCACGGGCACAGCCGCGCCCAAAAATACCCTGCCGAAGGCCGGGGCGCCAAGTTCGTCCAGCGGAAAAAGGCCACAAAAACGGGTGGGCTATAGCCTTGGGGGGTGGGGCTGGCCAACTTCGTCCGCCGGACTCGGAATGGCGCGAGACTTTGCGAGGGGCCTCCATGTGCCAAAAATAGACCGCGGGCACAGCCGCGCCCAAAAATAACCGCCCGAAGGCCGGGGCGCCAAGTTCGTCCAGCGAAAAAAGGCCTCAAAAATGGGTGGGCTATAGCCTTGGGGGGAGGGGCTGGCCAACTTCGTCCGCCGGACTCGGAATGCCGCGACACTTTGCGAGGGGCCTCCGAGTACCAAAAATAGGCTGCGGACACAGCCGCGCCCAAAAATAACCGCCCGAAGGCCGAGGCGCCAAGTTCGTCCAGTGGAAAAAGGCCACAAAAACGGGTGGGCTATAGCCTTGGGGGGTGGGGCTGGCCAACTTCGTCCGCCGGACTCGGAATAGCGCGAGACTTTGCGAGGGTCCTCCGTGTGCCAAAATTAGGCCGCGGGCACAGCCGTGCCCAAAAATAACCGCCCGAAGGCCGGGGCGCCAAGTTTGTCCAGCGGAAAAAGGCCACAAAAACGGGTGGGCTATAGCCTTGGGGGGGAGGGCTGGCCAACTTCGTCCGCCGGACTCGGAATGGCGTGAGACTTTGCGAGGGGCCTCCGTGTGCCAAAAATAGGCCGCGGGCACTGCCCCGCCCAAAAATAACCGCCCGAAGGCCGGGGCTCCAGGTTCGTCCAGCGGAAAAAGGCAACAAAAACGGGTGGGCTATAGCCTTGGGGGGTGGGGCTGGCCAACTTCGTCCACCGGACTCGGAATGGCGCGAGACTTTGCGAGGGGCCTCCGTGTGCCAAAAATAGGCCGCGGGCACAGCCGCGCAGAAAAATAACCGCCCGAAGGCCGGGGCGCCAAGTTCGTCCAGCGGAAAAAGGCCACAAAAACGGGTGGGCTATAGCCTTGGGGGGTGGGGCTGGCCAACTTCGTCCGCCGGACTCGGAATGGTGCGAGACTTTGCAAGGGGCCTCCGTGTGCCAAAAATAGGGCGTGGCCACAGCCGCGCCCAAAAATAACCGCCCGAAGGCCGAGGCGCCAAGTTCATCCAGCGGAAAAAGGCCACAAAAACGGGTGGGCTATAGCCTTGGGGGGTGGGGCTGGCCAACTTCGTCCGCCGGACTCGGAAAGGCGCGAGACTTTGAGAGGAGCCTCCGTGCGCCAAAAATAGGCCGCAGGCACAGCCGCGCCCAAAAATAACCGCCCGAAGGGCGGGGAGCCATGTTCGTCCAGCGGAAAAAGGCCACAAAAACGGGTGGGCTATAGCCTTGGGGGGTGGGGCTGGCCAACTACGTCCGCCGGACTCGGAATGGCGCGAGACTTTGCGAGGGGACTCCGTGTGCCAAAAATAGGCCTCGGGCACAGCCGCGCCCAAAAATAACCGCCCGAAGGCCGGGGCGCCAAGTTCGTCCAGCGGAAAAAGGCCACAAAAACGGGTGGGCGATAGCCTTGGGGGGTGGGGCTGGCCAACTTCGTCCGCCGGACTCGGAATGGCGCGAGACTTTGCGAGGGGCCTCTGTGTGCCAAAAATAGGCCGCGGGCACGGCCGCGCCCAAAAATAACCGCCCGAAGGCCGGGGCGCCATGTTCGTCCAGCGGAAAAAGGCCACAAAAACGGGTGGGCTATAGCCTTGGGGGGTGGGGCTGGCCAACTTCGTCCGCCGGACTCGGAATGGCGCGAGACTTTGCGAGGGGCCTCCGTGTGCCAAAAATAGGGGCCGCGCCCAAAAATAACCGCCCGAAGGCCGGGGCGCCAAGTTCGTCCAGCGGAAAAAGGCCACAAAAACGGGTGGGCTATAGCCTTGGGGGGTGGGCCTGGCCCACTTCGTCCGCCGGACTCGGAATGGCGCGAGACTTTGCGAGGGGCCTCCGTGTGCCAAAAATAGGCCGTGGGCACAGCCGCGACCCAAAAATAACCGCCCGAAGGCCGGGGCGCCAAGTTCGTCCAGCGGAAAAAGGCCACAAAAACGGGTGGGCTATAGCCTTGGGGGGTGGGGCTGGCCAACTTCGTCCGTCGGACTCGGAAAGGCGCGAGACTTTGAGAGGAGCCTCCGTGCGCCAAAAATAGGCCGCAGGCACAGCCGCGCCCAAAAATAACCGCCCGAAGGGCGGGGAGCCATGTTCGTCCAGCGGAAAAAGGCCACAAAAACGGGTGGGCTATAGCCTTGGGGGGTGGGGCTGGCCAACTACGTCCGCCGGACTCGGAATGGCGCGAAACTTTGCGAGGGGACTCCGTGTGCCAAAAATAGGCCGCGGGCACAGCCGCGCCCAAAAATAACCGCCCGAAGGCCGGGGCGCCAAGTTCGTCCAGCGGAAAAAGGCCACAAAAACGGGTGGGCGATAGCCTTGGGGGGTGGGGCTGGCCAACTTCGTCCGCCGGACTCGGAATGGCGCGAGACTTTGCGAGGGGCCTCCGTGTGCCAAAAATAGGCCGCGGGCACGGCCGCGCCCAAAAATAACCGCCCGAAGGCCGGGGCGCCATGTTCGTCCAGCGGAAAAAGGCCACAAAAACGGGTGGGCTATAGCCTTGGGGGGTGGGGCTGGCCAACTTCGTCCGCCGGACTCGGAATGGCGCGAGACTTTGCGAGGGGCCTCCGTGTGCAAAAAATAGGGGCGCGCCTAAAAATAACCGCCCGAAGGCCGGGCGCCAAGTTCGGCCCAGCGGAAAAAGGCCACAAAAACGGGTGGGCTATAGCCTTGGGGGTGGGCCTGGCCAACTCGTCCGCCGGACTTGGAATGGCGCGAGACTTTGCGAGGGGCCTCCGTGTGCCAAAAATAGGCCGTGGGCACAGCCGCGACCAAAAATAACCGCCCGAAGGCCGGGGCGCCAAGTTCGTCCAGCGGAAAAAGGCCACAAAAACGGGTGGGCTATAGCCTTGGGGGGTGGGGCTGCCCAACTTTGTCCGCCGGACTCGGAATGGCGCGAGACTTTGCGAGGGGCCTCCGTGTGCCAAAACTAGGCCCAGGGCACAGCCGCGCCCAAAAATAACCGCCCGAAGGCCGGGGCGCCAAGTTCGTCCAGCGGAAAAAGGCCACAAAAACGGGTGGGCTATAGCCTTGGGGGGTGGGGCTGGCCAACTTCGTCCGCCGGACTCGGAATGGCGCGAGACTTTGCGAGGGGCCTCCGTGTGCCAAAAATAGGCAGCGGGCACAGCCGCGTCCAAAAATAACCGCCCGAAGTCAGGGCCGCCAAGTTCGTCCAGCGGAAAAAGGCCACAAAAACGGGTGGGCGATAGCCTTGGGGGGTGGGGCTGGCCAACTTCGTCCGCCGGACTCGGAATGGCGCGAGACTTTGCGAGGGGCCTCCGTGTGCCAGGCCATAGGCCAAGGGCACGGCGTCGCCAAAAATAACCGCCCGAAGGCCGGGGCGCCAAGTTCGTCCAGCGGAAAAGGGCCACAAAAACGGGTGGGCTATAGCCTTGGGGGGTGGGGCTGGCCAACTTCGTCCGCCGGACTCGGAATGGGGCGCGACTTTGCGAGGGGCCTCCGTGTGTGGCCGCGCCCAAAAATAACCGCCCGAAGGCCGGGGCGCCAAGTTCGTCCAGCGGAACAATGCCACAAAAACCGGTGGGCTATAGCCTTGGGGGGTGGGGCTGGCCAACTTCGTCCGCCGGACTCGGAATGGCGCGAGACTTTGCGAGGGGCCTCCGTGTGCCAAAAATAGGCCGTGGGCACAGCCGCGACCCAAAAATAACCGCCCGAAGGCCGGGGCGCCAAGTTCGTCCAGCGGAAAAAGGCCACAAAAACGGGTGGGCTATAGCCTTGGGGGGTGGGGCTGCCCAACTTTGTCCGCCGGACTCGGAATGGCGCGAGACTTTGCGAGGGGCCTCCGTGTGCCAAAAATAGGCCCAGGGCACAGCCGCGCCCAAAAATAACCGCCCGAAGGCCGGGGCGCCAAGTTCGTCCAGCGGAAAAAGGCCACAAAAACGGGTGGGCTATAGCCTTGGGGGGTGGGGCTGGCCAACTTCGTCCGCCGGACTCGGAATGGCGCGAGACTTTGCGAGGGGCCTCCGTGTGCCAAAGATAGGCCGCGGGCACAGCCGCGTCCAAAAATAACCGCCCGAAGTCAGGGCCGCCAAGTTCGTCCAGCGGAAAAAGGGCACAAAAACGGTTGGGCTATAGCCTTGGGGGGTGGGGCTGTTCGACTTCGTCCGCCGGACTCAGAATGGCGCGAGACTTTCCGAGGGGCCTCCGTTCGCCAAAAATAGGACGCGGGCACAGCCGCGCCCAAAAATAACCGCCCGAAGGCCGGGGCGCCAAGTTCGTCCAGCGGAAAAAGGCCACAAAAACGGGTGGGCTATAGCCTTGGGGGGTGGGCCTGGCCAACTTCGTCCGCCGGACTCAGAATGGCGCGAGACTTTGCGAGGGGCCTCCGTGTGCCAAAAATAGGCCCAGGGCACAGCCGCGCTCAAAAATAACCGCCCGAAGGCCGGGGCGCCAAGTTCGTCCAGCGGAAAAAGGCCACAAAAACGGGTGGGCTATAGCCTTGGGGGGTGGGGCTGCCCAACTTCGTCCGTCGGACTCGGAATGGCGCGAGACTTTGCGAGGGGCCTCCGTATGCCAAAAATAGGCCGCGGGCACAGCCGCGCCAAAAAATAACCACCCGAAGGCCGGGGCGCCAAGTTCGTCCAGCGGAAAAAGGCCACAAAAACGGGTGGGCTATAGCCTTGGGGGGTGGGGCTGGCCAACTTCGTCCGCCGGACTCGGAATGGCGCGAGACCTTGCGAGGGGCCTCCGTGTGCCAAAAATAGGCCGCAGGCACAGCCGCGCCCAAAAATAACCTCCCGAAGGCCGGGACGCCAAGTTCGTCCAGCGGAAAAAGGCCACAAAAACGGGTGGGCTATAGCCTTGGGGGGTGGGGCTGGCCAACTTCGTCCGCCGGACTCGGAATGGCGCGAGACTTTGCGAGGGGCCTCCGTGTGCCAAAAATAGGCTGCGGACGCAGCCGCGCCCAAAAATAACCGCCCGAAGGCCCAGGCGCCAAGTTCGTCCAGCGGAAAAAGGCCACAAAAACGGGTGGGCTATAGCCTTGGGGGGTGGGGCTGGCCAACTTCGTCCGCCGGACTCGGAATGGCGCGAGACCTTGCGAGGGGCCTCCGTGTGCCAAAAATAGGCCGCAGGCACAGCTGCGCCCAAAAATAACCTCCCGAAGGCCGGGGCGCCAAGTTCGTCCAGCGGAAAAAGGCCACAAAAACGGGTGGGCTATAGCCTTGGGGGGTGGGGCTGGCCAACTTCGTCCGCCGGACTCGGAATGGCGCGAGACGTTGCGACGGGCCTCCGTCTGCAAAAAATAGGCCGCGGGCACAGCCGCGCCCAAAAATAACCGCCCGAAGGCCGGGGCGCCAAGTTCGTCCAGCGGAAAAAGGCCACAAAAACGGGTGGGCTATAGCCTTGGGGGGTGGGGCTGGCCAACTTCGTCCGCCGGACTCGGCATGGCGCGAGACATTGCGAGGGGCCTCCGTCGGCAAAAAATAGGCCGCGGCCACAGCCACGCCCAAAAATAACCGCCCGAAGGCCGGGGCGCCAAGTTCATCCAGCGGAAAAAGGCCACAAAAACGGGTGGCCTATAGCCTTGGGGGGTGGGGATGGCCGACTTCGTCCGCCGGACTCGGAATGGCACGAGTCTTTGCGAGGGGCCTCCGTGTGCTAAAAATAGGCCGTGGGCACAGCCGCGCCCAAAAATAATGGCCCGAAGGCCGGGGCGCCAAGTTCGTCCATCGGAAAAAGGCCACAAAAACGGGTGGGCTATAGCCTTAGGGGGTGGGGCTGGCCAACTTCGTCCGCCGGACTCGGAATGGCGCGAGACTTTGCGAGCAGCCTCCGTGTGCCAAAAATAGGCCACGGGCACAGCCGCGCCCAAAAATAACCGCCCGAAGGCCGGGGCGCAAAGTTCGTCCAGCGGAAAAAGGCCACAAAAACGGGTGGGCTATAGCCTTGGGGGGTGGGGCTGGCCAACTTCGTCCGCCGGACTCGGAATGGCGCGAGACTTTGCGAGCGGCCTCCGTGTGCCAAAAATAGGCTGCGGACACAGCCGCGCCCAAAAATAACCGCCCGAAGGCCGGGGCGCCAAGTTCGTCCAGCGGAAAAAGGCCACAAAAACGGGTGGGCTATAGCCTTGGGGGGTGGGGCTGGCCAACTTTGTCCGCCGGACTCGGAATGGCGCGAGACTTTACGAGGGGCCTCCGTGTGCCAAAAATAGGTTGCTGGCACAGCCGCGCCCAAAAATAACCGCCCGAAGGGCGGGGCGCCAAGTTCGTCCAGCGGAAAAAGGCCACAAAAACGGGTGGGGCTGGCCAACTTCGTCCGCCGGACTCGGAATGGCGCGAGACTTTGCGAGGGGCCTCCGTGTGCCAAAAATAGGCCGCGGGCACAGCCGCGCCCAAAAATAACCGCCCGAAGGCCGGGGCGCCAAGTTCGTCCAGCGGAAAAAGGCCACAAAAACGGGTGGGGCTGGCCAACTTCGTCCGCCGGACTCGGAATGGCGCGAGACATTGCGAGGGGCCTCCGTCTGCAAAAAATAGGCCGCGGGCACAGCCGCGCCCAAAAATAACCGCCCGAAGGCCGGGGCACCAAGTTCGTCCAGCGGAAAAAGGCCACAAAAACGGGTGGGCTATAGCCTTGGGCGGTGGGGCTGGCCAACTTCGTCCGCCGGACTCGGCATGGCGCGAGACATTGCGAGGGGCCTCCGTCGGCAAAAAATAGGCCGCGGCCACAGCCACGCCCAAAAATAACCGCCCGAAGGCCGGGGCGCCAAGTTCGTCCAGCGGAAAAAGGCCACAAAAACGGGTGGGGCTGGCCAACTTCGTCCGCCGGACTCGGAATGGCGCGAGACTTTGCGAGGGGCCTCCGTGTGCCAAAAAATAGGCCATGGGCACAGCCGCGCCCAAAAATAACCGCCCAAGGCCGGGCGCAAAGTTCGTCCAGCGGAAAAAGGCCACAAAACGGGTGGGCTATAGCCTTGGGGGTGGGGCTGGCCAACTTCGTCCCGCCGGACTCGGAATGGCGCGAGACTTTGCGAGCGGCCTCCGTGTGCAAAAATAGGCTGCGGAAACAGCCGCGCCCTAACCAAACCGCCCGAAGGCCTGGGCGCCAAGTTCGTCCAGCGGAAAAAGGCCACAAAAACGGGTGGGCCATAGCCTTGGGGGGTGGGGCTGGCCAACTTTGTCCGCCGGACTCGGAATGGCGCGAGACTTTACGAGGGGCCTCCGTGTGCCAAAAAATAGGTTGCTGGCACAGCCGCGCCCAAAAATAACCGCCCGAAGGGCGGGGCGCCAAGTTCGTCCAGCGGAAAAAGGCCACAAAAACGGGTGGGGCTGGCCAACTTCGTCCGCCGGACTCGGAATGGCGCGAGACTTTGCGAGGGGCCTCCTTTTGCCAAATATAGGCCGCTGGCACAGCCGCGCCCAAAAATAACCGCCCGAAGGCCGGGGCGCCAAGTTCGTCCAGCGGAAAAAGGCCACAAAAACGGGTGGGGCTGGCCAACTTCGTCCGCCGGACTCGGAATGGCGCGAGACATTGCGAGGGGCCTCCGTCTGCAAAAAATAGGCCGCGGGCACAGCCGCGCCCAAAAATAACCGCCCGAAGGCCGGGGCACCAAGTTCGTCCAGCGGAAAAAGGCCACAAAAACGGGTGGGCTATAGCCTTGGGGGGTGGGGCTGGCCAACTTCGTCCGCCGGACTCGGAATGGCGCGAGACTTTGCGAGGGGCCTCCGTGTGCAAAAAATAGGCCATGACCACAGCCACGCCAAAAATAACCTCCCGAAGGCCGGGCGCCAAGTTCGTCCAGCGGAAAAAGGCCACAAAAACGGGTGGGGCTGGCCAACTTCGTCCGCCGGACTCGGAATGGCGCGAGACTTTGCGAGGGGCCTCCGTGTGCCAAAAATAGGCCGCGGGCACAGCCGCGCCCAAAAATAACCGCCCGAAGGCCAGGGCGCCAAGTTCGTCCAGCGGAAAAAGGCCACAAAAACGGGTGGGGCTGGCCAACTTCGTCCGCCGGACTCGGAATGGCGCGAGACATTGCGAGGGGCCTCCGTCTGCAAAAAATAGGCCGCGGGCACAGCCGCGCCCAAAAATAACTGCCCGAAGGCCAGGGCACCAAGTTCGTACAGCGGAAAAAGGCCACAAAAACGGGTGGGCTATAGCCTTGGGCGGTGGGGCTGGCCAACTTCGTCCGCCGGACTCGGAATGGCGCGAGACATTGCGAGGGGCCTCCGTCTGCAAAAAATAGGCCGCGGCCACAGCCACGCCCAAAAATAACCGCCCGAAGGCCGGGGCGCCAAGTTCATCCAGCGGAAAAAGGCCACAAAAACGGGTGGGCTATAGCCTTGGGGGGTGGGGATGGCCAACTTCGTCCGCCGGACTCGGAATGGCGCGAGACTTTGCGAGGGGCCTCCGTGTGCTAAAAATAGGCCGCGGGCACAGCCGCGCCCAAAAATAATGGCCCGAAGGCCGGGGCGCCAAGTTCGTCCATCGGAAAAAGGCCACAAAAACGGGTGGGCTATAGCCTTAGGGGGTGGGGCTGGCCAACTTCGTCCGCCGGACTCGGAATGGCGCGAGACTTTGCGAGCAGCCTCCGTGTGCCAAAAATAGGCCACGGGCACAGCCGCGCCCAAAAATAACCGCCCGAAGGCCGGGGCGCCAAGTTCGTCCAGCGGAAAAAGGCCACAAAAACGGGTGGGCTATAGCCTTGGGGGGTGGGGCTGGCCAACTTCGTCCGCCGCACTCGGAATGGCGCGAGACTTTGCGAGCGGCCTCCGTGTGCCAAAACTAGGCTGCGGAAACAGCCGCGCCCAAAAATAACCGCCCGAAGGCCGGGGCGCCAAGTTCGTCCAGCGGAAAAAGGCCACAAAAACGGGTGGGCCATAGCCTTGGGGGGTGGGGCTGGCCAACTTCGTCCGCCGGACTCGGAATGGCGCGAGATTTTGCGAGCGGCCTCCGTGTACCAATAATAGGCCGCGGGCACAGCCGCGCCCAAAAATAACCGCCCGAAGGCCGGGGCGCCAAGTTCGTCCAGCGGAAAAAGGCCACAAAAGCGGGTGGGCTATAGCCGTGGGGGTGGGCCTGGCCAACAAATCCGCGGACTCGGAATGGCGCGAGACTTTGCGAGGGGCCTCCGTGTGCCGAAAATAGGCCGCGGGCACAGGCTCGCCCAAAAATAACCGCCCGAAGGCCGGGGCGCCAAGTTCGTCCAGCTGAAAAAGGCCACAAAAACGGGTGGGCTATAGCCTTGGGGGGTGGGGCTGGCCAACTTCGTCCGCCGGACTCGGAATGGCGCGAGACTTTGCGAGGGGCCTCCGTGTGCCAAAAATAGGCCGCGGGTACAGCCGCGCCCAAAAATAACCGCCCGAAGGCCGGGGCCCCAAGTTCGTCCAGCGGAAAAAGGCCACAAAAACGGGTGGGCTATAGCCTTGGGGGGTGGGGCTGGCCAACTTCATCCGCCGGACTCGGAATGGCGCGAGAGTTTGCGAGCAGCCTCCGTGTGCCAAAAATATTCCGCGGGCACAGCCGCGCCCAAAAATAACCGCCCGAAGGCCGGGGCGCCATGTTCGTCCAGCGGAAAAAGGCCACAAAAACGGGTGGGCTATAGCCTTGGGGGGTGGGGATGGCCCACTTCGTCCGCCGGACTCGGAATGGCGCGAGACTTTGCGAGGGGCCTCCGTGTGCCAAAAATAGGCTGCGGGCACAGCCGCGCCCAAAAATAACGGCCCGAAGGCCGGGGCGCCAAGTTCGTCCATCGGAAAAAGGCCACAAAAACGGGTGGGCTATAGCCTTGGGGGGTGGGGCTGGCCAACTTCGACCGCCGGACTCGGTATGGCACGAGACTTTGCGAGGGGCCTCCGTGTGCCAAAAATAGGCCGCGGGCACAGCCTCGCCCAAAAATAACCGCCCGAAGGCCGGGGCGCCAAGTTCGTCCAGCGGAAAAAGGCCACAAAAACGGGTGGGCTATAGCCTTGGGGGGTGGGGCTGGCCAACTTCGACCGCCGGACTCGGAATGGCGCGAGACTTTGCGAGGGGCCTCCGTGTGCCAAAAATAGGCCGCGGGTACAGCCGCGCCCAAAAATAACCGCCCGAAGGCCGGGGCGCCAAGTTCGTCCAGCGGAAAAAGGCCACAAAAACGGGTGGGCTATAGCCTTGGGGGGTGGGGCTGGCCAACTTCGTCCGCCGGACTCGGAATGGCGCGAGACTTTGCGAGGGGCCTCCGTGTGCCAAAAATAGGCCGCGGGCACAGCCGCGCCCAAAAATAACCGCCCGAAGGCCGGGGCGCCAAGTTCGTCCAGCGGAAAAAGGCCACAAAAACGGGTGGGGCTGGCCAACTTCGTCCGCCGGACTCGGAATGGCGCGAGACTTTGCGAGGGGCCTCCGTATGCCAAAAATATGCCGCGGGCATAACCGCACCCAAAAATAACCGCCCGAAGGCCGGGGCGCCAAGTTCGTCCAGCGGAAAAAGGCCACAAAAACGGGTGGGGCTGGCCAACTTCGTCCGCCGGACTCGGAATGGCGCGAGACTTTGCGAGGGGCCTCCGTATGCCAAAAATATGCCGCGGGCATAACCGCACCCAAAAATAACCGCCCGAAGGCCGGGGCGCCAAGTTCGTCCAGCGGAAAAAGGCCACAAAAACGGGTGGGCTATAGCCTTGGGGGGTGGGGCTGGCCAACTTCGTCCGCCGGACTCGGAATGGCGCGAGACTTTGCGAGCAGCCTCCGTGTGCCAAAAATATTCCGCGGGCACAGCCGCGCCCAAAAATAACCGCCCGAAGGCCGGGGCGCCAAGTTCGTCCAGCGGAAAAAGGCCACAAAAACGGGTGGGCTATAGCCTTGGGGGGTGGGGATGGCCCACTTCGTCCGCCGGACTCGGAATGGCGCGAGACTTTGCGAGGGGCCTCCGTGTGCCAAAAATAGGCTGCGGGCACAGCCGCGCCCAAAAATAACGGCCCGAAGGCCGGGGCGCCAAGTTCGTCCATCGGAAAAAGGCCACAAAAACGGGTGGGCTATAGCCTTGGGGGGTGGGGCTGGCCAACTTCGACCGCCGGACTCGGTATGGCACGAGACTTTGCGAGGGGCCTCCGTGTGCCAAAAATAGGCCGCGGGCACAGCCTCGCCCAAAAATAACCGCCCGAAGGCCGGGGCGCCAAGTTCGTCCAGCAGAAAAAGGCCACAAAAACGGGTGGGCTATAGCCTTGGGGGGTGGGGCTGGCCAACTTCGACCGCCGGACTCGGAATGGCGCGAGACTTTGCGAGGGGCCTCCGTGTGCCAAAAATAGGCCGCGGGTACAGCCGCGCCCAAAAATAACCGCCCGAAGGCCGGGGCGCCAAGTTCGTCCAGCGGAAAAAGGCCACAAAAACGGGTGGGCTATAGCCTGGGGGGGGGGGGCTGGCCAACTTTGTCCGCCGGACTCGGAATGGCGCGAGACTTTACGAGGGGCCTCCGTGTGCCAAAAATAGGTTGCTGGCACAGCCGCGCCCAAAAATAACCGCCCGAAGGGCGGGGCGCCAAGTTCGTCCAGCGGAAAAAGGCCACAAAAACGGGTGGGGCTGGCCAACTTCGTCCGCCGGACTCGGAATGGCGCGAGACTTTGCGAGGGGCCTCCGTGTGCCAAAAATAGGCCGCGGGCACAGCCGCGCCCAAAAATAACCGCCCGAAGGCCGGGGCGCCAAGTTCGTCCAGCGGAAAAAGGCCACAAAAACGGGTGGGCTATAGCCTTGGGGGGTGGGGCTGGCCAACTTTGTCCGCCGGACTCGGAATGGCGCGAGACTTTACGAGGGGCCTCCGTGTGCCAAAAATAGGTTGCTGGCACAGCCGCGCCCAAAAATAACCACCCGAAGGGCGGGGCGCCAAGTTCGTCCAGCGGAAAAAGGCCACAAAAACGGGTGGGGCTGGCCAACTTCGTCCGCCGGACTCGGAATGGCGCGAGACATTGCGAGGGGCCTCCGTCTGCAAAAAATAGGCCGCGGGCACAGCCGCGCCCAAAAATAACCGCCCGAAGGCCGGGGCACCAAGTTCGTCCAGCGGAAAAAGGCCACAAAAACGGGTGGGCTATAGCCTTGGGCGGTGGGGCTGGCCAACTTCGTCCGCCGGACTCGGAATGGCGCGAGACTTTGCGAGGGGCCTCCGTATGCCAAAAATATGCCGCGGGCATAACCGCACCCAAAAATAACCGCCCGAAGGCCGGGGCGCCAAGTTCGTCCAGCGGAAAAAGGCCACAAAAACGGGTGGGCTATAGCCTTGGGGGGTGGGGCTGGCCAACTTCGTCCGCCGGACTCGGAATGGCGCGAGACTTTGCGAGCAGCCTCCGTGTGCCAAAAATATTCCGCGGGCACAGCCGCGCCCAAAAATAACCGCCCGAAGGCCGGGGCGCCAAGTTCGTCCAGCGGAAACGGCCACAAAAACGGGTGGGCTATAGCCTTGGGGGGTGGGGATGGCCCACTTCGTCCGCCGGACTCGGAATGGCGCGAGACTTTGCGAGGGGCCTCCGTGTGCCAAAAATAGGCTGCGGGCACAGCCGCGCCCAAAAATAACGGCCCGAAGGCCGGGGCGCCAAGTTCGTCCATCGGAAAAAGGCCACAAAAACGGGTGGGCTATAGCCTTGGGGGGTGGGGCTGGCCAACTTCGACCGCCGGACTCGGTATGGCACGAGACTTTGTGAGGGGCCTCCGTGTGCCAAAACTAGGCCGCGGGCACAGCCTCGCCCAAAAATAACCGCCCGAAGGCCGGGGCGGCAAGTTCGTCAATCGGAAAAAGGCCACAAAAACGGGTGGGCTATAGCCTTGGGGGGTGGGGCTGGACAACTTCGACCGCCGGACTCGGAATGGCGCGAGACTTTACGAGGGGCCTCCGTGTGCCAAAAATAGGCCGCGGACACAGCCGCGCCCAAAAATACCCGCCCGAAGGCCGGGGCGCCAAGTTCGTCCAGCGGAAAAAGGCCACAAAAACGGGTGGGCTATAGCCTTGGGGGGTGGGGATGGCCCACTTCGTCCGCCGGACTCGGAATGGCGCGAGACTTTGCGAGGGGCGTCCGTGTGCCAAAAATAGGCTGCGGGCACAGCCGCGCCCAAAAATAACGGCCCGAAGGCCGGGGCGCCAAGTTCGTCCATCGGAAAAAGGCCACAAAAACGGGTGGGCTATAGCCTTGGGGGGTGGGGCTGGCCAACTTCGACCGCCGGACTCGGTATGGCACGAGACTTTGCGAGGGGCCTCCGTGTGCCAAAAATAGGCCGCGGGCACAGCCTCGCCCAAAAATAACCGCCCGAAGGCCGGGGCGCCAAGTTCGTCCATCGGAAAAAGGCCACAAAAACGGGTGGGCTATAGCCTTGGGGGGTGGGGCTGGACAACTTCGACCGCCGGACTCGGAATGGCGCGAGACTTTACGAGGGGCCTCCGTGTGCCAAAAATAGGCCGCGGGCACAGCCTCGCCCAAAAATAACCGCCCGAAGGCCGGGGCGCCAAGTTCGTCCAGCGGAAAAAGGCCACAAAAACGGGTGGGCTATAGCCTTGGGGGGTGGGGCTGGCCAACTTCGTCCGCCAGACTCGGAATGGCGCGAGACATTGCGAGGGGCCTCCGTGTGCCAAAAATAGGCCGCGGGCACAGCCGCGTCCAAAAATAACCGCCCGAAGGCTGGGGCGCCAAGTTCGTCCAGCGGAAAAAGGCCACAAAAACGGGTGGGCTATAGCCTTGGGGGGTGGGGCTGGCCAACTTCGTCCGCCGGACTCGGAAAGGCGCGAGACTTTGCGAGATGCCTCCGTGTGCCAAAAATAGGCCGCGGGCCCAGCCACGCCCAAAAATACCCGCCCGAAGGCCGGTGCACCAAGTTCGTCCAGCGGAAAAAGGCCACAAAAACGGGTGGGCTATAGCCTTGGGGGGTGGGGCTGGCCAACTTCGTCCGCCGGACTCGGAATGGCGCGAGACTTTGCGAGGCGCCTCCGTGTGCCAAAAATAGGCCGCGGGCACAGCCGCATCCAAAATTACCCGCCCGAAGGCCGGGGCGCCAAGTTCGTCCAGCAGAAAAAGGCCACAAAAACGGGTAGGCTATAGCCTTGGGGGGTGGGGCTGGCCAATTTCGTCCGCCGGACTCGGAATGGTGTGAGACTTTGCGAGGCGCCTCCGTGTGCCAAAAATAGGCCGCGGGCAGAGCCGCGCCCAAAAATACCCGCCCGAAGGCCGCGGCGCCAAGTTCGTCCAGCGGAAAAAGGCCACAAAAACGGGTAGGCTATAGCCTTGGGGGGTGGGGCTGGCCAATTTCATCCGCCGGACTCGGAATGGTGCGAGACTTTGCGAGGAGCCTCCGTGTGCCAAAAATAGGCCGCGGGCACAGCCGTGCCCAAAAATACCCGCCCGAAGGCCGGGGCGCCAAGTTCTGGCCCAGCGGAAAAAAGGCTACAAAACGGGTGGGCTATAGCCTTGGGGGGTGGGGCTGGCCAACTTCGTCCGCCGGACTCGGAATGGCGCAAGACTTTGCGAGGCGCCTCCGTGTGCCAAAAATAGGCCGCGGGCACAGCCGCACCCAAAAATACCCGCCCGAAGGCCGGGGCGCCAAGTTCGTCCAGCGGAAAAAGGCCACAAAAACGGGTGGGCTATAGCCTTGGGGGGTGGGGCTGGCCAACTTCGTCCGCCGGACTCGGAAAGGCGCGAGACTTTGCGAGATGCCTCCGTGTGCCAAAAATAGGCCGCGGGCCCAGCCACGCCCAAAAATACCCGCCCGAAGGCCGGGGCACCAAGTTCGTCCAGCGGAAAAAGGCCACAAAAACGGGTGGGCTATAGCCTTGGGGGGTGGGGCTGGCCAACTTCGTCCGCCGGACTCGGAATGGCGCGAGACTTTGCGAGGCGCCTCCGTGTGCCAAAAATAGGCCGCGGGCACAGCCGCATCCAAAATTACCCGCCCGAAGGCCGGGGCGCCAAGTTCGTCCAGCGGAAAAAGGCCACAAAAACGGGTAGGCTATAGCCTTGGGGGGTGGGGCTGGCCAATTTCGTCCGCCGGACTCGGAATGGCGCGAGACTTTGCGAGGTGCCTCCGTGTGCCAAAAATAGGCCGCGGGCACAGCCGCGCTCAAAAATACCCGCCCGAAGTCCGGGGCGCCAAGTTCGTCCAGCGGAAAAAGGCCACAAAAACGGGTGGGCTATAGCCTTGGGGGGTGGGGCTGGCCAACTTCGTCCGCCGGACTCGGAAAGGCGCGAGACTTTGCGAGGCGCCTCCGTGTGCCAAAAATAGGCCGCGGGCCCAGCCACGCCCAAAAATACCCGCCCGAAGGCCGGGGCGCCAAGTTCGTCCAGCGGAAAAAGGCCACAAAAACGGGTGGGCTATAGCCTTGGGGGGTGGGGCTGGCCAACATCGTCCGCCGGACTCGGAATGGTGCGAGACTTTGCGAGGCGCCTCCGCGTGCCAAAAATAGGCCGCGGTCACAGCCGCCCCCAAAAATACCCGCCCGAAGGCCGGGACGCCAAGTTCGTCCAGCGGAAAAAGGCCACAAAAACGGGTAGGCTATAGCCTTGGGGGGTGGGGCTGGCCAACTTCGTCCGCCGGACTCGGAATGGCGCAAGACTTTGCGAGGCGCCTCCGTGTGCCAAAAATAGGCCGCGGGCACAGCCGCACCCAAAAATACCCGCCCGAAGGCCACGGCGCCATGTTCGTCCAGCGGAAAAAGGCCACAAAAACGGGTAGGCTATAGCCTTGGGGGGTGGGGCTGGCCAATCTCGTCCGCCGGACTCGGAATGGTGCGAGACTTTGCGAGGCGCCTCCGTGTGACAAAAATAGGCCGCGGGCACAGCCGCGCTCAAAAATACCCGCCCGAAGTCCGGGGCGCCAAGTTCATCCAGCGGAAAAAGGCCACAAAAACGGGTGGGCTATAGCCTTGGGGGGTGGGGCTGGCCAACTTCGTCCGCCGGACTCGGAATGGCGCTAGACTTTGCGAGGCGCCTCCGTATGCCAAAAATAGGCCGCAGGCACAGCCGCGCCAAAAAATACCCACCCGAAGGCCGGGGCACCAAGTTCGTCCAGCGGAAAAAGGCCACAAAAACGGGTGGGCTATAGCCTTGGGGGGTGGGGCTGGCCAACTTCGTCCGCCGGACTCGGAATGGCGCGAGAGTTTGCGAGGTGCCCCCGTGAGCCAAAAATAGGCCGCGGGAACAGCCGCGCCCAAAAATACCCGCCCGAAGGCCTGGGCGCCAAGTTCATCCAGCGGAAAAAGGCCACAAAAACGGGTGGGCTATAGCCTTGGGGGGTAGGGCTGGCCAACTTCATCCGCCGGACTCGGAATGGCGCGAGACTTTGCTAGGTGCCTCCGTGTGCCAAAAATAGGCCGCGGGCACAGCCGCGCCCAAAAATGCCCACCCGAAGGCCGGGGCGCCAAGTTCGTCCAGTGGAAAAAGGCCACAAAAACGGGTGGGCTTGGGGGGTGGGGCTGGCCAACTTCGTCCGCCGGACTCGGAATGGCGCGAGACTTTGCGAGGTACCTCCGTGTGCCAAAAATAGGCCGCGGGCACAGCCGCGTCCAAAAATACCCGCCCGAAGGCCGGGGCGCCAACTTCGTCCACCGGAAAAAGGCCACAAAAACGGGTGGGCTATAGCCTTGGGGGGTGGGGCTGGCCAACTTCGTCCGCCGGACTCGGAATGGCGCGAGACTTTGCGAGGCACCTCCGTGTGCCAAAAATAGGCCGCGGGCACAGCCGCGCCCAAAAATACCCGCCCGAAGGCCGGGGTGCCAAGTTCGTCCAGCGGAAAAAGGCCACAAAAACGGGTGGGCTATAGCCTTGGGGGGTGGGGCTGGCCAACTTCGTCCGCCGGACTCGGAAAGGTGCGAGACTTTGCGAGGCGCCTCCGTGTGCCAAAAATAGGCCGCGGGCCCAGCCACGCCCAAAAATACCCGCCCGAAGGCCGGGGCACCAAGTTCGTCCAGCGGAAAAAGGCCACAAAAACGGGTGGGCTATAGCCTTGGGGGGTGGGGCTGGCCAACTTCGTCCGCCGGACTCGGAATGGCGCGAGACATTGCGAGGTGCCCCCGTGAGCCAAAAATAGGCCGCGGGAACAGCCGCGCCCAAAAATACCCGCCCGAAGGCCGGGGCGCCAAGTTCGTCCAGCGGAAAAAGGCCACAAAAATGGGTGGGCTATAGCCTTGGGGGGTGGGGCTGGCCAACTTCGTCCGCCGGACTCGGAATGGCGCGAGACTTTGCGAGGTGCCTCCGTGTGCCAAAAATAGGCCGCGGGCACAGCCGCGCTCAAAAATACCCGCCCGAAGTCCGGGGCGCCAAGTTCATCCAGCGGAAAAAGGCCACAAAAACGGGTGGGCTATAGCCTTGGGGGGTGGGGCTGGCCAACTTCGTCCGCCGGACTCGGAATGGCGCGAGACTTTGCGAGGTGCCTCCGTGTGCCAAAAATAGGCCGCGGGCACAGCCGCGTCCAAAAATACCCGCCAAGGCCGGGCGCCAACCACGTCCACCGGACAAAGGCCACTAAACAGCTTGGGCTATAGCCTTGGGGGGTGGGGCTGGCCAACTTCGAACTGCGGCCTCGGAATGGCGCGAGAGTTTGCGAGGTACCCCCGTGAGCCAAAAATAGGCCGCGGGAACAGCCGCGCCCAAAAATACCCGCCCGAAGGCCGGGGCGCCAAGTTCATCCAGCGGAAAAAGGCCACAAAAACGGGTGGGCTATAGCCTTGGGGGGTAGGGCTGGCCAACTTCATCCGCCGGACTCGGAATGGCGCGAGACTTTGCGAGGTGCCTCCGTGTGCCAAAAATAGGCCGCGGGCACAGCCGCGTCCAAAAATACCACCCAAGGCCGGGGCGCCAAGTTCGTCCAGCGGAAAAAGGCCACAAAAATGGGTGGGCTATAGCCTTGGGGGGTGGGGCTGGCCAACTTCGTCCGCCGGACTCGGAATGGCGCGAGACATTGCGAGGTGCCTCCGTGTGCCATAAATAGGCCGCGGGGACAGCTGCGTCCAAAAATACGCGCCCGAAGGCCGGGGCGCCAACTTCGTCCACCGGAAAAAGGCCACAAAAACGGGTGGGCTATAGCCTTGGGGGGTGGGGCTGGCCAACTTCGTCCGCCGGACTCGGAATGGCGCGAGACTTTGAGAGGCACCTCCGTGTGCCAAAAATAGGCCTTGAGCAAAGCCGCGCCAAAAATACCCGCCCGAAGGCCGGGGTGCCAAGTCTCGTCCAGCGGAAAAAGGCCACAAAAAGCGGGTGGGCTATAGCCTTGGGGGTGGGGCTGGCCAACCCCGTCCGCCGGACTCGGAAAGGTGCGAGACTTTGCAGGCACCTCCGTGTGCCAAAAATAGGCCGCGGGCCCAGCCACGACCAAAAATACAGGCCCGAAGGCCGGGGCACCAAGATGCGTCCAGCGGAAAAAGGCCACAAAAACGGGTGGGCTATAGCCTTGGGGGTGGGGCTGGCCAACCGTCCGCCGGACTCGGAATGGCGCGAGACATTGCGAGGTGCCCCCGTGAGCCAAAAATAGGCCAGGGAACAGCCGCGCCAAAATACCCGCCCCGAAGGCCGGGCGCCAAGTTCGTCCAGCGGAAAAAGGCCACAAAAATGGGTGGGCTATAGCCTTGGGGGTGGGGCTGGCCAACTTCGTCCGCCCGGACTCGGAATGGCGAGACTTTGCGAGGTGCCTCCGTGTGCCAAAAATAGGCCGCGGGCACAGCCGCGCTCAAAAATACCCGCCCGAAGTCCGGGCGCCAAGTTCATCCAGCGGAAAAGGCCCAAAAACGGGTGGGCTATAGCCTTGGGGGTGGGGCTGGCCAACTTCGTCCGCGGACTCGGAATGGCGCGAGACTTTGCGAGGTGCCTCCGTGTGCCAAAAATAGGCGCGGGCACAGCCGCGTCCAAAAATACCCGCCAAGGCCGGGCGCCAGCAAATCCACCGGAAAAAGGCCACAAAACGGGTGGGCTATAGCCTTGGGGGTGGGGCTGGCCAACCGTCCGCCGGACTCGGAATGGCGCGAGACTTTGCGAGGCACCTCCGTGTGCCAAAAATAGGCTGCGGGCAAAACCGCGTCAAAAAATACCCGCCCGAAGGCCGGGGTGCCAAGTTCGTCCAGCGGAAAAAGGCCACAAAAACGGGTGGGCTATAGCCTTGGGGGGTGGGGCTGGCCAACTTCGTCTGTCGGACTCGGAATGACGCGAGACTTCGCGAGGCACCTCCGTGTGCCAAAAAAATAGGCCTTGGCACAGCCGCGCCCAAAAATACCCGCCCGAAGGCCGGGTGCCAAGTCGTCCAGCGGAAAAAGGCCACAAAACGGGTGGGCTATAGCCTTGGGGGTGGGGCTGGCCAACTTCATCCGCCGGACTCGGAAAGGTGCGAGACTTTGCGAGGCGCCTCCGTGTGCCAAAAATAGGCCAAAGGGCACAGCCGCGTCAAAAAATACCCGCCCAACGCCGGGGCGCCAACTTCGTCCCACCGGAAAAAGGCCACAAAAACGGGTGGGCTATAGCCTTGGGTGTAGGGGCTGGCCAACTTCGTCAGCCGGACTCGGAATGTCGCGAGACTTTGCGTGGCACCTCCGTGTGCCAAAAATAGGCCGCGGGCACTGACGCGCCCAAAATACCCACCCGAAGGCCGGGTGCCAAGTTCTCGTCCAGCGGAAAAAGGCCACAAAACGGGTGGGCTATAGCCTTGGGGTGGGGCTGGCCAACCGTCCGCCGGACTCGGAAAGGTGCAAGACTTGCCGAGGGGCCTCCGTTTGCCAAAAATAGGCAGCGGGCCCAGCCACGCCCCAGTACCCGCCCCAGGCCGGGCACCAAGTTCGTCAAGCGGAAAAAGGCCACAAAAACGGGTGGGCTATAGCCTTGGGGGTGGGGCTGGCCAACTGGCCCCGCCGGACTCGGAATGGCGCGAGACTTAGCGAGGCACCTCCGTGTGCCAAAACTAGGCCGCGGGCACAGCCGCGCCCAAAAATACCCGCCCGAAGGCCGGGGCGCCAAGTTCGTCCAGCGGAAAAAGGCCACAAAAACGGGTGGGCTATAGCCTTGGGGGGTGGGGCTGGCCAAATTCGTCCGCCGGACTCGGAATGGCGGGAGACTTTGCGAGGCGCCTCCGTGTGTCAAAAATAGGCCGCGGGTACAGCCGCGCCCAAAAATACCGGCCCGAAGGCCGGGGCGCCAAGTTCGTCCAGCGGTAAAAGGCCACAAAAACGGGTGGGCTATAGCCTTGGGGTGTGGGGCTGGCCAACTTCGTCCGCCGGACTCGGAATGGCGCGAGACTTTGCGAGGCGCCTCCGTGTGCCAAAAATAGGCCGCGGGCACAGCCGCGCCCAAAAATACCCACCCGAAGGCCGGGGCGCCAAGTTCGTCCAGCTGACAAAGGCCACAAAAACGGGTGGGCTATAGCCTTAGGGGGTGGGGCTGGCCAACTTCGTCCGCCGGACTCGGAATGGCGCGAGACTTTGCGAGGCGCCTCCGTGTGCCAAAAATAGGCCGCGGGCACAGCCGCGCCCAAAAATACCCGCCCGAAGGCCGGGGCGCCAAGATCTGCAAGCTGACAAAGGCCAAGAAAACGGGTGGGCTATAGCCTTGGGGGTGGGGCTGGCCAACTGGTCCGCCCGGACTCGGAATGGCGCGAGACTTTGCGAGGGGACTCCGTGTTCCAAAAATAGGCCATGGGCACAGCCGCCCAAAAATAACCACCGAAGGCCGGGCGCGGTTCGTCCAGCGGAAAAAGGCAACAAAAACGGGTGGGCTATAGCCTTGGGGGTGGGGCGCCAACTCTCCGCCGGACTCGGAATCGCGCGAGACTTTGCAATGGGCCTCCGTGTGCTAAAAATAGGCCGCGGACACAGCCGCGCCCAAAAATAACCGCCCGAAGGCCCGGGCGCCAAGTTCGTCCAGCGGAAAAAGGCCACAAAAATGGGTGGGCTATAGCCTTGGGGGGTGGGGCAGGCCAACTTCGTCCGCCGGCCTCGGAATGGTGCGAGACTTTGTGAGGGCCCTCCGTGTACCAAAAATAGGCCGCGGGCACAGCCGCGCCCAAAAATAACCGCTCGAAGGCCGGGGCGCCAAGTTCGTCCAGCGGAAAAAGGCCACAAAAACGGGTGGGCTATAGCCTTGGGGTGTGGGGCTGGCCAACTTCATCCCCCGGACTCGTAATGGTGCGAGACTTTGCGAGGGGCCTCCGTGTGCCAAAAATCGGCCACGGGCACAGCGGCGCACAAAAATAACCACCCGAAGGCCGGGGCGCCAAGTTCGTCCAGCGGAAAAAGGCCACAAAAACGGGTGGGCTATAGCCTTGGGGGGTGGGGCTGGCCAACCTCGTCCGCCGGACTCGGAATGGCGCGAGACTTTGCGAGGGGCCTCCGTGTGCCAAAAATAGGCCGCGGGCACAGCCGCGCCCAAAAATAACCGCCCGAAGGCCGGGGCGCCAAGTTCGTACAGCGGAAAAAGGCCACAAAAACGGGTGGGCTATAGCCATGGGGGGTGGGGCTGGCCCACTTCGTCCGCCCGTACTGAATGGCGAGACTTTGCGAGGGCCTCCGTGTACCAAAAATAGGCCGGGGCACAGCCGCGCCCAAAATAACAGCCGAAGGCCGGGCGCCAAGTTCGTCCAGCGGAAAAGGCAACAAAACGGGTGGGCTATAGCCTTGGGGGGTGGGGCTGGCCAACAAATCCGCGGACTCGGAATGGCGCGAGACATTGCGAGGGCCTCCGTGTTCCAAAAATAGGCGCGGGCACAGCTGCGCCCAAAAATAACACCTCGAAGGCCGGCGCCAAGTTCGTCCAGCGGAAAAGGCCACAAAAACGGTGGGCTATAGCCTTGGGGTGGGGCTGGCCAACTTCGTCCGCGGACTCGGAAAGGTGCGAGACTTTGCGGCGCCTCCGTGTGCAAAAAATAGGCCGCGGGCCCAGCCACGCCCAAAAATACCCGCCCGAAGGCCGGGCGCCAAGTTCGTCCAGCGGAAAAAGGCCACAAAACGGGTAGGCTATAGCCTTGGGGGTGGGCCTGGCCTCATTCGTCCGCGGGACTCGGAATGGCGGGAGACTTTGCGAGGCACCTCCGTGTGTCAAAAATAGGCCCTGGGTACAGCCGCGCCAACAATGACCCGGCCGAAGGCAGGCGCAAGACCAATCCAGCGGTAAAGGCCACAAAACGGGTGGGCTATAGCCTTGGGGTGTGGGGCTGGCCAACAAATCCGCCGGATTCGGAATGGCGCGAGACTTTGTGAGGCGCCTCCGTGTGCAAAAATAGGCCGCGGGCACAGCCGCACCAAAAATACCCACCCGAAGGCCGGGCGCCAAGTTCGTCCAGCGGACAAAGGCCCCAAAAGCGGGTGGGCTATAGCCTTAGGGGTGGGGCTGGTCAGCTTCGTCCGCCGGACTCGGAATGGCACACGAGACTGCGGCGCCTCCGTGTGCCAAAAATAGGCCGCGGGCACAGCCGCGCCCAAAAATACCGTCCGAGGCCGGGCGCCAAGATCGTCCAGCTGACAAAGGCCACAAAAGCGGGTGGGCTATAGCCTTGGGGGTGGGGCTGGCCAACCGTCCGCCGGACTTGGAATGGCGCGAGACTTACGAGGGCCTCCGTGTGCAAAAATAGGCAGCGGGCACAGCCGCAGCTCAAAACAACCGCCCGAAGGCCGGGAGCCAATTTCGTCCAGCGGAAAAAGGCCACAAAAAGCGTGTGGGCTATAGCCTTGGGGGTGGGGCTGGCCAACCGTCCGCGGACTCGGAATGGCGCGAGACTTTGTGAGGGCCTCCGTGTGCCAAAAATAGGCCGCGGGCACAGCGCGCCCAAAAATAACAGCCGAAGGCCGGGCGCCAAGTTCGTCCAGCGGAAAAAGGCAACAAAAACGGGTGGGCTATAGCCTTGGGGGTTGGGGCTGGCCAACTTCGTCCGCCGGACTCGGAATGGCGCGAGACTTTGCGAGGGGCCTCCGTGTTCCAAAAATAGGCTGCGGGCACAGCCGCGCCCAAAAATAACCACCCGAAGGCCGGGGCGCGAAGTTTGTCCAGCGGAAAAAGGCAAAAAAAACGGGTCGGCTATAGCCTTGGGGGGTGGGGCTGCCAACTTCGTCCGCCGACTCGGAATGGCGCGAGACTGCGAGGGCCTCCGTTTGCCAAAAATAGGCGCGAGGCGCAGCCACGCCCAAATAACCGCCCGAAGGCCCGGGCGCCACGTTAAGCCCAGCGGAAAAAGGCCACAAAAACGGTGGGCTATAGCCTTGGGGGTTGGTTGGCCAACCGTCCGCCGGACTCGGAATGGTGCGAGACTTTGCGAGGGCCCTCCGTGTGCAAAAATAGGCCCGCAGGCACAGCCGTGTCAAAAATAACCACCCGAGGCCGGGCGCCACGTTCGTCCAGCGGAAAAAGGCCACAAAAACGGGTGGGCTATAGCCTTGGGGGGTGGGGCTGGCCATCTTCGTCCGCCGGACTCGGAATGGCGCAGGACTTTGTGAGGGGCCTCCGTGTGCCATAAATAGGCCGCGGGCACAGCCGCGCTCAAAAATAACCGCCCGACGGCCGGGGAGCCAAGTTCGTCCAGCGGAAAAAGGCCACAAAAACGGGTGGGCTATAGCCTGGGGGGGTGGGGCTGGCCAACCGTCCGCCGGACTTGGAATGGCGCGAGACTTTGCGAGGGCCTCCGTGTGCCAAAAAATAGGCAGGCACAGCCGCGCCCAAAAATAACCACGCGAAGGCGGGCGCCAACCGTCCAGCGGAAAAAGGCCACAAAAGCGGGTGGGCTATAGCCTTGAGGTGGGGCTTGCCAACCGTCCGCCGGACTCGGAATGGCGCGAGACTTTGCGAGGGGGCCTCCGTGTGCCAAAAATAGGCCGCGGGCACAGCCACGCCCAAAAATAACCGCCCGAAGGCCGGGGCGCCAAGTTCGTCCAGCGGAAAAAGGCCACAAAAACGGGTGGGCTATAGCCTTGGGGGGTGGGGCTGGCCAACTTCGTCCGCCGGACTCGGAATGGCGCGAGACTTTGCGAGGGGACTCCGTGTTCCAAAAATAGGCCGCGGGCACAGCCGCACCCAAAAATAACCACCCGAAGGCCGGGGCACGAAGTTCGTCCAGCGGAAAAAGGCAACAAAAACGGGTGGGCTATAGCCTTGGGGGGTGGGGCTGCCATCTTCGTCCGCCGGACTCGGAATGGCGCGAGACTTTGCGAGGGGCCTCCGTGTGCCAAAAATAGGTCACAGACACAGCCGCGCCCAAAAATAACCGCCCGAAAGCCGGGGCGCCAAGTTCGTCCAGCGGAAAAAGGCAACAAAAACGGGTGGGCTATAGCCTGGGGGGGTGGGGCTGGCCAACTTCGTCCACCGGACTCGGAATGGCGCGAGACTTTACGAGGGGCCTCCGTGTACCAAAAATAGGCCGCGGACAAAGCCGCGCCCAAAAACAACCTCCCGAAGGCCCGGGTGCCAAGTTCGTCCAGCGGAAAAAGGCCACAAAAACGGGTGGGTTATAGCCTTGGGGGTTGGAGTTGGCCAACTTCGTTCGCCGGCCTCGGAATGGTGCGAGACTTTGTGAGGGGCCTCCATGTGCCAAAAATAGGCCGCGGGCACAGCCGCGCCCAAAAATAACCACCCGAAGGGCGGGGTGCCAATTTCGTCCAGCGGAAAAAGGCAACAAAAACGGTGGGCTATAGCCTTGGGGGGTGGGCGGCCAACCGTCCGCCGGACTGGAATCGC
>JAUJEM010000278.1:0-34864 GCA_030448935.1 Citrus cavaleriei | reverse complement strand
GGTTAAGGCTCTTGGTGAAACTTATCATCTCATAAACACTCAATGGTATGCCTTTTAATTTGTCAACGAACATATTGTTTACCAAATCCTTGATAGAGGTGGCTCAGGGCGTTGCTTGGAGTCGAAAGGGCATAACCTTATAGCAACAGAGACCTCGATTGTGATAAAAGCCTTTTCTGGTTAGGTTCATGCATCCTTATTTGATTATATCCGAGTACGGTAATCCATGAAGCTTAGTATTCATGCCCACCGTGTAGCATCCACTAGTCGATCAATCCTGCTGAAAGGAAACTATCCTTAGGTGCTTTGTAAGACGTAAGAAAGTCTACACACATCCTCCACTTCCCATTAGCTTTTCTTCACCATCACAACATTAGCTAGCCAATCGTGATACCTTATCTCCTTGATAAAACCTAACAGAAGTTTATCTACTTCTTCCTTCACGTACCGCTTCATCTTCTGCTGCCTTCACTTCTTCTTTCGTCGAACCGGTTTCATTCAAAGTTAGTACTAAACGATATACCACTACTTCCACGAATAATGCCTCGCATATCACACATTGGCCCAAGCAAACACATCAAGATATTCTTTCGTAAACAAGTCAGTTTCTTCACGGATCAGCAAACGACCTTCAATCTTCACGACTTTACTTAAATCTTCACCAAGTGGAAAGTCTTCCAAGTCATCAACCGTGGTCACTTTGATCATCTTTTACCGTCTGTGATCAAGGCTTGTGGGATTAAGAGTTTTTTTGCCCATCCCGAACGCTATCTCATAACACCCCTTGCTTTTTGTGTTCTCTTCGCACCCACTCCAACCTCACAGTTTGGAAACTTCAACGCATAATGATAAATCGTTGTTACTTTTAAAGATAAAAGAGTCGGCCTTCCTAAGACATCATTATAGGAACTTAGTTGATCAACCACAATAAAGTTAACCATAGTGGTCACCTTTAGTTGGGCTTTTTCCAAAAGACACTATGAGCTCTATAACTCATTCAGAACTACACTTCCTCCCGCGAAACCATGAAGTGGAGTAGTGTAAGGTTTCAATTGTGATCTTTCTAACCCCATTCGAGCGAAGGTTGACAAGAATAAAATATCACCTGAACTCCCATTATCAATAAAAAAATTCAATGAAGACGCTTATTTGTCACCGGGAGGGTGACGGCTAAAACATCACAGTGAGGATGATGAACTCCCAGCGTCATCCTCGGAGAAGATTATCGGTATACCACGAACCATTGATCCTTGAGATTGATTAGTCAAATTAACCCTGGGACCATTGGGTTCATGTCTTCTTGGCGAGCTAGGGATTTTTCCTTGACTTCACAGAGTCTCCTGCAAAATGCCATTCCAAACGCTGATTGACATCGCACGCTTTTCATACTATCTTCCTTCTTTTTTTCCTTTTCTTCTTCTTCAAGATTCTCGCTGTTCACTCTTCACCGCTCGATCCTCAGAATTTCTTACATACTCGCATTTGTTGCCCTGCCTTGACTAGGCTTCTATTGTTCCTTAAGCTCAAAACACTCTGAGGTGTCATACCGCTGATCTTTAATGAAAATGACAATACTTGTTTGGATTTCTTCTGGATGGATTTGTCCTCATGGAGAGGGGTTCTAAACAAAGTTGGATTTCCTACCTGCATGAGAATTTGCTCCCAAGGAGTATTAAGCTCAGAAAGTTAGTGAATTGAGAGATAATCGGTGACGCAGTGTCTCTGACTTGAGACCCGTTCCCGAACAGAAATTAGTCTCTTTCTGTAGATGGACGGGCCTCACCACTCTTCTTTCTCTCTCTCCCGATCATATTTCTTTTCTTCCTTTGGCCAAGTTCTCCTTTCTCTTTTCTGCTTCTGAATCTTTCTTCCGCATTGGCATATTTCTACCTCGCAAGCATCTTATAAGAAGTGGGTGGTCTTTTTTGAACCCGACCACTATGGGTTTCCCATCCTCGAGCCTTCCATAATACCGTAAAGTGCTATGCCATCATCATAACCTTCTACTGGGGTGATCTCATTATTATACCTTCTGATATAGTCTCTCTTTAAGGTCTCCCTTCCCCGCTTCGACGGTCAACACAAAGAATCGGTTTTCCTCTTTGCTTTCGCACTTCGAAGAGGGTGAATTCTTACCAAATCTCCAAAGGATTTAGACTTAGTGTGGCTGCAACCCTTCTAACCATCTTCGTGCCGGGCCACAGGATGCGCCTTGCACTTCCATAAAGGGGACATGACACTCTAAATGTTCAGCTTGATCCTCTCGCCATCATAGGTTCCATTTCGGGGTAAATGAAACATAAGTGGATATTTTGCTACCATTATATCAGAGTAAATGGTGGCTCATGTTCTCATACATCATCAAGTGGGCCCATTTCTAACTATTTGTTCAAGTATTTTGCATCCTTTCTTGTAATCCTCTGTCGACTTCCTCTCCTCGGGTCTAAACCTTCTCTTGGTCATTCTCCTGTGATCTTATTTGGTTAAGGAATGCCTCAGATCATCTTCATTTAACTTTCTCTAGACCTTGTTCTGCACAATCCTAATCAACCACATTACCTCTCCACTTGAGTTCTTCGCCTCGCCTCGAGCTGAAATTGGCCGAACATTCTATCGAAGTTACGAGCCAACTGATCCACTTGTTGTTGAAGTCGAACAACACGAGGCGTCCCGACGCTTAGTGTGGCAAGGTGGATCTAAACGAGGATCTCGAGGAGGATGGGATAGCATTCACGTCATCATCATCTAGGTTTCGTTGTCGCTCCTTCACTAAGTGAACATCCTCATCCACTGGGAACTTTCATCATCGCCTCTGTGGTTATAGTACTCATTGTTAGAATCCATGTACTCATGGTAGGGCTTCCAAGACTTTTTATCTAAGATCCCCACAAACGCTGGCCAAACGTTGGTCAAATTTTGTCCCAACTTATGATATGAAAATTTCAATCGAGACAACCCTTAGGACTTGGGTTGTCTTTTGTTAGATTTTATGATGGTGAGTTCATTCTTTGGCCGATTCTTTGTACTTTATTGTACTTATTTTATTTTTATGGTCCAACAATATTATATATCATTTAGTACAATTAATGTATATAATTACATATACAACACTAAAATATACTAGCTATCGCACGCGATCAATAACTACATTTTATATATGTTTAGGGGTGATGAGCATAATAAACCAGTTAGCACAACCAAAGATTTGCCATATATATTCTTTGTTAATTTGAAGGGTGACATTTATCATTAAAGAATTCCACCATAGTCCAATTTGTTTGAGAAGAGTAATGCGCCTATGTATGTTATTTCACCACCATATCATATTATATATTAATTTATATGCCTAATTGGTCCTGGTGTATATATATATATATATATATATATATGCACTTATGGAAATTACTCACTAACAATATAATCAAATTCCATATCTATGTTTAAATGATTGAACAACAAATTGAAGTTCATAATGGAAGCATTAAAGAAGCCAATAGCATATATATGTACCAAATGAGTTCTCTTAGCTTCGATGTAATATTAAAAAGTTATAAGCTTTTATCTCAAAATGCCAAAGAAATTGATTCACACCGATGAGTTCTCATGTGGCATTATTATTATTTTTTAACATCAATGATCACACTTTTGTATTTAGTAATGAAAAAATAATGCCACACTTGCTCTAAGTAATATTTTCGAGAGATTTTTATTACGATATTCATCTTTAAATCAAGAGATGATGATTTTAATGTAGGCTTGTCTTGAAGTTTATTTATGTTATAAATCTATTAACGTATTGAACTTGAAGGAACAAACCGGTAGACAAATTAATCAAGAAAGAAACACAAGAAAACTTATCAAAGCCTACGCTTTTGGTACACAACTTGATTTAAGGAAAAACTGCTCTTTTATTGATCTCAACAATCAAAATACAAGCTAATCACTTGTAAGGAATTACAAGGATCACAAAGAACCAAATAACTAGCAAAATGACCAAGAAACGGCAAGATATCGATATGATATCGTAGGCTAAAACACATGTGTTTTTATTCTGGTATTTCTGGAAAGCTATAACAAATTCATAACGAATTATGCCACATCAACTTTAAGATTTCAACTAGACCCTCCATCTAGAGTCGATATGCATAATGCCCCTAAAATTCTTCAAATCTTGCATTCAAAACCCAACGACCGGCAGACTTATTTCCTCACACTCTCACGTTGCGAGACTCGATTCACCGATCATCTCACTTAAGTAGCATAAAAACCTTCAAAACATTACCAGTTTAGAACTAAAACTGCTTTGACACCAATTAAGTCTACCTGGAACTTAAATTTAAATTGGTAGCACTTTGCTGGTTAACATATTAGCAGGTTGATATTTGTATGGTCTTGATCACCGCATTGACCCTTTTGCAACCTCATCTGATAAAGTGCAACTTCACATCAATGTGCTTTGTTCTCTCATGATAAACCTGGTTTTTGATGAGCTGAATGGCACTTTGATTGTCACAAAAAATCTGCATTGTCCTTTGCTTCAACCAAAGTTCATTTAGTAACCCTTTCAACCACATTGATTCTTTCACCGCTCTCTCACAGAAGAATAAATTCTGTCTCGAGATGACAAAGCTACTATGTCTTTTGTAAGTAGCTTTCAACTTATAAGACAACTATCCAACATAAAACAGGATATCCAGAGATAGATTTTCTCTATCCAAGTCTCCCCAAAAATCGAGTCAACATATTCTCCGACTTCTGCTGGACACCATGCTTGGATTTCACCATACATCAAATCATGATCTAAAGTGCCCTTCAAGTACCTCATGACTCATTTCACAAAGATCCCAAAGAAGCTTACAGATTACTCATAACCTACCACAACACTTTACCGCATAAGCTATGTCAACTCCTGCAAACCATTGACATCAAGCTTCCTGACTTCAATGAATACGGTATATCAACCATTTGTACTTTTTGAAAGATCCGATGTTGAAGACATATCATCGAGAGAGTCAACAGCTCCTGCAGGTGTCAGTGATCGTTTTGAATCCATCATCTCAAATCTTTCCAAAGACCTTGCCGATATATCTTGATTGGCTTAGAATAAGGTAATAGCAAACATCTCTCCGACAATCTTTCCCATGGATCCTCTTGGCATTGCCAAGATCTTCATTTCAAATTCCTTGTTCAAATATTCTTAAGCTTTTAACGTGACTAATATTTTACGAGCAATAAGTATGTCATCAACATACAATAAGAGATACGGAAGGCTCCACCCGAGTTTATAATCTCATGATAAACACAACTATCATATTTTCTCTATGACAGCCATTTGAGATCATAACCGGTCAAATCTCCTATACCATTGCCTAGGACTGCTTTAAACCATATAGGGACTTACAGAAGACACATAATCCTCATATCCATTTCTTCAAAACCTTCAAGTTGAGACATTAGTATCTTTCTTCAAGATTGCCATGTAGGAAGACGTCTTTACATCCATTTGTTCAAGCTCTAGATCAAACAAAGCCACCATAGCAAGGTGGTTCTAATTGAAATGTGTTTTACAACTAGTGAGAAGATTTCATTGAAATCAATCCCTTCATTTGTGTGAACCTCTTGCCACCGGTCTTGCCTTATATCTTGAGTCTTGTGCACCCTAATGCCCTAGCTTTTTCTTGAATATCCATTCTGCAGTGATAATTTTTCTATTCCACGGATTTGGAACCAAGGTCCAAGTCTGATTCTTTACTAGAGAGTGCATCTCCTCCTCATAGCCTTAATCCAGGTTTAAATTGTTTTTGCTTATTCATTGTTTCTCTATAGTTGGGTAGGCTCTTCAATTGCAATATCTTCTCGCACTCATCAAGGCATATGCAACTATCTACATATGCATATCTTCTTGGGTCTAGTATGCCTTCTTTCTCTATCTCTAACAAATCGATATTGTTGTAAATCGCCTTGCTTGTGGTGCTTCACCTCTGCTTTGCTTTCTTGAGACTCAAAGCAAATAAATTTCTTCTAGTTCTATTTCATCTTCGCCCAGTATTAGACAACTCCACCTCAATATTTTCACTTGATCAATTGCCTCTGGCTTGTGTCTTATTTGCACCGATGACAGTCGCAGCGTATGGCTTGACTGGGTTATTGATCATAGCAACTTCATTAAACTGGACATCTCCGCCGATTAGACACTTATTAGCCTCTCTACACCTGCACTCGTAGCCTTTGGACCCTATCCTGGATAACCAACAAACACTCCTTTTACTGTACTCTTGCCTCAAGCTTTCCTTGTCCACATGGACATGGCGGACATCCAAATACCCCGAGGTGTTCATACCTACCGGTTTTCGGACAGCTCTTGAGAGAGTTTTGAAGCCAATTGCAATGAGATGGACTTTTTGTTTACAAGTAACTAGTCAGAGAAAAGCTTCTTAAAAACTCCTAGGAAGCTTAGAGTTTATCAGCAAACATCTTGTTTTATCAATAAGTGTTCTATTCATCCTCTCAGCTAAACCATTTTGCTGAGGGGTGAATCTCACTGTTTTGTGCCTCCTAACTCCCCATTCCCGACAGCATTGCTCAAACTCTTTATTACAGAATTCAAGTCCATTGTCTATTATTAAGCATTTCACCTTGAAACCAGATTGAGTTTCCACCAAAGTTTTCCAAATCTTGAACTTTTCCAAGGCTTGGTCTTTGGTCTTCAGTATGTAGATCCATACTTTCTTGGAATAGTCATCTATAACTGACATGAAATATCTTCCCCCACTCAATGATGGCACCTGGGCAGGCCCCCACAAATCAGCATGCACATAGTCTAATGGTTGTTTAGATATATGCATGCTCTTTGGGAATTTGGACTTGTGTGCTTTGCCAAAGATTCCACAGAAATCTAACTCATCTATCTTATCACCACACAGCAACCCTTGCTTACTCAGCTCTTGCATTCCCCTAATACTCATATGGCCTAGTCTAAAGTGCCATAACATGGTTCTATCGATATTAAAAGCGAAAGGCATTCACAATGTGACGACACGAAACATGACCCTTCTAACACATACATGCCATTTTTCTTTCTCATTTCATTATCATCTTAGTCCCCTTCATAATCTTTAAACCACCATTTTCAAATTTGAAGCAATATCCCATACTATCAAGCATGCCTAAAGAGATCAAGTTCCTCTTTAGCCCTAGGTGCATACCTTACATCACATAAAGTTTTAACAGTCCCATCAAACATCTCTATTTTGATGGACCCATACCAACAATCTTACACACATTGTTGTTACCATCAACACTCTACCACCATCCATCCTTATTCATATATATAGAAAAAGGCTTTTATCGGACACAAATGAAATGAACAGCCTGAATCAAGAACCCAATAACCTTTAATGTTGTTGTTTGAAGCCACCAACAAATCAGCACTATGGTATCCATCATCAGAGGAGTCATCTGAGGCCACTGCTGCATCCCATGTTCTTTCTTTTTCATCCTTCTTTTTCTCAGCACAATCTCTGATGTAGTGACCTTGTTTTTTGCAATAGAACACATATATAATATTTTTCTATTATAAGAACATAAATGACTAAAATAAAAATAATATTGAATAAAATTTACTTACATATTTATAAACACATATATAATATTTTTATATTCACTACTAGAAAATAAGTAATAGATGACAGAAAATAACTGTCATAAAAAGGGGTGCATGACAGACAATCTATCCGTCATCTATGTCACTGGTATTAATTTATGATAAAAATTTTTCCGTCATAAATTTATGATAACTTTTAACAATCACATGTATATCACACTATATTTTAGTAGAAAATTCAAAATTGTTTGAATTTTTTTATTTTTTAAAATTTTTTGGCGAGAAAATTTTATTATTTCAATTAATATTATTTTAATTTTATTATTATTAGAATGGAATTAATTTTAATTTAATATTATTATTTAAATTGTATTATTTATTTTGTAAATTCCCAAATTTTGCTATTTTTGAATTTTATTATTATCGAAATTTCATTAATATTAATATTATTGTATTATTATTTAAATTGTATTATTTATTTTGTAAATTCCCAATTTTTTAATTTTTTAAAATTAAATTTTTAAATAAAAAATTAGTATATCAAATCAAACCCAAAGTACAACCAAACATCTAATAATTCAAAAGTTACATCCACCAGAATAATCAAATATCTAATAAATCAAAAATTACATCCACCAATATCACAATAACTTGAAAATATATCAATTAAACAAATTATCCATTCACAATACAAAAAATATTCCGAAGTCTAGATATTGTATGTTAATTCTAGCCCAATAGCAAGCAAAATACCATCAGACCATGAATTCCAACAGCTAATTTTCAAACAAACTGCATTCCAATTCCAGAGGCAACAACAATTGAATCTATGCAAAACTATCCAGCAGCTAATTTTCCTGCAAAACTAAACTTCAATTCCAACACCAAGATTATCATATGCAGCTCAACTTGTAATCTTAAACAATATACTGAAACTTAGATATACAAGAAAGCAAGTTATATAAACCTAACAATATGCTATTAGTTAAGAAAGTGACTTAAAACAATAAAAAATCTACCTCGTCTCCTTTCAAGGCATTAAATCTATAGCACTATGCATAAATTCTATAAGAATATGCTATATTAAGAAATTGTAGACTTGTAAGCAAGAGATTTCTCAATGCCAAAGCCGAGAGTTTTCTGCAAAAAGATGCAAGATATCGGAAAATCAACTACAGAAAATGAACAGAAACACTAGCACTATCCAGATTTGAATGATTAGTAGAATTGTGAATAAGTTTTGAAATTTATTGAGTACTCAAATCTTTTATTTCCTTCAAGAAAATTATAATTGAAATATTCTATCATGAGCAGGTGCCCTGAAGGCAGCTAAAGCGCTAAACAGGAAGCAACTTCTTGTCTTCTATCATTTTGCATCATGAACCTAGAGGAGCCACTACATCCAATTGTAAAGCATATGCAAAACCCAGTACCATTAAAATAAAATTCTAAAAGGGTTTTATCATTTATTCTGAGAGAGGAGGATTTTTTTACTTTTTGAATTATTCCTCAATTGAATAGAACAAAACAGCAATGCTTGCTGCTGATACATGTATGACTTACGATTTTTTTTTTTAAAGACACAGTCATTATCAATCAAGATGAAATCACCAATTACAGTGGCACCTATGCGAGGGGGTTTGTAATGGCATTTTATAATTGCATTTTATTTATCATCTCTAACTAACCTAGCCATCTCAAGTTCCAAAACAAAATTAAAGGCGATAATGGCATCATTTAAATTTGAAATCACCAATTACAGTGGCACCTATATGAGTGGGTTAGTTTCATTTTGTTAATTGTTTGCTATAAACAATAATCCCTAAAATAAATAGATACAGTCAATGAGTCAAAGACTAAAAATCATGGAACTCCGTATTATTTTTCCTATCCTTCATATTAGTTTCTTTCAAATTTTTTTAAATGGTATTATCAGAACCACAAAACAATACTTTTTTAATCGACTAAATTCTCTTGATAGTTTTGTTTCACACTTGCCGATCAGTATTAAATTCACCTCACACTAATTGATACATATGTCATCATTCAATAGCAAGCAATAAGATAACAGGGGAGAAGGAGTAAACTCCTCTCCAAATCTAAACACAAACTTTCAAAGCAGTCAGAATGCACAAACATAATATAATATACACTTCAAACCTCCAAAAATTTACTGCATTTTGGAGACATAAATAGTATGTACTTTGTCCATATCACTTAAAGCTCCTACTAAAGGCCAAAATTTCTTGCCTCATGAAAGTCACAATACAGGTTATGTAATCACCAATTTGTGCTTATACATACATATTTTAAAAGACTGGCATATGATAATGCTAAGTATCATCTCACCTAAAATGAAGTCCATAGCTAGGTGCGACTAGTTTGTAAAATTAGCCTCTTCCACCTGTAGGAGTACAAGGCACTAAGTATTACATACTAAAAATTATAATTTCAATTTGATACAAGGACCAATAGATTTTGTGAGTGACATCAATTTATAACCCAAAAAAAAAAAAG
Source organism: Citrus cavaleriei (assembly GCA_030448935.1). Lineage (NCBI taxonomy): Eukaryota > Viridiplantae > Streptophyta > Magnoliopsida > Sapindales > Rutaceae > Citrus > Citrus cavaleriei. The sequence continues at coordinate 24,744 of JAUJEM010000278.1, read as the reverse complement.
AGCGACTGCAAACTGATGCAAAAATCCTTATAACAAACTAAATCTAACCTCATAAATTAAATAATAGCACACAAGCACATAAATGAAACAAACAAGCCAACGGACAAAGGAGGACAAAGAAAAGAAAAGAATAAATATTTAAATTGGTGGCTTTGCTTTTTCATTACAGTCTTACAGAACGACAATTACTTAAATATGTTCGTATCGTCGAAAAACCCAAAGGGTCAATCGGTCTGGTTTTACTACAATTACTTGAAATGCATTTAGATAACATTCTTTTTCGATTGGGTATGGCTTCAACTATTCCTCAAGCCCAAAACACTAACAAATTCAATTTCTAATAGGCAAAATCATAAAATTTGAGTGCAAACCCTAACCTGATCTTTAAAGCACGGCTAAAGCACATAGTAACCTTGCTGTAATCACTTCGTTTGAAAGCATTGTTCCTCTTTCCATAAACTCTTATGCAAAATCCACTGTCTTCTCTCGTTCTCCATAGTGATGACACCTGAAAATTCACCATTGGTGAGGTGAACGACACTGACAGCACGATTGGACAGTGCAGGAGTTAGGGTTTTGTGGCCACTGAAATTATGGTGAAATGAGGGTTCAAGTGGCTGCTGAGATTAAGAGTTAGGGTTTTGACTATAGGAAAAGCTAAAGGGAACACTTAGAGTGAAATTTTGGAGTGCAATTTTGGTGTAGTTGAAGTGAGGATCGAAAATGTTAGGAATCGCGGAGGAGAGAGCAAAATTTGGGAGGGCATAAGAGAGTGGGAAATTTTGGTTAAGTGATGAAATAAAAGGGTCTAAAATTTTGGTTGAAGTGTTACAAGCATTTTTTTTTTCTATTTTTTAATATGAAAGTTTTGAATTTTCGTCTCTTTAGTTTTTTTGTTTCATCTTTAAAACTCACCGTTTTGAGTAAGTTCTAAAACGCACTGTTTTGATTTTTTTAAATAAAATAAAATATTAATAGTTGGTCAAATATGGTCAGAACATATTTTTATCACAATTTCTTGATAGAATAAAAATCTATCACAAACGCTATCATAAATTCTTGATAGACAACAATTCTAACACAAAACCATCGTTAATATGTGATAGACTGAAATTCTATCACTTATCCATCATATTTTTATGATTTCTCAGAATCTGTCACAAACTGTCTGTCATCTATTGCTAGTTTTCTTGTAGTGATTGTATATACATATAATTGATTACTAAGATATTTTTTATTTTATTAATTTTTTTTTTTGTTATCTAAATATGATTAAGTAATAATAATAATTTTAATGAATTTAATGATTTTATTTCCTAATTGAATAAGGATAATTTTGAATTTTTATAATATATGTGAGCATATATATATAATTGCATTAAGTATAAAACTGATTTTCAAAATCATATTTTTAAAAGTTATTCATTCTCTACTTTTCAAAATTTGTTGTAGGATGAAGTGATTTATAGAAAGTGATTTTTTAAAAATTTTTACCAACCACCAAAATTAGCTTTTACATTTTCAAAATTACTTTTAAGCATCTCAAAAGCAAAATATAATTTGTATTTTTTTACATGATATTTTTGGTGAGCTTGCAACCACAACCTTTAGATGAACTTTACTAATACAATCCAAGGGTCTAAAATTGAAACCATTATGGAACATGGGATTTAACATAATCAATGACTACAAATTGATGCAGCGCAGAAGCAATATTAGATCTCGTTCTAACATACATTCTTAAAACTCAAGAAGCAGAACTCTCACAAAAGAAGAAAATATCTCAATTGAGAAAATAATTAACTATTATTAATGAAAGCTTGTGTAAAGAGACAAGTATAACAAGTCTATTTATACTTGCTAAGATTGTCCTATTCTTAATGAAATTACGATTCCTTATAAAAAAAGGAATATGAATAAAAAAATATAAAGCAATTCCTAATTAAACAAAAAAATCTTATACTCTTACCATAACTATGTTTGTCCTATATCAATCTCCTTTCCTTAGAAGAACTTATCCGCCAGTTGCCTTAAACAAATGGCAATCGTGTAGGGCCATGGTACTCGAACAAGTCTTGAATATTGAAAGTTTTGAAAATATTGTAGTTGGCTAGTTGGTCTACGACAGGACCATTGTCATTGATTTTCTTCAGGATATGAAATGGTCCAATCTTTTTTTTTTTTTTTTTGAGTTTGTTGTATTCTACAACAGGAAACCTTTCCTTTCATAGATGAATCATTACTTGATCTCTTTCAGCAAAGGATTTGAAGCGTCTATGCTTGTCTATTCCTAACTTGTACTTAGTAACAAATTCTTCTAATTTCTTCTTGATTTCTTCATGAGCGTTGATGATTTTCTCTATTATATGATCAACTATAATGCTCATTCTGGGTAGTTTAGGTAAAGGAACCAAATCTAAGGTATATAAGGGAGATTCAATGTAGACAATATCAAAAGGTGACTTCCCACTTGATTGATTGGGCATATTATTATAAGAGATCTCTGCTTGAGGAAAAACTTAATCCTATTGGTAGGATTATCTTAAATCAAATTTCGCAAAATATTGCCTAATGTGTGATTAATAACTTTAGTTTGCCCATCTATCTATGGGTGACAAGTATCACTGTAATGCAATAATGTATCTTGTCTCTTCTATAAGGCCTTCTAAAAGTAATTTAGGAATTTACTATCTTGATCGGAGACACTAGTCTTAGATAATCTATGTAAGTGAACAACCTCTAGAAACAATAGTTGGGTAATATTCTTTGTGTCATAAGTCTTATTGTATGAAATACAGTGTGCCGTTTTAGAAAATCAATCAACAATCATGAAGAAAGAATATGTCCCTCATTGAGTTCGTGGAAGTCCCAAAATGAAATCTATTGACAAACCATCCTAAAAAGCTTCAGGAATGGGGAGAAGAGAGTACAAACCCATGTTTTGCGCATGGCCTTTAGCATTTTGGCAAGTGTAACGATGTTTAATAAAATTTTCAACATCTCTTTTAAGATGCAGCCAGTTGTATCATGCTTCTACTAATGCAATGCTTTTATCTTGACTCATATGTCCTCTTAATCCTCTGTTATATGACTTTCAAATTATACACTCCCTTAAAGGTCCTTCGGGAATGCATAGACGATCTGTAAAGAACAGGAATTCGTCACATATCTGATACTTGCTTGGAGCTCCTGAGGTATAGTTCTTCCGTTCCTCCTGGAAATCTTCATCATTTGCTTCGAGATCTTTTAGGTATTCAAAGCCAATAATTCACTCTTTATCGAGGCAAGAAAAATTGCTCAGCGACTCAAAGCATCAGCTACTTTATTTAATTGCCTTGACTTATGCTTAAAAGAGAAGGTAAACCTTTGAATGTAATTATGCATACGATTTGTCTTTGATGTTTAGGAATTTAAGAGCTTTATGATTACTATTCATAACAAATTCCTTCTAAATTAAGTAGGGTTTCCATTATTGTAAATTACGAACAATAGCATATAACTCTTGTTCATAAATAGACACTTCTGCTTGGCCTCACTAAGCTTCTCACTAGAGAATGCTAAAGGGCATATTTCCTGTGATAAGATAGTTCTAGTTGTAATCCTTGAAGCATCATAGTCAACTTTAAATAATTTATTGACATTTGGAAGAGTAAAGACTGGTGCAGTAGTTATTCTTTCTTTCAACTTTAAAAAGCTTTTCTCTACTTTATTTGACCAAACTAGCTGCCTTCGCTTTAGACAATTAGTTAAAGGTGCAGCAATGGTATTGAACTTTTTAACAAAATGCCTATAGAATGGAGCAAGCCCATGAAAACTTCATGTTTATCCAATATTTGTAGGTGTTGGCCACTCTCTTATAGCCTTCAATTTCTCTTTATCTACTCTGATTCCTTCAACGCTCACAATATAGCCTAGGAATACTAGACTACTGGTAAAAAAATTGTACTTTTTCAAGTTGAGATATAGGCTATTCTCTCGCAAAATTGTGAAGGCATTTCATAGATATTATAAATGTTCTTCCTTGTTGCGGCTAGAAACCAAAATACCATTAAAGTAAACAACAACAAATTTGCCTATGAAAGATTAGAATTCTTGATTATCAAACTCATGAAGGTACTTGGTGTGTTGTATAGTCCAAAAGGTAGGACTAACCACTCATATAAATCAGGACTAACCACTCATATAAATCATTGTGAGTTTAAAAGCTAATTTTCATTGACCATCAGGGCGGATACGAATATGATGATATATATTATTCAAATCTATCTTTGAGAATAGCTTCAACCCTCCCAATTTATCAAGAATATCATATGATCGAGAAATTAGGAATCAATATTTTACTATGATTTTATTGATAGATAACAACTTCTTTTTTTTTCCTTTAGAGTTAGTAAAGCAAGCATAGCTTTAACTTGCTCTTGTATGATAATGAGGTAAGTTGAGTCGACTTGCTCCATAGCCAAGTTCAGTTTAATGCTGAATGTTTCTTGTAGGAAGTAACGTATTAAGAAGTTCTTTAGGCAAAATATCTTGAAATTCTAAGAGTAGTGACTTTACTTGTTCTGTTTTAGCTGCCTCTTTTGTTAATAAAAGATAGGTTCCCTTGATTTTTGACTTCGTTGGAGCAAGGATAACCTTCATAATGTCTTAGTAGAACTATATGAATCATCTTTCCCATGATGTACTAAATTAAGATCAAACTACCAATGTCTCCTGAGTAGCATATGACAAGCATTCATGCCGACAACACTGCAAATTACTTTATCTTTGTATTTTCCTATGAAAAAAGGAATGAGCCAATGCTCTGTTACTTTAGTCTCTTTAATGTCTTTTATTCACCCAACACGATGCCTTTGCATTTAAGTTGTAATTTATCGACCATAGTCTTGAAAACTATATTCTTAATATTACCATTGTCAATAATAAGATCACATACCCTCTAATTGACAGTGCATCTTGTCTTGAAGATTTTACGTCTTTGAGCAATTTTTTCCTTCTTTCATATGTATGACAAATTTTATGTTATAAGCGATAATGTGTCCATTTTTCCTCGTCTTCTATATCTTCATTGTCTTTATATGGTTTGTCCTCAAGCTCTTCATTGTCCTCTACATGAGTTGCTAAATTGACTGATTAGTATCTTCATTTAAGACATTAGTTTGATATATGGCCTGGTTTTAAACAACAACAAAAATTGTTGCCTTCAAGAACTGTATAAAGATTACTACTACTTGGTGGATATTTTATTGGCCGTATATTTTGTCCATTACGACTTTATGTTGGTTTTCTAAAGTTTTCCGTAGGAGATTTTATTTTGCTAACCATGAATGAATGAGCTTACGGTGGCTTGATTACGAGCCTTTTGTTTTTCAAGTTGCTTTTCCACTTTTTTGGCTAGTCAAATGGCATTTTGCAATGTATATATCGGTTGCAACCCAACTTGATCTTCTATTTTGGGGCATAAACTATCCAGGAATTGAGCAACTATCTGGACCTTTGTCTCGTGAAGATTATTTTGTTCCATAAGCCTTTGAAATTCGAGGGCATATTCATTAGTTGTTTTAGCTCCTTGATGACAATTGTTGTACTCACGAAACAAGGTTTTTATATAATTAGAAGGCAAAAATGGTTCTCTTAGTAAGTGATGCATGTGATGCCACATCTTGAGCTTGCCTTTTCCTTATAGAACATGAGAAGTCTGTAGAATATCCCACCAAACTATAGTAACTCCTTTGAGTTTACGCCTACAACTTTAACCGTCTTTGATTATAAAAAGTCTATTATTTCAAAGAATCATTCAACATCAGGCAACCAATCAAGGAACTTTTCAATGCCTAGTTGTCTGTTGAATAATGGGAGGTCAATTTTGATGCGGTAGTCATTCTGATGCACTCCTTGTTGTTCATCTTCTATTACTTCGTCATCTGATCGAAGGTTTGGACTAATCGCAATTCATCAGCATTTTACCTACTTTTAATAGATGACTAGCTATTATATAAGTGTTGACCTAAGGACCTGGGTTGAGTAGCTTTTGTATTTCTACTCGAGCTACCTATTTAGCTCCGTTGGTTTTTGTTTGCTTGCTAAAACTGTTGCTTGCTTGAATCAACATTTTCAATACCCTCAGCTTCCTGATTACTTCTTTGGCAAATCTATTCTTTTTTAAATCTTGTTTTACGCAAAGAAATGTTTCTTCTATTGCCATTATATGAGTTGGCATTGACTATACAGTTTTTATTGTTTTGCGAATACTTCTACTGAATGGTTTTTTAATTGTTTCACTCTATCCCTTTTGTAATTCAATCTTAAAATTGAATATTGCTTGCTCCAAAAACCATTTTTGTTGCCTTTTTTAGATTTGTTTTTTGTTTCTTTGGGTTTTTTAGATAAACGGGGAATTATAGGGCAATATAATAATTAAAAAATATTAGGTAAAACTTATAAATAAGCAAAATATGGGTTTACCGGCAATGGTGATCGAGAAAACGAAAAAAGAAGGGTAGATCTAGAAGATTTGATGGTGGTGATTTGACTTGGATCATGATAATTTGTTAGGAAAATTAAAGTGAAATGGCGGCTGGAGGTTTGTTTCAGTTTTCAGTGAATGGATTGGTAGTGGTGGTGGCTAGCAAATGGACATGATTTTTAGCCAAACGTGTGGCGGTTAGCATTGTGATTGCAACTGTTTTGGTGTGTTTTTGGTGGCCATAGTGATGGATTGGTAGTGCTGGTGGCTAGGGTATGGTCAACGGTGTATGACCATTTAGATGAGGGTGAAGGCAGAAAAAGCAATGGAAAATGACAGGGTGAGGCATGTATAGCAGTTGTAATGGTGGCTTCGGGTTTTTTCATTTTTTTTTTCATTTTTAAATTGGTGCAATTGGCGGAATTGATGGATGGTAGAGGAGGGATTTCTATATGGAGAGTGCTTCCTGGGCACGAAAGCTTTGTTTGGCAGAGAGAAAAGTTATGATACCACTTGACATAGTGTGGAAGCGATACTAAATATCGTTTTATCATATGTTTTTGAAATTCAAGAAGGACAACTCTCACAAGAGAGGGAAATATCTAAGAAAATAATTGAATATTGTTGATGAAAACTTGTGTAAAGAAACAAGCATAACAAGTCCATTTATATTAGCTAAAATTATACAATTCCTAATAAAACATAAAGTAATATGACTTAAATAAGTATAAAGCAATTCTTAATTAAACTAGAAAATCTTGTACTCCTACTATGATTATATATGTCTTACATCATAAATGAAATCAAATCGGGACCCTCCACTACATCTTTTGTCAAGGTGGTTGAATTACTAGATTGATGTTGTGTAAATTTTAATGTACTCATAAATACACGTGTCTATTAGAGTATAGATTAGGAATAATGAAGTTGGACCCACAGGAACTGTCAATTTTTAAGAAAGTTAAATTTAGTCTAAACTAATTAAAACTCTACCCTAATTGAAAGAAAATATTTTGTTTAAGAAAATAAAAACTAAAGATACAATTAAATTAAAACAAGTGAATTAACACAAGAATTCAGAAAATTGAAGATATCAAGATTTCATAATCCACCACAATTCAACATAACTTATCTAATTATCAATCAATTCTCAATTTTAGAGTGACAACTCAAAATCAATTTATGTCTATTCATGAATATAACAATTAAGTCCCATTAGAATTAATCTTATGTGAGTTCTTTTTCTACTTAATAATATGATATGTAAAATTCTCATATAAACATATTAAATAACAAAGAGTCAAAATTTTCATAAGTATTTTGTATAAACAATTTAATGAAAGACATAAAATAAAAAATAAACATATATAAACTTTATAAATCCAAGCATACGTATAGTTAAATTTTTTTCCTAACAATTAAGAATACATGATATAATTGGTGAAAAGATTTAACAACATCTAACCAATCATATGAAACAAAAATCATAAATATTAAAGCACATATATAAAAAATTAATTGAATTAAAAAAAAAAATTCATTGAATAGAGCTTTATTTATAATCCTTATATAAGGCTTCATTTTTAATCCTAATATGAAAAATTAGAAAGATATAAAAAGATTGAGGACAATAGAACGGGTGGAAGCCATTGTCAAGGTGCGGCCGTCTCTTCTTCCGTGCAAAAGCCAAAGCTCTGGCTTTATACAATGCTAAGCCACCGCCTCTATGGTTAAATCCTTAAAAGAGTTCTGTTACAAGGCAAAACGAAAAGCCACGAGATTGAATTAATTTCAATTTCCTCTTTAATGTCCACGTGGTGGACACCTTTAAACTAAAATCATTCATTCATTCATTTATTTATTTTGCACATGCATGGATGAATTAATTTTATTGGCTTCTGTTTCCTCGGCTTGAATTTCACGTGCATATATGCCTAATTGCTGCAAAATCAATTAACCTTTAATGAACTACTAAGCTATATAAGTGAAAAATGGGCAAAAAGGGTACTCTCTAAGAAATACTCTCAAAGAAAAATTATATGCTAAAAAACTCACTTGGAACTTATTGCCATGGACATTCCTTCAAATAACTCAATTAATTTCATTCATCAAGTCTCTCAATTCATACTTGTCACTCACATCATCATGTCAAGTAACAAATATGGTATACATAACTCAAAGCCAAATTAAGATAAAACAAATATCATGATTTGAAAGTCATCATAGCATCTAATGTTAAAAGATCACATAAAATGCCTTAAAAGTTTTTTTATTTTTATATTTTTGAGACACCTCACCACCAAACGTATTCTAAACATTGTCTTCAATGTTTCCTATTCTAAAGATGTGCATGCCAATGTGTGAAAATATAGGGAAGACATGAATGCCAATAGTAAAAAAAAAGTAGGAGGGATCATACATGAATTGGTTATAAAATATTCTAGAGGAAAAAAAATCTAAAGAATATGTTGGAATAAATATAATTAATAAAATATAAAAAGCAAAATAAATAAAATCCTGCTAAACAAATTAATTAATGTAAACAACTCAACCAGGATCAATAAGAATGTAGTGATAATAAAAGTGATAATAAAAGTGATTATAAAGAAAATAAAAGAAATCATGATTAATAGTATAATAATATTATACTAATAAATTATATAACTTAATAGCTTTTTCGAATTTTAATAAACCTCAAGATCTTAATATGTATGCATATGTATGTATGGATATGTGATGTGAAGGTGTTGTTGGGTGAACGTACACATTACCTATAGGCTATAGATGATGTTTTCCACTTTCCCAAATTGTATATTTATAAGTATAATACCATCTATTGTACTCCATACGTGGAAATTAAACGAAGCATTCCAGGAGAAATTTTTGAAAAGGTCTCAGAAAAATATTAGTAATAGGGAATATTGATCTGGGGGTTGTGGAGTTGACTTTGCAGAATCAACTAAAGCTAATTCCTTTTTGCATAATATATATGAGAAATCTTTTCATATACAAAAAGTATTAATCAATATACCAACACCTGTTTTTTATTCTTAAAGATGATAAATTCCGTTGTTTTTCATTCTCTTTTTACCGACTTAATGGAATAAAGCAACGCATTTGTCCCCTTTGTGATTATGGCATTTATAATAACAAAATCGCGCGAGGGATTGTGCGTTTTAAACGAACATTATTTAATTTTTGTCAACAGAAAATTGATCAATAGTTTTTTTTTTTAAAATTGGTCACCTGAATTCGAATTCATATAAGAAATTAAAAAAAAATTAAAATCTTGCAACTCTCCTATCTTTAAAAAAAATATATATATAATAATAATGAGAATAACTTTTTTCAGTAACTATTTGTTTGCTTCCTAGCCAAGCTAACGGTCAAAGGCTTGCTTTGCACACAAGATCCTTCAGGATTTAATTTATTCAACTTCTAATAGCCTCAAATGGTGCCCTTCAACCTAAAATGCTTCTATTCTTCAACTTTGTATCGTTTGATTGATCTACTTTAACCACCATAAAGATGGAATTTGTTAAGGTCATTATTTATAGAGTTGGCATTTTATGACAAGTCTAGTTAAATTGGAAGTTTATTTATTACATATCTTGTAATAGGGGTTAATTTATTAATTCCTTAATTTAGTGAGATTCTAATTTATTAGGAATATTGTTTCCTAATTTAATTAAATGTCTAATTTAGCAAGTCAATTAATAGTGGGATTCTATAATTGGCGCATGAGATATATTTAGAGCAAGAAGTTGGTGTAAACAAGAAGTCATTAAATGCTCTAGAAATTTCTTGGGAGACAAGCAAGGCAAGAAGATAAGATTTATTCATATTCAGATTCATAGGAATTATAAGAGGAAAAAAACTCTTATTTGGAAAGAATCCAAGTCTTTTAAGACTTGCTATTTTGGTGAATCTCTAGTGCCTATATAAAGAGAGGTATTTTATAATTGAAGTTTTATCGCACAACACAGAGCATAAAGCAGAGAAGCAAAATTCTGTCTCCTCCTTAGAGAATCCGAATTTGGCGCAAAATATTGTGTTGATTTATTTTCTTATCTTCTTTTCATCTCTGTGGAGAGTCTATGTGGATCTTGAATCACTAGATGTTGAAGAATTAAAGCATTGTTATTTATCACTTCGCGAAGTGCCTTGAGGATCGTGGATCAAGAAGGGTAGCAATTATTCAAGAGAAGAAGATTCAGTATAAGGTTGAGTAAACTATATGGTGATAAACTGTAAGTGAGAGTCTTAAGTTTGGTAAATCCATAGATTGTAACATCTCAACTTAGTGAATTATTTTTCATCTGGGCGTGGCCTCGTGGATGTAGAATTGATTAATCCGAACCACGTAAAAATCTCCGTGTCATTTATTTTCTGCATTTTATTATGTTTTTGGAAAATTAATATTTTTGATGCAGATGAACAGTAATCGTAAACAGTTGCGGTGAACAGTAACTGTAAACAGTATTTTCGAAAAATTAATTAAGTTGTTAATTTTTGGTTTTTAATTACCTACATCTATTTATAATAGATCTAAATTCCATTCAGAATTTAATGTATATTACTTAATTAATTCTTATGAATTCTTATGTTGTAATCTTTTCGAAATAAATTAGAGGGAGATAATTGACATCTTCGCCTCCATAATTCTTAGATTTTACCCTTTTTTCAAAAAAAAAATAGCCTAATGGCAAATGGTTTCAAAGTCTCGCTTAAATTAATTAATTTAAGTCTATTTTTCCCGGCATCAATCATTATGGTCCTTCAATAGTCTCCGGACAAAATTTTAGCTTTTATGCATGGCCAAATGATAGAGACATTCACAATTGCCAAAATAAATATAAATGCAAACCTAGCTAGTTCAATCAATACTATATAATAAAATTTGTTGAAGTCAACAAATTGTTGGTGCAAATTTGTTAAAGTCAACAAATTGTTGGTGCACCAACAATTTGTTGAAAAATTGAAAAATAATAATAATTAAAAATTATATTTTTAATTATTTTATTCTTAGCATAGTAATTTATTTATCCTATAAATAGCTAAGGATTTCATTCATTTGAAATCATCCCAAAATTGTTAAGCTTATAAGTTTCTAAGCTTTTGAGAGAAGTGAGAGAGAAGTGTCTCTAATTTATCTCTCTCAGCAGAGTGTGAAATCTTTGGTATATTTGGGTTTTAGGGAAGTGAGATTCGTTACTCAAATATTGTACTCTATTAATTGTTAAATAAACAATTATTCTTTCTTGCCTCCGTGGATGTAGGTTTAATTATCGAACCACGTAAATTCTTGTGTCCTTTATTTTTCAGTAATTATTTGGTGCGCTTGATTCCGCATTCCGCGCGCACAACAAGTGGTATCGAGCCCGAAGCGGATTCGTGCCAGGGGATCTGATCTTCACGTATAATGTCTTGTTCACATATCTGATCTTGTTCACGAATACGGTGGAGACGGCCATTTGTACTTGGGAGACAGTCTATTGTAAGTAGTGTGTATTTTTGCATGTCTAGGAAAGTTATGTCAAAAAAGGCGATAAGAGTCTAAGGATTCTGGTTTTTAATTGGGACCAGGGTTCCCGTCCGGTTTTCTGGGAACTTTCTGGTGCATTTATTCACGCGAAATTAACATCATAGAGGCTGTTTTCAAGTGGAAATAGTTTGTTGAGAAAAATGGTAGAAGGTGAAACTTCCCGGAGTGTGGGGAGAGATCTCACCGAGACTATTTGGGAGACAATTCAGGTGGGAGGCGAGATTTGTCAAATCGCTATTCAGCACCTGTTATAGGAGGCCAGAAGATCGATGTTGAAAAGTTTGATGGGAAAATCAACTTCGGCATGTGGAGGCGCGAAGTTATGGATGCCCTTATTCAAATCGATCTCGATGTTGTCTTTGAAAAATAAAAGACACTTGTATGATGAAGAAATTTGGGATCGTATGAACGAGAAAGCCTGTGGTCAGATCAGATCTTGTTTGACCAAGGAGGTGAAATACTTGGTGAAAGATGAGGAGTGTGCAGTGACTTTGTGGCGTACATTGGAAGAGAAGTACCTGGTGAAAAGTCCTGAAAATCGTCTTCATGCAATGAGCCAAGTATATGGCTTTCGAATGAAGTCTGGGGTGTCAATGCACGATCATGTTTCAAGATTTGAAAAGTTACTTGCTGATTTGAAGAATCTTGATGAAGATATTAAAGATGAAGTCAAGGCTATGATTCTGTTACACTCACTACCAGAGGAATATAGCCATTTTGTGACTACTTTGATATATGGGAAGAGTGTGATCGTCTTCAAAGATGTTTGCACAGCATTGACTAGCTTGGAGATTCGGAATAATGATAAAAATTCTGAACGAGCATCGTCTGAAGCTTTGGTGAGCAGAGATTGGGCGATGGAGAAACAGAAAAAGCGTGGTGGAAAGAATTCTCGATCCAAATCGAGAAGCAGAAATATAGCTCACACATGGGGCTATGGTGATTCTGCAAGGGGTTCAGCGTCACAATCTGTACTATTTGAAGAGAGGTACAACTGATGAAGCAAATGTTGTTGAGGCGCACAATGACACCACCAAGCTATGGCATGTACGACTGGGACATGCAGGAGAGAAGTCTTTGCAAACTCTGATGAGGCATGGACTCTTAAAAGGTACCAAAACCTCAGGTATTAAATTTACATGAGCATTGTGTAGTAGGCAAGAAAACAAGGGTCAAGTTTGGTACAGCTAATCACGATACTCGTGAGATCCTTGAATATGTTCATAGTGATGTATGGGGACCAACCAAGACTGCATCAATTGGTGGAAGCCATTATTTTGTTATATTTGTTGATGATTTCTCTAGACGTGTATGGGTGTACACCATACGAGCAAAGGATGAGGTTCTAGAGATTTTCGTGAAGTGGAAGAAATTGGTGGAGACTCAAACTGGCAGAAAGATCAAAGTATTACGATCTGATAATGGGGGTGAATATACTTGATCCATTCTTGCAAGTATGCCGAAACGAGGGTATTAAAAGACATTTCACGGTGAGACATACTCCGCAATGTAATCTGTGGTGTGGTGAGCGTATGAATCGTGATTTCATTGGAGAAGGTACGATGTATGTTATCTAATGTTGGTTTAGATAAAAGTTTTGGGCTGAAGCTGTGAGCTACGCAAGTCACTTGGTAAATCGGTTGCCTTCTGCTGCAATTGGAGGTAAAACTCCTATGGAAATGTGGTCTGGAAAGTATGCACAAGACTATGATTCCCTTCGTGTATTCGGGTGTCCAACTTATTATCATGTCAAAGATGATAAACTGGATCCTCGTGCTAGAAAAGCTATCTTTATGGGATTCAAAGGTGGAGTAAAGGGCTTCAAGCTTTGGGATCTCGAAGACAAAAAGTTTGTGTGTAGCAGAGATGTCACATTTGATGAAGCTTCAATGATGAAAGCTTCAAGTTCTCAAAGAGTGGAGAACAAGACCAAAGAGGTATTGCAGCGGGTGGAGTTTGATGCAACTCCATATGTACCAGTTAGTTCTACATCAAAGAATGGTTCAACTATGGAGGTGACACCTAGAGTTGAAGAAGAGGTTGTTTCTTCTGATGTCCCACAAAATGAAGAAACAATTGATGATGTAGATGATGATGATTTTATAGCAACAAGGAGGCCAAGAAGAGAGATAAAGAAACCCGGATGGCTTACTAAAGATATGGTGGTAGCCTATGCACTTCCAGTTATTGATGATGACATCCCCAATACTTTCGGTGAAGCATTACGCAGTAGTGAAAGTGATCAGTGGAAGCTAGCCATGGAGGAAGAGATGAAATCTCTCCATCAAAACCAGACTTGGGAACTTGTAAAGTTACCAAAGGGGAAAAGGGCTATTGGCAATAAATGGGTCTACACCAAAAAGCAAGGATCTCCGAATCAAACAACTCCTCGATACAAGGCAAGGCTTGTGGCAAAAGGTTTTGCTCAAAAGGAAGGTATTGACTACAATGAAATTTTCTCTCCAGTTGTAAAACATACTTCCATTCGTATCCTACTTGCCTTAGTTGCAGAATATGAGTTAGAGTTGGCTCAGTTGGATGTTAAGACGGCGTTCTTACATGGAGATTTGGAGGAGAAAATCTATATGATTCAGCCTTGTGGTTTCAGAGTTGCTGGAAAGGAAAATCGTGTGTGCAGATTGAGTAAATCTTTATACGGATTGAAACTAATTCTTCGAATGCGTTGAGTTTGGAGAATTTTGGAACTACGGCAGGCTTGATCCCAACCTTTGGGTACGTAGGCAGTCGGATAGATGCAGCCAATGTGGATCCTTTTGAGGATCATGTGGGGGATGTCTGGAACTACGGAAGGCTTGATCCCAACCTTGGGGTACGATTTCGGATAGATGCAGCCAATGTGGATCCTTTTGAGGATCATGTGAGGGATGAAGTTTGGCGGATCATTATCAATCGGCTCAGATTTGGATAAATTTTCGCCGAGGTGGAGATTTGTTGAAGTCAACAAATTGTTGGTGCAAATTTGTTAAAGTCAACAAATTGTTGGTGCACCAACAATTTGTTGAAAAACAACAATTTGTTGAAAAATTGAAAAATAATAATAATTAAAAATTATATTTTTAATTATTTTATTCTTAGCATAGTAATTTATTTATCCTATAAATAGCTAAGGATTTCATTCATTTGAAATCATCCCAAAATTGTTAAGCTTATAAGTTTCTAAGCTTTTGAGAGAAGTGAGAGAAGTGTGTCTGGGGAATTTATCTCTCCTGCAGAGTGTGAGAGTACTGGGTATATTTGGGTTTCTGGGAAGTGAGATTCGTTACTCAAATATTGTACTCTATTAATTGTTAAATAAACAATTATTCTTTCTTGCCTCCGTGGATGTAGGTTTAATTATCGAACCACGTAAATTCTTGTGTCCTTTATTTTTCAGTAATTATTTGGTGCGCTTGATTCCGCATTCCGCGCGCACAACAACTAATACTTTTGGTTTTTAATTACCTACATCTATTTATAATAGATCTAAATTCCATTCAGAATTTAATGTATATTACTTAATTAATTCTTATGAATTCTTATGTTGTAATCTTTTCGAAATAAATTAGAGGGAGATAATTGACATCTTCGCCTCTATAATTCTTAGATTTTACCCTTTTTTCAAAAAAAAAATAGCCTAATGGCAAATGGTTTCAAAGTCTCGCTTAAATTAATTAATTTAAGTCTATTTTTCCTGGCATCAATCATTATGGTCCTTCAATAGTCTCCGGACAAAATTTTAGCTTTTATGCATGGCCAAATGATAGAGACATTCACAATTGCCAAAATAAATATAAATGCAAACCTAGCTAGTTCAATCAATACTATATAATAAATTACAAATATACAAAAGTATTAGTCACATGTGACATGTATTAGCGTTCAAGCTTCACAGGATAAGGCTCAATAATTCAGTATGGACAATAATTCCTAACACCAGCATCTCCAATGAGAATAAAAAGATGACAACAGAGAAGCAATATCGCCAGCATTGTTAGCTCTACCAGTTAACATTGAATAATGCTTACGTTATGAACTTAATATTACTTTTGGTGAGAATCATGACCTATAATTCAGAAAAATTTATGTTGTATCACTAAAAATTAATAAACGAATAAGCGGAAGCGTACCTGATTCATAATACGCAATTACTATCTAGAGTCGTGTGGTTGGCCTTTCAGATCAACATGTTCTCCTTCTCTTTGCACTCTCATTAATGATAGAATGTTAGTGGAGAATAGAACGATACGTGTGACTTGGAGACCATAACTACTTATATAGACAACTTTTCTTATTGTCTTTAAGTATTCCTATTTCAGTATATTATAGAAATAACAATTACCTTTAAGTCTTTACACATTAAAGGCTCACACTCTAGAGTCGTTTGGTTGGCCTTTCAGATCAACATGTTCTCCTTGAGAATCCTTTAAACTTCTCTTTACACATTAAAGGCCCACACCTTATCAGATATATTAAAGCTCAAATTAACGAATATCTTAATAGATCACTTTTATATAAAAACCTAACATTAGATTAAGGATCTAACAATGCTAGTTTAAAGATCCAACACTTAATTTAATTTGTTATTCAATCAACACTGTTCTAGAGTACTTATGTTGTACTACATTCACTCAATATATGCATGACATGTGTGCATAAATTAAATACAACTACTAATTTTACGATGATTTTTTCAAAACAAATACATGCTTGCATTAAATGAGTGTAGTGTAGTACAATAAAGATGCTCTATAATCTCTCCAAACATAAATATGGAATTTGATAATAGTGTTAGTGAAGTAATTCCCGCAAGTAATATATATATTATAGTGTTAGTGGAGTAAGTATGGACAAATTCAATCATCAACAACAAAAACATTTAATAATGCATCCGTCTGATTTATCTACATACCAGCATGTCCCGCCGCGGGGGGGGGGGGGGGTGGGTTTGTGTGGTTTGGAGAAGAAGAAAAGAGAAGCAACGGTGCCTGTATTTGTTATCCCTACCGCTTGGAAGAGAAAATGACAAAAGTTTGTGGCCCCTCTTCTTTGGTAAAATTAATCTATTTCTTTTCCATTATTTTTTAAATTCACTAAAGCTGCTTTTAGTATTGTAATGTTAAAAAGTTCGATATGTTTTTTAGACTGAAAATTAATCTTTTTGTAATAGCAAAATTTTAATTTTAGTTATAAAATAAATGGTCTTCAAAACTTATTTTTTAAGTAAAAGAATTTGAGACGTGAGGGGGAATAATTAATTTAACTAAATAATTAGGGGTTTTTGGTCTTTTCCCCACTTGTATTATCAGCGAATCTTCAATCTTGGGCTATATATTTAGGAACACTTTGAACAAAAGAACTCAATCAGAGCTAGCTAGTTAATTAGCTGAGTGATAGTGCATTCTGGGAGAAAGCGAAGGAATTTGATTCTCCCCCTTAATTTGCTCATCATGGCTTTCACTCTTGGTAGGTTCATGCCGAAGACCACGCTCAAACTGCCAACTTTGAAGACTTACCAGCAGCCAAGAAAAGGGATAGTCATGTACGTTTCATAATTACTTACTTGATTTGTATTATCTGCTTTCAAAATAATAGTCACGCATCTGCTGCGTAGTCTTTATAGATAAGATGGTCAAAATCATTACGAAAAATTTTGTTTGTTTGTAAACTGTTTTAATTGCTTATAATTTGAGAGTGTATATACAATATATATATTGAAATTAAATTGCAACACAGGGGACATAAATAACATTCCGATATCTGTGCCGTTTATGTCGCCTCTGTGTCACCTTTTGAGCTCGATATCATTATTTATATACGTATAAGCTCATGGACACCCTTCGCTTAATTATTCATATTTTTCTTTCTTCTTTTCTTCTGATGAGATGACAGAGTATGTGGTAACCCTGAACGGCCAAGCGGGAGCACCAGAAATGGAGGAGAGATCAATAGCCAGAAGCCGACATCTCTCAACAATGCTCGGATTGCAGTAAAAGAAACTGCCGACAAAAACAAAGCAGTAAAAGAAGACGGTTCTGCAAAGAATAAGTCTAATTAAGGCTTCAAAATAATTTATTAGTCGCCGCTTAATTTAGAGGGCATAGCTTACATATGCATGCTGCCATCAAATATTAGAGCAGTCAATATATAGCTTATTATATATATATTAAAAATATTCCAATTCAAAATCTTTGCTAAAGTCCTAAAAATCTATTAAGTCAGTTTAATAGTTTAACTATATTATTAAACTAAACTTTAATAATGTCTAGATCGCGAATTGGAAGCTTAAAACTTGAAGCGAATAAACCGCACGGTTTATGTGTTTTTTCCGATTTTTTTCGCATTTTAAAATTTCGGATCGAAATATATATACATACATATATAGATAGTAGTGTTTTTGTGTGTGTGTGTTTTCTTCACCATATAAGACTGCCTTAAAATCTTAATAAGGCTAGCTGCTTTTAGTGTCAAGTGTGTGGTGGCTAATAATAATCATGTGTTCTTAGAAAATAATAAAGCCACATTTTGTGTATATGCATGATGAGGGTTTGGACTTGAGGTACTTTAATTAATATTATCAGCTAGCATAGTTGCTATATGTCATCAGTTTGTGTTATGAGTTTTGTGCACATGTAACATCCCTTGGAACTTTGTATCTGATGTAGTCACCTGTGCTATATGAGATATGATCTTCTTTACAATTGCTATGAATAAATAAATGCAAGCATGTGATCATTGATGATTAAAAGGAGAAAAAAAAAAGAGGAATAATGCCACACTTGTTAAGTAATATTTCGAGAGATTTTTATTACGATATTCATATTTAAATTCAAGAGATTGACGATCTTAATCTAGGCTTATTTTGAAGTGCGTTTACAACTAGATTAGGGTCAAAAGAGAACAATCAAACATGATTGGACATTTTCATACTAAAAATAATCGAGGAAGAGAAGATATCAATTGTAATTATCAAAGAAAATTTAAAGATTTCAACAAAGATGATGAGAATTTATAAAGAAGAAAGCAAAATAGAATGCATGAAGATGATTACTACAAATTGTGCAATGAAGGCCATCAAGGAGTTTGTGATCTTATAGCCCATTTGGGACTGTTGCCCAGCAGTTAGGTTGTCACAGTCCAACTCAGTTGTCTGGTGTTTGGTAACTCTCATCGTATGGTAGCTGTATTTTTTTTCCTTATTTTTAAAACAAAAGTTTATATTTTAAGCCTTACATAATTTAACAGCTTTCATAAAATTTCTCTTAGTAGTTATTGTGGAACTAAATTGTTTAGTAAAAACTAGTTATTGTGGCTTGAAAGTCATGTTGTTTAGGGCAAATTTGGTAATGTCGTAGCTTTACTACAGATAATCAGTTGTAAAAAGAATCAATTATACATTTGGGAAATTATCATTTCACCACATTTATTTTGCCTTATATTCATTGCAAAATAAAGTACATGTCAAAATTTTGTAGTGGTTGGATAAACATAAGGCAAAATAAAGGTGGTGCAATTCCCTACACATTTAATTACATTTATTTTTAAGAATGTTGGAGTTTTAAAAGTCATAATACTTATTTGGTAAGTTCTAGTGTTGAATTGCTGCAAGAACACAAATGATTAAAATAGACATAATGTTAGATAAAATTTATTTATCGTTTGTAAATATGTATATATAATATTTTTTATTGTGTATAAATAATAGTTGATAACTAAAATAAATTTTTAATATGTTATTAATTTATTTTTTATTTCATTATCTCAATATAATTGGTAATAGTAATAAGCTCTTTAAATTTAATGATTTTATTTCCTAATTGCGTAAAGATAATTTTCGTTTTTTGCAATATATTTGAGGATATATATGAAATTGTAGTAAGTATAAAACTCATTGTCAAAATCATATTTTGAAAAGTAACTTCATCCATATTTTTCAAAATCTACTGAAACAAGAGATGATTTTACCAAAAGTGATTTAAAAAAAATTACAGAACACCAAAATTAATTTTTACCTTTTCAAATTCACTTTTGAGTCTCTCAAAAGTAATTCCAAAAAGGTCGTTAATCGATCGCTTGGGTTAAAATCAAGGACAAAAATTCAGTACTAGACTGAGTTTTGCTGAACACTAAATCAACAGTCATTAGGCAAGAGAAATTAAAAAAAAAATTTGATCATTAATTATTTGCTTAGCAAAAAAATAAGCTTATAGCATTGAATCATAATCTGAAAATTAATACTGGCCTCTTGTGGAGCAAATTTTCAAGGTGTCAATGGGCTATTTTTGGGTTGTTTTTCCAATCCTTTAGGTGATACTCATACCTTGTTTTACATGGAAGTTTTTGTTATTGTTTTGCTTTGGACTTGGTGGGATTTGAATCATATTTGGCTTGAATGTGAATATTTTGCTATTGTAGCTTGTTTTTGGAGTTCTACTTTTCAACCTCTTCGGACTCTTCATGTAATTTGATTCAGTGATGAATGAAAAATAAGCTTAGTGCCGAATCATTGTCCTATTATTTGATGTTACATATTTGTTACATGTTTTGATGATACTAAGACAACAATGACTACTTAACAAGAAAATTTTGAGTACACCTGAGGCAATACAACCATGCAATAGAAATATAACATGGAATATTGTTTTGAAATAACCACCATTTATTTGTTAGTATTTTTAACTAAATTAATTAAATAATCACATGAATGAGTTTGGTTGGCTTTTTGTTAGAATGATTGGTACCTCATATGTACGGAAGAAACAAATGACAACTCAAAGTGTTTGTATTGCAAATTTTGTAAATATGATATTGTTAATTTAATAAGGAAAATTATCCGCCGTCTACTCGTTTTTTCCAACTTTTTTTAAAAATACACAATTCTTTTTTTTTTTTGCTGGAATCCACCTAAAGTTATATTTCTTTTCACTTTTTCACTTCTGTTTGGAAATCGTTAAGAAAACTAACGGAATATTATTTAAATGATTTTTTTACCCTTAAATGTAAAAAATAAATTATTCACCGACCACTTGTTTTTTTCGTATTTTTAAAAAAATACACAATTCTTTTTTTTTTTTATGAACTCCACTTGAAGTTATATTGTTTTGCACCTATTCACCACATTGTGTTGTGAAATGATAATTTTACCCTTATAATGTCAGCAAAGTTCTAACGGTGTTATAACGAGAGTGGACCAATAAAAAAATATTAACTTTAGGTGAAGCGCTGCAAAAAAATAAAAGCGTGTGTGTGTATATGTGAAGGTGTTGTTCGATGAGCGTATTAGCTAGCAATGGATGGTGTTTTTTACTTTTGCAAATTGTGTATGTATAATAAATATAATTCCACCTATTGTAATTCCATTTGGGGAGATTAAACGAAACATTCCAAGAATTTTTTGAAAAGGATTTAATCTAATTGCATTTGACTTTGCAGAATCAATTAAAGCTAACAGCTAACAGAATCCAACATCCCTTTTGCATAATATCTTTTCACCTATAAAACGAACTTATTTAGTTTTATTCTTGAAGATGATAAATTCCGTTATTGTTTATTATCTCTTTTTACCAGCATATCGGAATCAAGCAACGCATTTGTCCACTTTGTCATTGTGGCCTTCATAATAACAAAATCACGAGTCACTGTGTGTTTTAAACGAGCATTATTTAATTTTTGTCTACAAAAATTTGATTAATAATTTTTTTAACTGATCACCCGATTTTGAATCCATACAAATTCATATAAGAAATAAAAAAAAATTCCTACACCTCTCTTACCCTAAAATTAAAAAACAAAAGTATAATGAGAAAACTTTTTTCCTGTAACTATATATATATATATATATATATATATATATATATATGATATATGTCTTTTCTTCTTAGCCCAGGCATCAGTCAAAGGATTTACACACAAGATCTGTAAAGCTTTAGTTCGTTCAGCTTGTGATAGCCTCAGATCGTGCCCTTAAACCCGAAATGCTTCTATTCTTCAACTTTTTTTTTTCGTTTACATGATCTACTTTAACCACCATAAAGATGGCATTTAATGTAATAGTACTTAATTAATAGTAGTAATTTCTTATGATTTCTTATATATCTATATTTATATTTATATATAAAGCTGGAACTACAAGAGGTGATGTGGCATCACCATTGCTCATCTTTTTATATTCTCTATTATCTAAAATATCTAAAATATTAATGAATATTCTTTGGACATTCATTAATATTTTTAATTTTATATATATATAAAGAAGTGATGTGTCATCACCATTCCTCATCTTTTTATATTCTCTATTATCTAAAATATCTAAAATATTAATGAATATTCTTTGGACATGTCTCTTCCCTTTCTATTTAAATCGAACAAAATGTAACTATTAATAACAATTAATTATAAGTCTTTTGAAACATTCATTTATTTTATTATGCTAACAATTAAACTTTAGTGGCTTAAAATATATCAATTAATTAATATAGGAAGAGAGGTTCTTTCATCTTTCCTCAATAATGCCACTAGGGTCTAAGTTTAATTTTAATAATTTTAATGTGTCTTCCTCTTTCTATTTAAATCCAACAATATGTAACCATTAATAATAATTAATTATAAGTCTTTTGAAACATTCATTTATTTTAGGGAAATTTACACTCGTCCACCTGTTTGTTTTGTCTTTCTCAAAAATACACAAACACTCTTTTTTTTTCAGCGCGCCACCTGAAGTTTGCTTTTTGTTGCATTCGTCCACTTCCGTCTAATTTCCGTTAGTGGATTTAACGGAATGTTAACGAAATGACCTTTTTACCCCTCAAAATTATAATTTAACCCAAAATAAATGAAAATTGGAGATAAATTGGATGGATTTAATTTTTTTCAAAGGTGGATGCTAGAAATTGGAGGAAAATAGTGTTTGTTGCTTGCTAAATTTAGAAAATTTGTATTTATTTTTTTGAAAGAGAAAAAATAAATACAAATTTTCTAAATCTAGCAAGCAACAAACACTATTTTGCTCCAAAAAAATAAATAAAAATTTTCTAAATTTAGTAACAAACATTATTTTCCTCCAATTTCTAGCATCCACCTTTGAAAAAATTAAATCATCCAATTTATCTCCAATTTCTATTTATTTTGGGTTAAATTGTAATTTTGAGGGGTAAAAATGTCATTCTGTTAAATTCGCTAACGGAAATTAGACGGAAGTGGACGAATGCAACAAAAAGTAAACTTCAGGTGGCGCGCTGAAAAAAAAAGTGTTTGTGTATTTTTGAAAAAGACAAAACTTCAGGTGGCGCGCTGAAAAAAAAGTGTTTGTGTATCTTTAAAAAAGACAAAACAAATAGGTGGACGGTTGTAAATTTCCCTTTATTTTATTATACTAGCAATTAAACTTTAGTGACTTAAAATACATCAATTAATTAACATAGGAAGAGAGGTTCTTTCATCTTCCTTCAACAATACCACTAGGGCCTAATTTTAATGCCATAATAACATATTTAATTATGGAACATTTTATTTAGTGTCTTTTGGCTTCTTCAAATTTTATTATGCTGGTAATTAAACTTTAGTGTCTTAAAATACATTAATTAATTAACATCGGAAGAGAGAATCTTTCATCTTCCCTTAACAATGCCTCTAGGGCCTAATTCTTCTTATTCTAAATTTAAGTTTCATTTGCTTGTTATCATCAGCAACACAAGTCGATTATGATGCAACTACCATTATAATTAATGGAGAACGACGAGTTATCTTCTCTGGTGCAATTCACTATATTCTCACAGCACTCCACAAGTACTACATGCAAATAATTAATTTACAATTTCTCAAATCACTTGCACTTTCACATTTTCTTCTTCATGTTTAGAAAAAACGGTGATCCCACATTCAAAACGGTGCACTTTCATGTTTAGAAAAAATTATGGGCAATATTTTTTTATCAAATAGCATTGTCATTCTTTAAATATGCAAATTTTGATATGATTTATTTTTAGATGCGTTGTATTTGTGCAGATGTGGCCAGATCTTATACAGAAGGCAAATGATGGAGGGCTCGAAACTTATATTTTGTGGAATGCTCATGAGCCTTAGCGTCGCCAGATGTCAATTATTATTATTATTATTATTATTAGTATTATTATTATTATTATTATTAGTATTATTATTATTATTATTATTATTATTATTATTATTATTATTATTATTATTATTATTATTATGTGCGATATTTATTATTATTGAAATAAACATACAAAATTAACTTGTTCAATCTTCCTTTTGAGAAGAGATCAGTACGATTTCTCAAGAAATTTGGATTTCATCAAATTTTTATTTTTTAATTTGATATTTTCAAAGCCGTTGAAATGCTAATTATATTTTCTAGTATATATATAAAGCTGGGACTACAAGAGGTGATGTGGCATCACCATTCCTCATCTTTTTATATTCTCTATTATCTAAAATATTGGCGGATATTCTCTGTACATGTCTCTTCCTCTTTCTATTTAAATCCAATAATATGTAATTATAAGTCTTTTGAAACATTCATTTATTTTATTATGCTAGCAATTAAACTTTATTGGCTTAAAATACATCAATTAATTCACATAGGAAAAGAGGTTCTTTCATCTTCCCGCAATAATGCCACTAGGGCCTAAGTTTAATTTTAATAATTTTAATGTCTCTTCCTCTTTCTATTTAAATCCAACAATATGTAACCATTAATAATAATTAATTATAAGTCTTT
>JAUJEM010000028.1:0-219665 GCA_030448935.1 Citrus cavaleriei | reverse complement strand
AAGGCTAGGGCGCCAAGTTCATTCAGTGGAGTCGGGCCACAAAACGGGTGGGCTATAGCCTTGGGGTGGGGCTGGCCAACTCGTCCGCTCGGACCTCGGAACAGCGAGATCTGGCAGGCGCCCGCAAAGCGCAGGTGGCCAGGCCGCGGCACAGCTGCACCTAAAAATATGCACCCCAAGGCCGGGCGCTGTTCATCTGGCAGCGGAGACGGCCACAAAAACGGGTGGGCTATAGCCTTTGGGGGCTGGCCAACTGTCCGCCTCGGACCCGGAATGGCGAGAGACTGCGAGGCGCCCTGTGCCAAAAATAGGTCACGGGCACAGCCGCGCCAAAATCCTCCGCCCGAAGGCCGGGCGCCAAGTCTGGGCCCAGCGGAAAAAGGCCACAAAACGGGTGGGCTATAGCCTTGGGGGTGGGGCTGGCCAACTGTCCTACGGAGTCGGAATGGCGCGAGACTTCACGAGGCACCTCCGTGTGGCAAAAATAGTCAAAGGGCACAGCCGCACCCAAAATATGCGCCCGAAGGCCAGGGCGCCAAGTTCGGGTCCAGCGGAAAAGGCCACAAAACGGGTGGGCTATAGCCTGGGGCTGGCCAACTGACCCGGACTCGGAATGGCGAGACTTTGCGAGGCGCCTCCGTGTGCCAAAAATAGCCGTGGGCACAGCGCGCCAAAATACCTGCCCAAGGCCGGGCGCCAAGTTCGTCCAGCGGAAAAAGGCCACAAAACGGGTGGGCTATAGCCTTGGGTGGTGGGGCTGGCCAACTTAATCCGCCGGACTCGGAATGGCGCGAGACTTTGTGCGGGCGCCTCCGTGTGCCAAAAATAGGCCGCTGGCTCAGCGCGCCCAAAAATACCCGAACCCCGGCGCGACAGGTCTGTCCAGCGGAAAAGGCCACAAAACGGGTGGGCTATAGCCTTGGGGGTGGGGCTGGCCAACTTCTTCCGCGGACTCGAATGGCGCGAGACTTTGCACGCTCCGTGCCCAAAATAGGCCGCGACAGTCGCGCCAAAAATACCCGCCCGAAGGCCGGGCGCCAAGTTCGTCCAGCGGAAAAGGCCACAAAAACGGGTGGGCTATAGCCTTTAGGGGTGGGGCTGGCTTGGTCCGCCCGGACTCGGAATGGCGCGAGACTTTGTGAGGCGCCTCCGTGTGCCAAAAAATGGCCGTGGCACAGCCGCTCCAAAAATAACCGCCCTTGAAGGCTGGGGCGCCAAGTTTGTGGCTCCAGCGGAAAAGGCCACAAAACGTGGTGGGCTATAGCCTTGGGGTGGGGCTGGCCAACTTCGTCCCGCTGGACTCGGAATGGCGAGACTTTGCGTGGCGCCTCCGTGTGCCAAAATAGGCCGCGGGGACAGCCGCGTGGTGGGGCTGGCCAAAAATACCCGCCCCGAAGGCCGGACGCCAATTTGGGCCCAGCTGAAAAGGCCACAAAAATGGGTGGGCTATAGCCTTGGGGGTGGGGCTGGCCAACCGCCGTCCGCCGGACTCAGGAATGGCGCGAGACTTTGGGGAGGCGCCAACCGTGTGCCGGACTCAGAATGGCGCGAGACGGAGGCTCCTCCGTGCCAAAAATACCCGCCCGAAGGCCGGGCGCCAAGTTCATGCAGCGGAAAAGGCCACAAACGGGTGGGCTATAGCCTTGGGGGTGGGGCTGGCCAGCTTAATCCGCCGGACTCGGAATGGCGCGAGACTTTGTGAGGCGCCTCCGTGTGCCAAAATAGCCCGCGGGCACAGCCGCGCCCATACTCCGCCCAAAGGCCGGGCGCCAAGTTCGTCCAGCGGTAAAGGCCACAAAAACGGGTGGGCTATAGCCTTGGGGGTGGGGCGGCCAACTTGTCCGCCGGACTCGGAATGGCGAGACTTTGCGAGGCACCCGTGTGCCAAAAATAGGCCGCGGGCACAGCCGCGCCTAAAAATACCTGCCGAAGGCCGGGGCGCCAAGTTCGTCCAGCGGAGAAAGGCCACAAAAACGGGTGGGCTATAGCCTTGGCGGGTGGGGCTGGCCCACTTCGTCCGCCTGACTCGGAATGGCGCGAGACTTTGCGAGGCCCCTCCGTGTGCCAAAAATAGGCCACGGGCACAGCCGCGCCCAAAAATACCCGCCCGAAGGCCGGGCGCCAAGTTCGGCCCGCAGAAAATGCCACAAAACGGGTGGGCTATAGCCTTTAGGGGTGGGGCTGGCCAACTTAACCGCCGGACTCGGAATGGCGCGAGACTTTGCGAGGCACCTCCGTGTGCCAAAAAATAGGCGGGCACAGCGGCAGACAAAAATACCCGCCCGAAGGCCGGGCGCCAAGTTCGTCCCAGCGGAAAGGCCACAAAAACGGGTGGGGCTATAGCCTTGGGGGTGGGGCTGGCCAACTTCTCACCCGCGGACTGGAATGGCGCGAGACTTACGAAAAATAGGCGCTCCGCATCCAAAAATACCTGCCGAAGGCCGGGCGCCACAGCGGGCTAGCGGTAAAAGCCCACAACGGGTGGGGTATAGCCTTGGGGTGGGGCTGGCCAACCGTCCGCCGGACTCAGAATGGCTTTGTGAGCTCCTCCGTGCCAAAAATACCTGCCCGGCGGCAAAAATATCGTCAGAAAAGTCCCACAAAACGGGTGGGCTATAGCCTTGGGGGGTGGGGCTGGCCCGCCAAATCCGCCGGACTCGGAATGGCGCGAGACTGCGCTCCGTGTGCAAAAATAGGCCACGGGGACAGTCACCCAAAAATACCCCGCCCGAAGGCGGGGCCCCAAGTTCGTCCGGCGGAAAAGGCCACAAAACGGGTGGGGTATAGCCTTGGGGGTGGGGCTGGCCAACATCGTCCGGGACTGGAAATGGCGCGAGACTTTGTGTGCCAAAAGCCTGGTGTGCCAAAATACCTGCCCAAGGCCGGGCCCCATGTTCGTCTAGCGGTAAAGGGCCACAAAAACGGTGAGCTAAAAATACCGCGAGACTTGCAAGCCTCTCCGCCAAAAATAGGCTGGGACAGCCCGCGCCCAAAATACCCGTTCGTTCGCCGGCGGTAAAGGCCACAAAACGGGTGGGCTATAGCCTTGGGGGTGGGGCTTCAGCCAACTTCGTCCGCTCGGACTCGGAATGGCGCGAGACTTGCTGCGAGGTGCCTCCGTGTTCAAAAATAGGCCGCGGGCACAGCCAGCCTAAAAATACCCGCCCGAAGGTCGGGGCGCCAAAGTTCGTCCAGCGGAAAGGCCACCAAAACGGGTGGGCTATAGCCTTGGGATGGGGCTGGCCAACTGGATCCCGCCGGACTCGGAATGGCGCGAGAATTTATGAGGCGCCTCCGTGTACCAAAATAGTCATGGCACAGCCGCGCCTAAAAATAATACCCGCCCGAAGGCCGGGCGCCAAGTTCGTCCAGCGGTAAAAAGGCCACAAAAACGGGTGGGCTATAGCCTTGGGGTGGGGCTGGCCAACTTCGTCCGCCGGACTTCGGAATGGCGCGAGACTTTGCGAGGCACCTCCATATGCCAAAAATAGACGCGGACTTACAGCCGTGTCCAAAAATAGCAGCCCGGCCGGGCGCCAAGACCGTCAGCGGAAAAAGGCCGCAAAACGGGTGGGCTATAGCCTTGGGGATGGTGCTGGCCAACTTGTCCGCGGACTCGGGATGGCGCGAGACTTTGTGAGGCGCCTCCATGTGCCAAAAATAGCCCGCGGGCAAAGCCGCATCAAAAATACCCGGAGGGCCGGGCGACAATGTCGTCCAGCGGAAAAAGCCACAAAAAACGGGTGGGCTATAGCCTGGGGGTGGGGCTGGCCAACTCCCGTCCGGACTCAGAATGGCGCGAGACTTTGTTGGGCACCTCCGTGTGCCAAAAAATAGGCCTGCCCGCTTCAAAAAATACCCGCCTGGTCGGGCGCCAAGTTCGTCCAGCGGAAAAATGCCACAAAACGGGTGGGCTATAGCCTTGGGGTGGGGCTGGCCAACTTGGTCCGCCGGACTGAATGGCGAGACTTTGGTGGCTCCGTGTGCCAAAAATAGGCCGCGGGCACAGCCGCGCCAAAAATACACCCGCCCGGGCCGGGGCGCCAAGTTCGTCCCAGCAGAAAAGGCCACAAACGGGTGGGCTATAGCCTTGGGGGTGGGGCTGGCCAACACTCGCTCCGCGGACTGGAATGGCGTGAGACTTTGCGGGGCGCCTCCGTGGTGCCAAAAATAGGTCATGGCACACCCACTTTCAAAAATACCCGCCCGAAGGCCGGGGCGCCAAGTTCAGTCCGGCGGAAAAAGGCCACAAAAACGGGTGGGCTATAGCCTTGGGGGTGGGGCTGGCCTACATCGTCCGCCGGACTCGGAATGGCGCGAGACTTTGTGAGCCTCCTCCGTGTGCCAAAATAGCCGCGGGCACAGCCGCGCCAAAAATACCCTCCCGAAGGCAGGCGCGCCAAGTTCGTCCAGCGGAAAAGGCCACAAAACGGGTGGGCTATAGCCTTGGGGGTGGGGCTGGCCAACTTTGTCCGCCCGGTCTCGAATGGCGCGAGACATTGCGAGGCACCTCCGTGTCCCCCACAGGTCAGGCACAGCCGCGCCCAAAAATACCAGCCCCGGCGCCGGGCGCCAAGTTCGTCCAGCGGAAAAGGCCACAAAAACGGGTGGGCTATAGCCTTGGGGATGGGGCTGGCCAACTTGGTTCGCCGGACTCGGAATGGCGCGAGACTTTGCGAGGCGCCTCGGTGTCCCAAAATAGGTCGCGGCACAGCCGCGCCCAAAAATACCCTCCCGAAGGCCGGGCGCCAAGTCTCGTCCCAGCGGAAAAGGCCACAAAACGGGTGGGCTATAGCCTTGGGGGTGGGGCTGGCCAACTGTCCCCACGGACTCGGAATGGCGCGAGACTTTTCGAGGCTCCTCCCGTGTCCCAAAAAATAGCTCATGGACACAGCCGCACCAAAAATACCCGCCCAAAGGCCGGGCGCCAAGTTCGTCCAGCGGAAAAGGCCACAAAACGGTGGGCTATAGCCTTGGGGGTGGGGCTGGCCAACTTTGTCCGCCGGACTCGGAATGGCGCGAGACTTTGCGAGGCGCCTCCGTGTCCAAAAATAGGCCGCGGGCACAGCTTGCCAAAAAATCCCGCCGAAGGCCGGGCGCCAGGTTCGTCCAGCGGAAAAGGCCACAAAACGGGTGGGCTATAGCCTTGGGGGTGGGGCAGCCAACTGGTCCACGGACTCGGAATGGCGAGACTTTGCGAGGCGCCTCCGTGTCCAAATAGGCCGCGGGGCACAGCCGCGCCCAAAATACCCGCCCGAAGGCCGGGCGCCAAGTTCGTCCAGCGGAAAAAGTCCACAAAAACGGGTGGGCTATAGCCTTGGGGGTGGGGCTGGCCAACCTCCGCCCCGGACTCGGAATGGCGCGAGACTTTGCGAGGCACCTCCGTGTGCAAAAAATAGGCTGGGTGGCACAGCCGCGCCCTAAAAATACCCGCCCGAAGGCCGGGCGCCAAGTTCGATCCAGCGGAAAAAGGCCACAAAAACGGGTGGGCTATAGCCTTGGGGGTGGGGCTGGCCAACTTCGTCCGCTCGGACTCGGAATGGCGTGAGACTTGCGAGCACCTCCGTGTGCCAAAAATAGGCTCATGGGCACACCAGCTTCAAAAATACCCCACCGAAGGCCGGGCGCCAAGTTCGTCCGGCGAAAAAGGCCACAAAAACGGGTGGGCTATAGCCTTGGGGGTGGGGCTGGCCAACATCGTCCACCGGACTCGGAATGGCGCGAGACTTAGCGAGGAACCTCCGTGTCCCAAAAACAGGCCGCGGGCACAGCCGCGCCAAAAATACCCGCCAAGGCCGGGGCGCCAAGTTAGTCCAGCGGAAAAAAGGCCACAAAACGGTGGGCTATAGCCTTGGGGGTGGGGCTGGCCAACTTCGTCCGCCCGGACTCGGAATGGCGCGAGACATTGCGAGGCGCCTCCGTGTGCCAAAAATAGGCCAGGCACAGCCACGCCAAAAAATACCCGCCCCGAAGGCGGGCGCAAGTTCGTCCAGCGGAAAAAGGCCACAAAAACGGGTGGGCTATAGCCTTGGGGGTGGGGCTGTCCAAGTTCGTCCGCCGGACTCGGAATGGCGTGAGACTTTGCGAGGCGCCTCCAGTCCCCAAAAATAGGCCGCGGGCACAGCCACGCCCAAAAATACCTCGCCCGAAGGCCGGGCGCCAAGTCTGTCCAGCAGAAAAAGGCCACAAAACTGGTGGGCTATAGCCTTGGGGTGGGCTGGCCAACTTCGTCCGCCTCGGACTCGGAATGGCGAGACTTTTGAGGCGCCTCCGTGTGTCCAAAAATAGGCCACGGGCACAGCCGCGCCAAAAATACCCGCCCGGGCGGGGCGCCAAGGATTCGTCCAGCGGAAAAATGCCAAAAAAAAAGTGGGCTAGCCATGGGGGGTGGGGCTGGCCAACTTTGTCGCCGGAGTCGGAATGGCGCGAGACTTTGCGAGGCGCCTCCGTGTGCCAAAAATAGGCCATAGGCATGGCAGCAAAAATACCCGCCCGAAGGCCGGGCGCCAAGTGCGTCCCAGCGGAAAAAGGCCACAAAAACGTGGTGGGCTATAGCCTTGGGGGTGGGGCTGGCCAACTCGGTCCGGCCGGACTCGGAATGGCGCGAGACTTTGCGAGGCACCTCCGTGTGCCAAAAATAGGCCACGGGCACAGTCGCGCCCAAAAATACCCGCCATAAGGCCGGGGCGCCAAGTTCGTCCAGCAGAAAAAGGCCACAAAAACGGGTGGGCTATAGCTTTGGGGGGTGGGGCTGGCCAACTTCGTCCGCCGGACTCGGAATGGCGCGAGACTTTGCGAGGCGCCTCCGTGTGCCAAAAATAGGCCGCGGGCACAGCACCACAAAAATACCCCCCCGAAGGGCCCGGCGCCACGTTCGTCCAGCGGTAAAATGCCAAAAAAACGGGTGGGCTATAGCCTTGGGGGGTGGGGCTGGCCAACTTCGTCCGCCGGACTCGGAATGGCGCGAGACTTTGCGAGGCACCTCCGTGTGCCAAAAATAGGCCGCGGGCACAGCCGCGGCCAAAAATACCCGCCCGAAGGCCGGGGCGCCAAGTTCGTCCAGCTGAAAAAGGCCACAAAAACGGGTGGGCTATAGCCTTGGGGGGTGGGGCTGGCCAACATCGTCCGCCGGACTCGGAATGGCGCGAGACATTGCGAGGCACCTCCGTGTGGCAAAAATAGGCCGCGGGCACAGCGGCGCCCAAAAATACCCGCCCGAAGGCCGGGGCGCCAAGTTCGTCCAGCGGAAAAAGGCCACAAAAACGGGTGGGCTATAGCCTTGGGGGGTGGGGCTGGCCAACTTCGTCCGCCGGACTCGGAATGGCGTGAGACTTTGCGAGGCGCCTCCGTGTGCCAAAAATAGGCCGCGGGCACAGTCGCGGCCAAAAATACCCGCCCGAAGGCCGGGGCGCCAAGTTCGTCCAGCAGAAAAAGGCCACAAAAACTGGTGGGCTATAGCCTTGGGGGGTGGGGCTGGCCAACTTCGTCCGCCGGACTCGGAATTTTGTGAGACTTTACGAGGCGCCTCTGTGTCCCAACAATAGGCCGCGGGCACAGCCGCGCCCAAAAATAACCACCCGAAGGCCGGGGCGCCAAGTTCGTCCAGCGGAAAAAGTCCACAAAAACGGGTGGGCTATAGCCATGGGGGGTGGGGCTGGCCAACTTCGTCCGCCGTAGTCGGAATGGCGCGAGACTTTGCGAGGCGCCTCCGTGTGCCAAAAATAGGCCGCGGGCACAGCCGCTCCCAAAAATACCCGCCCGAAGGCCGGGGCGCCAAGTTCGTCCAGCGGAAAAAGGCCACAAAAACGGGTGGGCTATAGCCTTGGGGTGTGGGGCTGGCCAACTTCGTCCGCCGGACTCGGAATGGCGCGAGACTTTGCGATGCACCTCCGTGTGCCAAAAATAGGCCGCGGGCACAGCGGCGCCCAAAAATACCCGCCCGAAGGCCGGGGCACCAAGTTCGTCCAGCGGAAAAAGGCCACAAAAACGGGTGGGCTATAGCCTTGGGGGGTGGGGCTGGCCAACTTCGTCCGCCGGACTCGGAATGGCGCGAGACTTTGCGAGGCGCCTCCGTGTGCCAAAAATAGGCCGCGGGCACAGCTGCGGCCAAAAATACGCGCCCGAAGGCCGGGGCGCCAAGTTCGTCCAGCAGAAAAAGGCCTCAAAAACGGGTGGGCTATAGCCTTGGGGGGTGGGGTTGGCCAACTTCGTCCGCCGGACTCGGAATGGCGCGAGACATTGCGAGGCACCTCCGTGTGCCAAAATAGGCCGCGGGCACAGCGGCGCCCAAAAATACCCGCCCGAAGGCCGGGGCGCCAAGTTCGTCCAGCGGAAAAAGGCCACAAAAACGGGTGGGCTATAGCCTTGGGGGGTGGGGCTGGCCAACTTCGTCCGCCGGACTCGGAATGGTGTGAGACTTTGCGAGGCGCCTCCGTGTGCCAAAAATACGCCGCGGGCACAGCCGCGGCCAAAAATAACCACCCGTAGGCCGGGGCGCCAAGTTCGTCCAG
Source organism: Citrus cavaleriei (assembly GCA_030448935.1). Taxonomy (NCBI): domain Eukaryota; kingdom Viridiplantae; phylum Streptophyta; class Magnoliopsida; order Sapindales; family Rutaceae; genus Citrus; species Citrus cavaleriei. The sequence goes on along the minus strand of JAUJEM010000028.1, from coordinate 211,155 downwards.
CAGAAAAAGGCCACAAAAACGGGTGGGCTATAGCCATGGGGGGTGGGGCTGGCCAACTTCGTCCGCCGGACTCGGAATTTTGTGAGACTTTACGAGGCGCCTCCGTGTCCCAACAATAGGCCGCGGGCACAGCCGCGCCAAAAAATACCCACCCGAAGGCCGGGGCGCCAAGTTCGTCCAGCGGAAAAAGTCCACAAAAACGGGTGGGCTATAGCCATGGGGGGTGGGGCTGGCCAACTTCGTCCGCCGGAGTCGGAATGGCGCGAGACTTTGCGAGGCGCCTCCGTGTGCCAAAAATAGGCCGCGGGCACAGCGGCGCCCAAAAATACCCGCCCGAAGGCCGGGGCGCCAATTTCGTCCAGCGGAAAAAGGCCACAAAAACGGGTGGGCTATAGCCTTGGGGGGTGGGGCTGGCCAACTTCGTCCGCCGGAGTCGGAATCGCGCGAGACTTTGCGAGGCGCCTCCGTGGCTGTAAATAGGCCGCGGGCACAACCGCGCCCAAAAATACCCGCCCGAAGGCCGGGGCGCCAAGTTCGTCCAGCGGAAAAAGGCCACAAAAACGGGTGGGCTATAGCCTTGGGGGGTGGGGCTGGCCAACTTCGTCCGCCGGACTCGGAATCGTGCGATACTTTGCGAGGCACCTCCGTGTCCCAAAAATAGGCGGCGGGCACAGCCGCGCCCAAAAATACCTGCCCGAAGGCCGGGGCGCCAAGTTCGTCCTGCGGAAAAAGGCCACAAAAACGGGTGGGCTATAGCCTTGGGGGGTGGGGCAGGCCAACTTCGTCCGCAGGACTCAGAATAGCGCGAGACTTTGCGAGGCGCCTCCGTGAGCTGGGGAAAGTTAGGCCGCGGGCACAGCCGCGCCTAAAAATACCCGCCCGAAGGCCGGGCGCCAAGTTCGTCCAGCGGAAAAAGGCCACAAAAACGGTGGGCTATAGCCTTGGGGGTGGGGCTGGCCAACCGTCCGCCCCGGACTCGGAATGGTGTGAGACTTTGCGGCGCCTCCGTGTCCAAAAATAGGCCATCCTGAGCACAGCCGCGGCCAAAAATAACCGCCCGTAGGCCGGGGCGCCAAGTTCGTCCAGCAGAAAAAGGCCACAAAAACGGGTGGGCTATAGCCATGGGGGGTGGGGCTGGCCAACTTCGTCCGCCGGACTCGGAATTTTGTGAGACTTTACGAGGCGCCTCCGTGTCCCAACAATAGGCCGCGGGCACAGCCGCCCCCAAAAATACCCACCCGAAGGCCGGGGTGCCAAGTTCGTCCAGCGGAAAAAGTCCACAAAAACGGGTGGGCTATAGCCATGGGGGGTGGGGCTGGCCAACTTCGTCCGCCGGAGTCGGAATGGCGCGAGACTTTGCGAGGCGCCTCCGTGTGTCAAAAATAGGCCGCGGACACAGCCGCGCCCAAAAATACCCGCCCGAAGGCCGGGGCGCCAAGTTCGTCCAGCGGAAAAAGGCCACAAAAACGGGTGGGCTATAGCCTTGGGGGGTAGGGCTGGCCAACTTCGTCCGCCGGAGTCGGAATGGCGCGAGACTTTGCGAGGCGCCTCCGTGGGCCAAAAATAGGCCGCGGGCATAACCGCGCCCAAAAATACCCGCCCGAAGGCCGGGGCGCCAAGTTCATCCAGCGGAAAAAGGCCACAAAATTGGGTGGGCTATAGCCTTGGGGGGTGGGGCTGGCCAACTTCGTCCGCCGGACTCGGAATCGTGCGAGACTTTGCGAGGCACCTCCGTGTCCCAAAAATAGGCGGCGGGCACAGCCGCGCCCAAAAATACCTGCCCGAAGGCCGGGGCGCCAAGTTCGTCCTGCGGAAAAAGGCCACAAAAACGGGTGGGCTATAGCCTTGGGGGGTGGGGCAGGCCAACTTCGTCCGCAGGACTCAGAATAGCGCGAGACTTTGCGAGGCGCCTCCGTGAGCCAAAAATAGGCCGCGGGCACAGCCGCGTCCAAAAATACCCGCCCGAAGGCCGGGGCGCCAAGTTCGTCCAGCGGAAAAAGGCCACAAAAACGGGTGGGCTATAGCCTTGGGGGGTGGGGCTGGCCAACTTCGTCCGCCGGACTCGGAATGGCGCGAGACTTTGTGAGGCGCCTCCGTGTCCCAAAAATAGGCCGCGGGCACAGCCGCGCCCAAAAATACCACCCCGAAGGCCGGGGCGCCAAGTTCGTCCAGCGGAAAAAGCCCAATAACGGGTGGGCTATAGCCTTGGGGGGTGGGGCTGGCCAACTTCGTCCGCCGGACTCGGAATGGCGTGAGACTTTGCGAGGTGCCTCCGTGTGCCAAAAATAGGCCGCGGGCACACCCACGGCCAAAAATACCCACCCGAAGGCCGGGGCGCCAAGTTCGTCCAGCAGAAAAAGGCCACAAAAACGGGTGGGCTATAGCCTGGGGGGGTGGGGCTGGCCAACATCGTCCGCCGGACTCGGAATGGCGCGAGACATTGCGAGGCACCTCCGTGTGCCAAAAATAGGCCGCGGGCACAGCGGCGCCCAAAAATACCCGCCCGAAGGCCGGGCCGCCAAGTTCGTCCAGCGGAAAAAGGCCACAAAAACGCGTGGGCTATAGCCTTGGGGGGTGGGGCTGGCCAACATCGTCCGCCGGACTCGGAATGGCGTGAGACTTTGCGAGGCGCCTCCGTGTGCCAAAAATAGGCCGCGGGCACAACCGCACAAAAAAATACCCGCCCGAAGGCCGGGGCGCCAAGTTCGTCCAGCAGAAAAAGGCCACAAAAACTGGTGGGCTATAGCCTTGGGGGGTGGGGCTGGCCAACTTCGTCCGCCGGACTCGGAATTTTGTGAGACTTTACGAGGCGCCTCCGTGTCCCAACAATAGGCCGCGGGCACAGCCGCGCCCAAAAATACCCACCCGAAGGCCGGGGCGCAAAGTTCGTCCAGCGGAAAAAGTCCACAAAAACGGGTGGGCTATAGCCTTGGGCGGTGGGGCTGGCCAACTTCGTCCGCCGGACTCGGAATGGCGCGAGACTTTGCGAGGCACCTTCGTGTGCCAAAAATAGGCCGCGGGCACAGCGGCGCCCAAAAATACCCGAACGAAGGCCGGGGCGCCAAGTTCGTCCAGCGGAAAAAGGCCACAAAAACGGGTGGGCTATAGCCATGAGGGGTGGGGCTGGCCAACTTCGTCCGCCGGACTCGGAATGGCGCGAGACATTGCGAGGCACCACCGTGTGCTAAAAATAGGCCGCGGGCACAGCGTAGCCCAAAAATACCCGCCCGAAGGCCGGGGCGCCAAGTTCGTCCAGCGGAAAAAGGCCACAAAAACGGGTGGTCTATAGCCTTGGGGGGTGGTGCTGGCCAACTTCGTCCGCCGGACTCGGAATGGCGCGAAACTTTGCGAGGCGCCTCCGTGTGCCAAAAATAGGCCGCGGGCACAGCCGCGGCCAAAAATACCCGCCCGAAGGCCGGGGCGCCAAGTTCGTCCAGCGGAAAAAGGCCAGAAAAACGGGTGGGCTATAGCCTTGGGGGGTGGGGCTGGCCAACTTCGTCCGCCGGACTCGGAATGGCGCGAGACATTGCGAGGCACCACCGTGTGCCAAAAATAGGCCGCGGGCACAGCGTCGCCCAAAAATACCCGCCCGAAGGCCGGGGCGCCAAGTTCGTCCAGCGGAAAAAGGCCACAAAAACGGGTGGTCTATAGCCTTGGGGGGTGGGGCGCGCCAACTTCGTCCGCCGGACTCGGAATGGCGCGAGACTTTGCGAGGCGCCTCCGTGTGCCAAAAATAGGCCGCTGGCACAGCCGTGGCCAAAAATACCCGCCCGAAGGCCGGGGCGCCAAGTTTGTCCAGCAGAAAAAGGCCACAAAAACGGGTGGGCTATAGCCTTGGGGGGTGGGGCTGGCCAACTTCGTCCGCCGGACTCGGAATTTTGTGAGACTTTACGAGGCGCCTCCGTGTCCCAACAATAGGCCGCGGACACAGCCGCGCCCAAAAATACCCACCCGAAGGCCGGGGCGCCAAGTTCGTCCAGCGGAAAAAGTCCACAAAAACGGGTGGGCTATAGCCATGGGGGGTGGGGCTGGCCAACTTCGTCCGCCGGACTCGGAATGGCGCGAGACTTTGCGAGGCGCCTCCGTGTACCAAAAATAGTCCGCGGGCACAGCCGCACCCAAAAATACCCGCCCGAAGGCCGGGGCGCCAAGTTCGTCCAGCGGAAAAAGGCCACAAAAACGGGTGGGCTATAGCCTTGGGGGGTGGGGCTGGCCAACTTCGTCCGCCGGACTCGGAATCGCGCGAGACTTTGCGAGGCGCCTCCGTGTCCCAAAAATAGGCTGCGGGCACAGCTGCGCCCAAAAATACCTGCCCGAAGGCCGGGGCACAAAGTTCGTCCTGCGGAAAAAGGCCACAAAAACGGGTGGGCTATAGCCTTGGGGGGTGGGGCAGGCCAACTTCGTCCGCAGGACTCGGAATAGCGCGAGACTTTGTGAGGCGCCTCCGTGAACCAAAAATAGGCCGCGGGCACAGCCGCGCCCAAAAATACCCGCCCGAAGGCCGGGGCGCCAAGTTTGACCAGCAGAAAAAGGCCACAAAAACGGGTGGGCTATAGCCTTGGGGGGTGGGGCTGGCCCACTTCGTCCGCCGGACTCGGAATTTTGTGAGACTTTACGAGGCGCCTCCGTGTCCCAACAATAGGCCGCGGACACAGCCGCGCCCAAAAATACCCACCCGAAGGCCGGGGCGCCAAGTTCGTCCAGCGGAAAAAGTCCACAAAAACGGGTGGGCTATAGCCTTGGGGGGTGGGGCTGGCCAACTTCGTCCGCCGGACTCGGAATGGCGCGAGACTTTGCGAGGCGCCTCCGTGTGCCAAAAATAGTCCGCGGGCACAGCCGCACCCAAAAATACCCGCCCGAAGGCCGGGGCGCCAAGTTCGTCCAGCGGAAAAAGGCCACAAAACGGGTGGGCTATAGCCTTGGGGGGTGGGGCTGGCCAACTTCGTCCGCCGGACTCGGAATGGCGCGAGACTTTGTGAGGCGCCTCCGTGTGCCAAAAATAGGCCGCGGGCACAGCCGCGGCCAAAAATACCCACCCGAAGGCCGGGGCGCCAAGTTCGTCCAGCGGAAAAAGGCCACAAAAACGGGTGGGCTATAGCCTTGGGGGGTGGGGCTGGCCAACTTCGTCCGCCGGACTCGGAATGGCGCGAGACATTGCGAGGCACCACCGTGTGCCAAAAATAGGCCGCGGGCACAGCGGCGCCCAAAAATACCCGCCCGAAGGCCGGGGCGCCAAGTTCGTCCAGCGGAAAAAGGCCACAAAAACGGGTGGTCTATAGCCTTGGGGGGTGGGGCGCGCCAACTTCGTCCGCCGGACTCGGAATGGCGCGAGACTTTGCGAGGTGCCTCCGTGTGCCAAAAATAGGCCGCTGGCACAGCCGCGGCCAACAATACCCGCCCGAAGGCCGGGGCGCCAAGGTTGTCCAGCAGAAAAAGGCCACAAAAACGGGTGGGCTATAGCCTTGGGGGGTGGGGCTGGCCAACTTCGTCCGCCGGACTCGGAATTTTGTGAGACTTTACGAGGCGCCTCCGTGTCCCAACAATAGGCTGCGGACACAGCCGCGCCCAAAAATACCCACCCGAAGGCCGGGGCGCCAAGTTCGTCCAGCGGAAAAAGTCCACAAAAACGGGTGGGCTATAGCCATGGGGGGTGGGGCTGGCCAACTTCGTCCGCCGGACTCGGAATGGCGCTAGACTTTGCGAGGCACCTCCGTGTGCCAAAAATAGTCCGCGGGCACAGCCGCACCCAAAAATACCCGCCCGAAGGCCGGGGAGCCAAGTTCGTCCAGCGGAAAAAGGCCACAAAAACGGGTGGGCTATAGCCTTGGGGGGTGGGGCTGGCCAACTTCGTCCGCCGGACTCGGAATCGCGCGAGACTTTGCGAGGCGCCTCCGTGTCCCACAAATAGGCTGCGGGCACAGCTGCGCCCAAAAATACCTGCCCGAAGGCCGGGGCACAAAGTTCGTCCTGCGGAAAAAGGCCACAAAAACGGGTGGGCTATAGCCTTGGGGGGTGGGGCAGGCCAACTTCGTCCGCAGGACTCGGAATAGCGCGAGACTTTGTGAGGCGCCTCCGTGATCCAAAAATAGGCCGCGGGCACAGCCGCGCCCAAAAATACCCGCCCGAAGGCCGGGGCGCCAAGTTCATCCAGCGGAAAAAGGCCACAAAAACGGGTGGGCTATAGCCTTGGGGGGTGGGGCTGGCCAACTTCGTCCGCCGGACTCGGAATGGCGCTAGACTTTGCGAGGCGCCTCCGTGTGCCAAAAATAGGCCGCGGGCACAACCGCGCCCAAAAATACCCGCCCGAAGGCCGGGGCGCCAAGTTCGTCCAGCGGAAAAAGGCCACAAAAACGGGTGGGCTATAGCCTTGGGGGGTGGGGCTGGCCAACTTCGTCCGCCGGACTCGGAATCGCGCGAGACTTTGCGAGGCGCCTCCGTGTCCCAAAAATAGGCTGCGGGCACAGCCGCGCCCAAAAATACCTGCCCGAAGGCCGGGGCGCCAAGTTCGTCCAGCGGAAAAAGGCCACAAAAACGGGTGGGCTATAGCCTTGGGGGGTGGGGCTGGCCAACTTCGTCCGCCGGACTCGGAATGGCGCGAGACTTTGCGAGGCACCTCCGTGTGCAAAAAATAGGCCGCGGGCACAGCGGCGCCCAAAAATACCCGCCTGAAGGCCGGGGCGCCAAGTTCGTCCAGCGGAAAAAGGCCACAAAAACGGCTGGGCTATAGCCTTGGGTGGTGGGGCTGGCCAACTTCGTCCGCCGGACTCGGAATGGCGCGAGACTTTACGAGGCGCCTCCGTGTCCCAATAATAGGCCGCGGGTACAGCCGCGCCCAAAAATACCCACCCGAAGGCCGGGGCGCCAAGTTCGTCCAGCGGAAAAAGGCCACAAAAACGGGTGGGCTATAGCCATGGGAGGTGGGGCTGGCCAACTTCGTCCGCCGGACTCGGAATGGTGCGAGACTTTGCGAGGCGCCTCCATGTGCCAAAAATAGGCCGCGGGAACAGCCGCGGCCAAACATACCCGCCCGAAGGCCGGGGCGCCAAGTTCGTCCAGCGGAAAAAGGCCACAAAAACGGGTGGGCTATAGCCTTGGGGGGTGGGGCTGGCCAACTTCGTCCGCCGGACTCGGAATGGCGCGAGACTTTGCGAGGTGCCTCCGTGTGCCAAAAATAAGCCGCGGGCACAGCCGCACCCAAAAATACCCGTCCGAAGGCCGGGGCGCCAAGTTCGTCCAGCGGAAAAAGGCCACAAAAACGGGTGGGCTATAGCCTTGGGGGGTGGGGCTGGCCAACTTCGTCCGCCGGACTCGGAATGGCGCGAGACTTTGCGAAGCGCTTCCGTGTGCCAAAAATAAGCCGCGGGCACAGCTGCACCCAAAAATACCCGCCCGAAGGCCGGGGCGCCAAGTTCGTCCGGCGGAAAAAGGCCACAAAAAAGGGTGGGCTATAGCCTTGGGGGGTGGGGCTGGCCAACTTCGTCCGCCGGACTCGGAATGGCGCGAGACTTTGCGAGGCGCCTCCGTGTGCCAAAAATAGGCCGCGGGCACAGCCGCGGCCAAAAATACCCGCCCGAAGGCCGGGGCGCCAAGTTCGTCCAGCGGAAAAAGGCCACAAAAACGGGTGGGCTATAGCCTTGGGGGGTGGGGCTGGCCAACTTCGTCCGCCGGACTCGGAATCGTGCGAGACTTTGCGAGGCGCCTCCGTGTCCCAAAAATAGGCTACGGGCAAAGCTGCGCCCAAAAATACCTGCCCGAAGGCCGGGGCGCCAAGTTCGTCCAGCGGAAAAAGGCCACAAAAACGGGTGGGCTATAGCCTTGGGGGGTGGGGCTGGCCAACTTCGTCCGCCGGACTCGAAATGGCGCGAGACTTTGCGAGGCACCTCCGTGTGCCAAAAATAGGCCGCGGGCACAGCGGCGCCCAAAAATACCCGCCCGAAGGCCGGGGCGCCAAGTTCGTCCAGCGGAAAAAGGCCACAAAAACGGGTGGGCTATAGCCTTGGGGGGTGGGGCGGGCCAACTTCGTCCGCCGGACTCGGAATGGCGCGAGACTTTACGAGGTGCCTCCGTGTGCCAAAAATAAGCCGCGGGCACAGCCGCACCCAAAAATACCCGTCCGAAGGCCGGGGCGCCAAGTTCGTCCAGCGGAAAAAGGCCACAAAAACGGGTGGGCTATAGCCTTGGGGGGTGGGGCTGGCCAACTTCGTCCGCCGGACTCGGAATGGCGCGAGACTTTGCGAAGCGCTTCCGTGTGCCAAAAATAAGCCGCGGGCACAGCTGCACCCAAAAATACCCGCCCGAAGGCCGGGGCGCCAAGTTCGTCCAGCGGAAAAAGGCCACAAAAAAGGGTGGGCTATAGCCTTGGGGGGTGGGGCTGACCAACCTCGTCCGCCGGACTCGGAATGGCGCGAGACTTTGCGAGGCGCCTTCGTGTGCCAAAAATAGGCCGCGGGCACAGCCGCGGCCAAAAATACCCGCCCGAAGGCCGGGGCGCCAAGTTCGTCCAGCGGAAAAAGGCCACAAAAACGGGTGGGCTATAGCCTTGGGGGGTGGGGCTGGCCAACTTCGTCCGCCGGACTCGGAATCGCGCGAGACTTTGCGAGGCGCCTCCGTGTCCCAAAAATATGCTACGGGCACAGCTGCGTCCAAAAATACCTGCCCGAAGGCCGGGGCGCCAAGTTCGTCCAGCGGAAAAAGGCCACAAAAACGGGTGGGCTATAGCCTTGGGTGGTGGGGCTGGCCAACTTCGTCCGCCGGACTCGGAATGGCGCGAGACTTTGCGAGGCGCCTCCGTGTGCCAAAAATAAGCGACGGGCACAGCCGCACCCAAAAATCACAGTCCGAAGGCCGGGGCGCCAAGTTCGTCCAGCGGAAAAAGGCCACAAAAACGGGTGGGCTATAGCCTTGGGGGGTGGGGCTGGCCAACTTCGTCCGCCGGACTCGGAATGGCGCGAGACTTTGCGAAGCGCTTCCGTGTGCCAAAAATAAGCCGCGGGCACAGCCGTACCCAAAAATACCCGCCCGAAGGCCGGGGCGCCAAGTTCGTCCAGCGCAAAAAGGCCACAAAAAAGGGTGGGCTATAGCCTTGGGGGGTGGGGCTGGCCAACTTCGTCCGCCGGACTCGGAATGGCGCGAGACTTTACGAGGCGCCTCCGTGTGCCAAAAATAGGCCGCGGGCACAGCCGCACCCAAAAATACCCGCCCGAGGGCCGGGGCGCCAAGTTCGTCCAGCGGAAAAAGGCCACAAAAACGGGTGGGCTATAGCCTTGGGGGGTGGGGCTGGCCAACTTCGTCCGCCGGACTCGGAATGGCGCGAGACTTTGCGAGCAGCCTCCGTGTGCCAAAAATAGGCCGCGGTCACAGCCGCGCCCAAAAATACCCGCCCGAAGGCCGGGGCGCCAAGTTCGTCCAGCGGATAAAGGCCACAAAAACGGGTGGGCTATAGCCTTGGGGGGTGGGGCTCGCCAACTTCGTCCGCCGGACTCGGAATGGCGCGAGGCTTTGCGAGGCGCCTCCGTGTGCCAAAAATAGGCCGCGGGCACAGCCGCGCCCAAAAATCCCCTCCCGAATGCCGGGCGCCAAGTTCGTCCAGCGGAAAAAGGCCACAAAAACGGGTGGGCTATAGCCTTGGGGGGTGGGGCTGGCCAACTTCGTCCGCCGGACTCGGAATGGCGCGATACTTTGCGAGGCGCCTCCGTGTCCCCAAAATAGGCCGCGGGCACAGCCGTGCCCAAAAATACCCGCCCGAAGGCCGAGGCGCCAAGTTCGTCCAGCGGAAAAAGGCCACAAAAACGGGTGGGCTATAGCCTTGGGGGGTGGGGCTGGCCAACTTCGTCCGCCGGACTCGGAATGGCGCAAGACTTTGCGAGGCACCTCCGTGTGCCAAAAATAGGACGCGGTCACAGCCGCGCCCAAAAATACCCGCGCGAAGGCCGGGGCGCCAATTTGTCCAGCGGAAAAAGACCACAAAAACGGGTGGGCTATAGCCTTGGGGGGTGGGGCTGGCCAACTTCGTCCGCCGGACTCGGAATGGCCCGAGGCTTTGCGAGGCGCCTCCGTGTGCCAAAAATAGGCCGCGGGCACAGCCGCTCCCAAAAATACCCGCCCGAATGCCGGGCGCCAAGTTCGTCCAGCGGAAAAAGGCCACAAAAACGGGTGGGCTATAGGCTTGGGGGGTGGGGCTGGCCAACTTCGTCCGCCGGACTCGGAATGGCGCTAGACTTTGCGAGGTGCCTCCGTGTGCTAAAAATAGGCCGCGGGCATAGCCGCGCCCAAAAATACCCGCCCTAAGGCCGGGGCGCCAAGTTCGTCCAGCGGAAAAAGGCCACAAAAACGGGTGGGCTATAGCCTTGGGGGGTGGGGCTGGCCAACTTCGTCCGCCTGACTCGGAATGGCGCGAGACATTGCGAGGCGCCTCCGTGTGCCAAAAATAGGCCGCGGGCACAGCCGCACCCAAAAATACCCGCCCGAAGGCCGGGGCGCCAAGTTCGTCCAGCGGAAAAAGGCCACAAAAACGGGTGGGCTATAGGCTTGGGGGGTGGGGCTGGCCAACTTCGTCCGCCGGACTCGGAATGGCGGTAGACTTTACGAGGCGCCTCCGTGTGCCAAAAATAGGCCGCGGGCATAGCCGCGCCCAAAAATACCAGCCCGAAGGCCGGGGCGCCAAGTTCGTCCAGCGGAAAAAGGCCACAAAAACGGGTGGGCTATAGCCTTGGGGTGTGGGGCTGGCCAACTTCGTCCGCCGGACTCGGAATGGCGCGAGACTTTGCGAGGCGCCTCCGTGTGCCGAAAATAGGCCGCGGGCACAGCCGCGCCCAAAAATACCCGCCCGAAGGCCGGGGCGCCATGTTCGTCCAGCGGAAAAAGGCCACAAAAACGGGTGGGCTATAGCCTTGGGGGGTGGGGTTGGCCAACTTCGTCCGCCGGACTCGGAATGGCGCGAGACTTTGCGAGGCGCCTCCGTGTGCCAAAAATAGGCCGCGGGCACAGCCGCACCCAAAAATACCCGCCTGAAGGCCGGGGAGCCAAGTTCGTCCAGCGGAAAAAGGCCACAAAAACGGGTGGGCTATAGCCTTGGGTGTGGGGCTGGCCAACTTCGTCCGCCGGACTCGGAAGGGTACAAGACTTTGCGAGGTGCCTCCGTGTGCCAAAAATAGGCCGCGGGCACAGCCACGCCCAAAAATACCCACCCGAAGGCCGGGGCGCCAAGTTCGTCCAGCGGAAAACGGCCACAAAAACGGGTGGGCTATAGCCTTGGGGGGTGGGGCTGGCCGACTTCCTCCGCCAGACTCGGAATGGCACGAGACTTTGTGAGGCACCTCCGTGTCCCAAAAATAGGCCGCGGGATCAGCCACGCCCAAAAATACCCGCCCGATGGCCGGTCGCCAAGTTCGTCCAGCGGAAAAAAGCCACAAAAACGGGTGGGCTATAGCCTTGGGGGGTGGGGCTGGCAAACATCGTCCGCCGGACTCGGAATGGCGCGAGACTTTGCGAGGCACCTCCGTGTGCCAAAAATAGGCCGCGGGCACAGCCGCGCCCAAAAATACCGCCCCCAATGCCCGGGCGCCAAGTTCGTCCAGCGGAAAACGGCCACAAAAACGGGTGGGCTATAGCCTTGGGGGGTGGGGCTGGCCAACTTCGTCCGCCGGACTCGGAATGGCGCGAGACTTTGCGAGGCATCTCCGTGTGCCAAATATAGGCCGCGGACACAGCCGCGCCCAAAAATACCCGCCCGAAGGCCGGGGAGCCAAGTTCGTCCAGCGGAAAAAGGCCACAAAAACGGGTGGGCCATAGCCTTGGGGGGTGGGGCTGGCCAACTTCGTCCGCCGGACTCGGAATGGCGCGAGACTTTGCGAGGCGCCTCCATGTCCCAAAAATAGGCAACGGGGACAGCCGCTCCCAAAAATACCCGCCCGAAGGCCGGGGCGCCAAGTTCGTCCAGCGGAAAAAGGCCACAAAAACGGGTGGGCTATAGCCTTGGGGGGTGGGGCTGGCCAACTTCGTCCGCCGGACTCGGAATGGCGCGAGACTTTGCGAGGTGCCTCCGTGTACCAAAAATAGGCCGCAGGCACAGCCGCGCCCAAAAATACCCGCCCGAAGGCCGGGGCGCCAAGTTCGTCCAGCGGAAAAAGGCCACAAAAACGGGTGGGCTATAGCCTTGGGGGGTGGGGCTGGCCAACTTCGTCCGCCGGACTCGGAATGGCACGAGACTTTGCGAGGCACCTCCATGTGGTAAAAATAGGCCGCGGGCACAGCCGCGCCCAAAAATACCCGCCCGAAGGCCGGGGCGCCAAGTTCGTCCAGCGGAAAAAGATCACAAAAACGGGTGGGCTAATGCCTTGGGGGGTGGGGCTGGCCAACTTCGTCCGCCGGACTCAGAATGGCGCGAGACTTTGCGAGGCACCTCCGTGTGCCAAAAATAGGCCGCGGGCACAGCCGCACCCAAAAATACCCGCCCGAAGGCCGGGGCGCCAAGTTCGTCCAGCGGAAAAAGGCCACAAAAACGGGTGGGCATAGCCTTGAGGGGTGGGGCTGGCCAACTTCGTCCGCCGGACTCGGAAAGGTGCGAGACTTTGTGAGGCGCCTCCGTGTCCCAAAAATAGGCCGCGGGCACAGCCGCCCCCAAAAATACCCACCTGAATGCCGGGGCGCCAAGTTCGTGCAGCGGAAAAAGGCCACAAAAACGGGTGGGCTATAGCCTTGGGGGGTGGGGCCGGAAAACTTCGTCCCCCGGACTCGGAATGGCGCGAGACTTTGCGAGGCACCTCCGTGTGCCAAAAATAGGCCGCGGGCACAGCCGCGCCCAAAAATACCTGCCCGAAGGCCGGGGCGCCAAGTTCGTCCAGCGGAAAACGGCCACAAAAACGGGTGGGCTATAGCCTTGGGGGGTGGGGCTGGCCAACTTCGTCCGCCGGACTCGGAATGCCGCGAGACTTTGCGAGGCGCCTCCATGTCCCAAAAATAGGCAACGGGGACAGCCGCTCCCAAAAATACCCGCCCAAAGGCCGGGGCGCCAAGTTCGTCCAGCGGAAAAAGGCCACAAAAACGGGTGGGCTATAGCCTTGGGGGGTGGGGCTGGCCAACTTCGTCCGCCGGACTCGGAATGGCGCGAGACTTTGCGAGGTGCCTCCGTGTACCAAAAATAGGCCGCAGGCACAGCCGCGCCCAAAAATACCCGCCCGAAGGCCGGGGCGCCAAGTTCGTCCAGCGGAAAAAGGCCACAAAAACGGGTGGGCTATAGCCTTGGGGGGTGGGGCTGGCCAACTTCGTCCGCCGGACTCGGAATGGCACGAGACTTTGCGAGGCACCTCCATGTGGCAAAAATAGGCCGCGGGCACAGCCGCGCCCAAAAATACCCGCCCGAAGGCCGGGGCGCCAAGTTCGTCCAGCGGAAAAAGATCACAAAAACGGGTGGGCTATAGCCTTGGGGGGTGGGGCTGGCCAACTTCGTCCGCCGGACGCAGAATGGCGCGAGACTTTCGAGGCACCTCCGTGTGCCAAAAATAGGCCGTGGGCACTGCCGCGCCCAAAACTACCCGCCCGAAGGCCGGGGCGCCAAGTTCGTCCAGCGGAAAAAGGCCACAAAAACGGGTGGGCATAGCCTTGAGGGGTGGGGCTGGCCAACTTCGTCCGCCGGACTCGGAAAGGTGCGAGACTTTGTGAGGCACCTCCGTGTCCCAAAAATAGGCCGCGGGCACAGCCGCCCCCAAAAATACCCACCTGAATGCCGGGGCGCCAAGTTCGTGCAGCGGAAAAAGGCCACAAAAACGGGTGGGCTATAGCCTTGGGGGGTGGGGCCGGAAAACTTCGTCCCCCGGACTCGGAATGGCGCGAGACTTTGCGAGGCGCCTCCATGTGCCAAAAATAGGCCGCGGGCACAGCCGCGCCCAAAAATACCCGCCCGAAGGCTGGGGCGCCAAGTTCGTCCAGCGGAAAAAGGCCACAAAAACGGGTGGGCTATAGCCTTGGGGGGTGGGGCTGGCCAACTTCGTCCGCCGGACTCGGAATGGCGCGAGACTTTGTGAGGCCCCTCCGTGTCCCAAAAATAGCCGCGCGCACTGCCGCGCCAAAAAATACCCGCCCGAAGGCCGGGGCGACAAGTTCGTCCATCGGAAAAAGGCCACAAAAACGGGTGCGCTATAGCCTTGGGGGGTGGGGCTGGCCAACTTCGTCCGCCGGACTCGGAATGGCGCGAGACTTTGTGAGGTGTCTCCGTGGGCCAAAAATAGGCCGCGGACACAGCCGCGCCCAAAAATACCCGCCCGAAGGCCGGGGCGCCAAGTTCGTCCAGCGGAAAAAGGCCACAAAAACGGGTGGGCCATAGCCTTGGGGGGTGGGGCTGGCCAACTTCGTCCGCCGGACTCGGAATGGCGCGAGACTTTGCGAGGCGCCTCCATGTCCCAAAAATAGGCAACGGGGACAGCCGCTCATAAAAATACCCGCCCGAAGGCCGGGGCGCCAAGTTCGTCCAGCGGAAAAAGGCCACAAAAACGGGTGGGCTATAGCCTTGGGGGGTGGGGCTGGCCAACTTCGTCCGCCGGACTCGGAATGGCGCGAGACTTTGCGAGGTGCCTCCGTGTACCAAAAATAGGCCTCAGGCACAGCCGCGCCCAAAAATACCGGCCCGAAGGCCGGGGCGCCAAGTTCGTCCAGCGGAAAAAGGCCACAAAAAAGGGTGGGCTATAGCCTTGGGGGGTGGGGCTGGCCAACTTCGTCCGCCGGACTCGGAATGGCACGAGACTTTGCGAGGCACCTCCGTGTGGCAAAAATAGGCCGCGGGCACAGCCGCGCCCAAAAATACCCGCCCGAAGGCCGGGGCGCCAAGTTCGTCCAGCGGAAAAAGATCACAAAAACGGGTGGGCTATAGCCTTGGGGGGTGGGGCTGGCCAACTTCGTCCGCCGGACTCAGAATGGCGCGAGACTTTGCGAGGCACCTCCGTGTGCCAAAAATAGGCCGCGGGCACAGCCGCGCCCAAAAATACCCGCCCGAAGGCCGGGGCGCCAAGTTCGTCCAGCGGAAAAAGGCCACAAAAACGGGTGGGCATAGCCTTGAGGGGTGGGGCTGGCCAACTTCGTCCGCCGGACTCGGAAAGGTGCGAGACTTTGTGAGGCGCCTCCGTGTCCCAAAAATAGGCCGCGGGCACAGCCGCCCCCAAAAATACCCACCTGAATGCCGGGGCGCCAAGTTCGTGCAGCGGAAAAAGGCCACAAAAACGGGTGGGCTATAGCCTTGGGGGGTGGGGCCGGCCAACTTTGTCCCCCGGACTCGGAATGGCGCGAGACTTTGCGAGGCGCCTCCGTGTGCCAAAAATAGGCCGCGGGCACAGCCGCGCCCAAAAATACCCGCCCGAAGGCCGGGGCGCCAAGTTCGTCCAGCGGAAAAAGACCACAAAAACGGGTGGGCTATAGCCTTGGGGGGTGGGGCTGGCCAACTTCGTCCGCCGGACTCAGAATGGCGCGAGACTTTGCGAGGCACCTCCGTGTGCCAAAAATAGGCCGCGGGCACAGCCGCGCCCAAAAATACCCGCCCGAAGGCCGGGGCGCCAAGTTCGTCCAGCGGAAAAAGGCCACAAAACGGGGGGGCAATAGCCTTGGGGGGTGGGGCGGGCCAACTTCGTCCGCCGGACTCGGAAAGGTGCGAGACTTTGTGAGGCGCCTCCGTGTCCCAAAAATAGGCAGCGTGCACAGCCGCCCCAAAATACCCACCTGAATGCCGGGCGCCAAGTTCGTGCAGCGGAAAAGGCCACAAAAACGGGTGGGCTTTAGCCTTGGGGGTGGGGCCGGCCAACTTCGTCCCCGGACTCGGAATGGCGCGAGACTTTGCGAGGCGCCTCATGTGCCAAAAATAGGCCAAAGGGCACAGCCGCGCCCAAAAATACCCACCCGAAGGCCGGGGCGCCAACTTCGTCCAGCGGAAAAAGGCCACAAAAACGGGTGGGCTATAGCCTTGGGGGGTGGGGCTGGCCAACTTCGTCCGCCGGACTCGGAATGGCGCGAGACTTTGTGAGGCCCATCCGTGTCCCTAAAATTGCCGCGCGCACTGCCGCGCCAAAAAATACCCGCCCGAAGGCCGGGGCGACAAGTTCGTCCAGCGGAAAAAGGCCACAAAAACGGGTGCGCTATAGCCTTGGGGGGTGGGGCTGGCCAACTTCGTCCGCTGGACTCGGAATGGCGCGAGACTTTGTGAGGTGTCTCCGTGGGCCAAAAATAGGCCGCGGACACAGCCGCGCCCAAAAATACCCGCCCGAAGGCCGGGGCGCCAAGTTCGTCCAGCGGAAAAAGGCCACAAAAACGGGTGGGCTATAGCCTTGGGCGGTGGGGCTGGCCAACTTCGTCCGCCGGACTCGGAATGGCGCGAGACTTTGCGAGGCACCTCCGTGTGCCAAAAATAGGCCACAGGCACAGCCGCGCCCAAAAATACCCGCCCGAAGGCCAAGGCGCCCAGTTCGTCCAGCGGAAAAAGGCCACAAAAACGGGTGGGCTATAGCCTTGGGGGGTGGGGCTGGCCAACTTCGTCCGCCGGACTCGGAATGGCGCGAGACTTTGCGAGGCGCCTCCGTGTGCCAAAAATAGGCCGCGGGCACAGCCGCGCCCAAAAATACCCGCACGAAGGCCGCGGCGCCATGTTCGTCCAGCGGAAAAAGGCCACAAAAACGGGTGGGCTATAGCCTTGGGGGGTGGGGCTGGCCAATTTCGTCCGCCGGACTCGGAATGGCGCGAGACTTTGCGAGGCACCTCCGTGTCCCAAAAATAGGCCGCGGGGACAGCCGTGACCAAAAATACCCGCCCGAAGGCCGGGGCGCCAAGTTCGTCCAGCGGAAAAAGGCCACAAAAACGGGTGGGCCATAGCCTTGGGGGCTGGGGCTGGCCAACTTCGTCCGCCGGATTCGGAATGGCGCGAGACTTTGCGAGGCGCCTCCGTGTGCCAAAAATAGGCCGCGGGCACAGCCGCACCCAAAAATACCCGCCCGAAGGCCGGGGCGCCAAGTTCGTCCAGCGGAAAAAGGCCACAAAAACGGGTGGGCTATAGCCTTGGGCGGTGGGGCTGGCCAACTTCGTCCGCCGGACTCGGAATGGCGCGAGACTTTGCGAGGCACCTCCGTGTGCCAAAAATAGGCCGCGGGCACAGCCGCGCCCAAAAATACCCGCCCGAAGGCCTTGGCGCCCAGTTCGTCCAGCGGAAAAAGGCCACAAAAACGGGTGGGCTATAGCCTTGGGGGGTGGGGCTGGCCAACTTCGTCCGCCGGACTCGGAATGGCGCGAGACTTTGCGAGGCGCCTCCGTGTGCCAAAAATAGGCCGCAAGCACAGCCGCGCCCAAAAATACCCGCACGAAGGCCGGGGCGCCAAGTTCGTCCAGCGGAAAAAGGCCACAAAAACGGGTGGGCTATAGCCTTGGGGGGTGGGGCTGGCCAATTTCGTCCGCCGGACTCGGAATGGCGCGAGACTGTGCGAGGCACCTCCGTGTCCCAAAAATAGGCCGCGGGGACAGCCGTGACCAAAAATACCCGCCCGAAGGCCGGGGCGCCAAGTTCGTCCAGCGGAAAAAGGCCACAAAAACGGGTGGGCCATAGCCTTGGGGGCTGGGGCTGGCCAACTTCGTCCGCCGGATTCGGAATGGCGCGAGACTTTGCGAGGCGCCTCCGTGTGCCAAAAATAGGCCGCGGGCACAGCCGCACCCAAAAATACCCGCCCGAAGCCCGGGGCGCCAAGTTCGTCCAGCGGAAAAAGGCCACAAAAACGGGTGGGCTATAGCCTTGGGCGGTGGGGCTGGCCGACTTCGTCCGCCGGACTCGGAATGGCGCGAGACTTTGTGAGGTGCCTCCGTGTGCCCAAAATAGGGCGCGGGCACAGCCGTGCCCAAAAATACCCGCCCGAAGGCCGGGGCGCCAAGTTCGTCCAGCGGAAAAAGGCCACAAAAACGGGTGGGCTATAGCCTTGGGGGGTGGGGCTGGCCAATTTCTGCCGCGGACTCGGAATGGCGCGAGACTTTGCGAGGCACCTCCGTGTGGTAAAAATAGGCCGCGGGCACAGCCGCGCCCAAAAATACCCGCCCGAAGGCCGGGGCGCCAAGTTCGTCCAGCGGAAAAAGATCACAAAAACGGGTGGGCTATAGCCTTGGGGGGTGGGGCTAGCCAACTTCGTCCGCCGGACTCAGAATGGCGCGAGACTTTGCGAGGCACCTCCGTGTGCCAAAAATAGGCCGCGGGCACAGCCGCACCCAAAAATACCTGCACGAAGGCCGGGGCGCCAAGTTCGTCCAGCGGAAAAAGGCCACAAAAACGGGTGGGCTATAGCCTTGGGGGGTGGGGCTGGCCAACTTCGTCCGCCGGACTCGGAATGGCGCGAGACTTTGCGAGACGCCTCCGTGTGCCAAAAATAGGCCGCGGGCACAGCCGTGACCAAAAATACCCGCCCGAAGGCCGGGGCGCCAAGTTCGTCCAGCGGAAAAAGGCCACAAGAACGGGTGGGCCATAGCCTTGGGGGGTGGGGCTGGCCAACTTCGTCCGCTGGACTCGGAATGGCGCGAGACTTTGCGAGGCGCCTCCGTGTGCCAAAAATAGGCCGCGGGCACAGCCGCGCCCAAAAATACCCGCCCGAAGGCCGGGGCGCCAAGTTCGTCCAGCGGAAAAAGGCCACAAAAACGGGCGCGCTATAGCCTTGGGGGGTGGGGCTGGCCAACTTCGTCCGCCGGACTCGGAATGGCGCGAGACTTTGTGAGGCGTCTCCGTGGGCCAAAAATAGGCCGCGGACACAGCCGCGCCCAAAAATACCCGCCCGAAGGCCGGGGCGCCAAGTTCGTCCAGCGGAAAAAGGCCACAAAAACGGGTGGGCTATAGCCTTGGGGGCTGGGGCTGGCCAACTTCGTCCGCCGGATTCGGAATGGCGCGAGACTTTGCGAGGCGCCTCCGTTTGCCAAAAATAGGCCGCGGGCACAGCCGCACCCAAAAATACCCGCCCGAAGGCCGGGGCGCCAAGTTCGTCCAGCGGAAAAAGGCCACAAAAACGGGTGGGCTATAGCCTTGGGCGGTGGGGCTGGCCGACTTCGTCCGCCGGACTCGGAATGGCGCGAGACTTTGTGAGGTGCCTCCGTGTGCCCAAAATAGGGCGCGGGCACAGCCGTGCCCAAAAATACCCGCCCGAAGGCCGGGGCGCCAAGTTCGTCCAGCGGAAAAAGGCCACAAAAACGGGTGGGCTATAGCCTTGGGGGGTGGGGCTGGCCAATTTCGTCCGCCGGACTCGGAATGGCGCGAGACTTTGCGAGGCACCTCCGTGTGGTAAAAATAGGCCGCGGGCACAGCCGCGCCCAAAAATACCCGCCCGAAGGCCGGGGCGCCAAGTTCGTCCAGCGGAAAAAGGCCACAAAACGGATGGGCTATAGCCTTGGGGTGTGGGCTGGCCACCTTCGTCCGCCGGACTCGGAAAGGTGCGAGACTTTGTGAGGCGCCTCCGTGTCCCAAAAATAGGCCGCGGGCACAGCCGCCCCCAAAAATACCCACCTGAATGCCGGGGCGCCAAGTTCGTGCAGCGGAAAAAGGCCACAAAAACGGGTGGGCTATAGCCTTGGGGGGTGGGGCCGGCCAACTTCGTCCCCCGGACTCGGAATGGCGCGAGACTTTGCGAGGCGCCTCCATGTGCCAAAAATAGGCCGCGGGCACAGCCGCGCCCAAAAATACCCGCACGAAGGCCGGGGCGCCAAGTTCGTCCAGCGGAAAAAGGCCACAAAAACGGGTGGGCTATAGCCTTGGGGGGTGGGGCTGGCCAACTTCGTCCGCCGGACTCGGAATGGCGCGAGACTTTGTGAGGCCCATCCGTGTCCCTAAAATTGCCGCGCGCACTGCCGCGCCAAAAAATACCCGCCCGAAGGCCGGGGCGACAAGTTCGTCCAGCGGAAAAAGGCCACAAAAACGGGTGCGCTATAGCCTTGGGTGGTGGAGCAGGCCAACCGTCCGCCCGGACTCGGAATGGCGCGAGACTTTGTGAGGTGTCTCCGTGGGCCAAAAATAGGCCGCGGACACAGCCGCGCCAAAAATACCGCCCGAAGGCCGGGGCTCCAAGTTCGTCCAGCGGAAAAAGGCCACAAAAACGGGAGCGCTATAGCCTTGTGCGGTGGGGCTGGCCATCTACGTCCGCCTGACTCGAATGGCGCGAGACTTTGCGAGGCGTCTCCGTGGACAAAAAATAGGCCGCGGGCACAGCCGCACCCAAAAATACCTGCACGAAGGCCGGGGCGCCAAGTTCGTCCAGCGGAAAAAGGCCACAAAAACGGGTGGGCTATAGCCTGGGGGGGGGGCGCTGGCCACAATCGTCCGCCGGACCCGTAATGGCGCGAGACTTTGCGTGACGACTCCGTGTGCCAAAACTAGGCCGCGGGCACAGCCGTGACCAAAAATACCCGCCCGAAGGCCGGGGCGCCAAGTTCGTCCAGCGGAAAAAGGCCACAAGAACGGGTGGGCCATAGCCTTGGGGGGTGGGGCTGGCCAACTTCGTCCGCTGGAGTCGGAATGGCGCGAGACTTTGCGAGGCGCCTCCGTGTGCCAAAAATAGGCCGCGGGCACAGCCGCGCCCAAAAATACCCGCCCGAAGGGGGGGCGCCAAGTTCGTCCAGCGGAAAAAGGCCACAAAAACGGGTGGGCTATAGCCTTGGGGGGTGGGGCTGGCCAACTTCGTCCGCCGGATTCGGAATGGCGCGAGACTTTGCGAGGCGCCTCCGTTTGCCAAAAATAGGCCGCGGGCACAGCCGCACCCAAAAATACCCGCCCGAAGGCCGGGGCGCCAAGTTCGTCCAGCGGAAAAAGGCCACAAAAACGGGTGGGCTATAGCCTTGGGCGGTGGGGCTGGCCGACTTCGTCCGCCGGACTCGGAATGGCGCGAGACTTTGTGAGGTGCCTCCGTGTGCCCAAAATAGGGCGCGGGCACAGCCGTGCCCAAAAATACCCGCCCGAAGGCCGGGGCGCCAAGTTCGTCCAGCGGAAAAAGGCCACAAAAACGGGTGGGCTATAGCCTTGGGGGGTGGGGCTGGCCAACTTCGTCCGCCGGACTCGGAATGGCGCGAGACTTTGCGAGGCACCTCCGTGTGGTAAAAATAGGCCGCGGGCACAGCCGCGCCCAAAAATACCCGCCCGAAGGCCGGGGCGCCAAGTTCGTCCAGCGGAAAAAGGCCACAAAAACGGGTGGGCATAGCCTTGGGGGGTGGGGCTGGCCAACTTCGTCCGCCGGACTCGGAAAGGTGCGAGACTTTGTGAGGCGCCTCCGTGTCCCAAAAATAGGCCGCGGGCACAGCCGCCCCCAAAAATACCCACCTGAATGCCGGGGCGCCAAGTTCGTGCAGCGGAAAAAGGCCACAAAAACGGGTGGGCTATAGCCTTGGGGGGTGGGGCCGGCCAACTTCGTCCCCCGGACTCGGAATGGCGCGAGACTTTGCGAGGCGCCTCCATGTGCCAAAAATAGGCCGCGGGCACAGCCGCGCCCAAAAATACCCGCACGAAGGCCGGGGCGCCAAGTTCGTCCAGCGGAAAAAGGCCACAAAAACGGGTGGGCTATAGCCTTGGGGGGTGGGGCTGGCCAACTTCGTCCGCCGGACTCGGAATGGCGCGAGACTTTGTGAGGCCCCTCCGTGTCCCAAAAATAGCCGCGCGCACAGCCTCGCCAAAAAATACCCGCCCGAAGGCCGGGGCACCAAGTTCGTCCAGCGGAAAAAGGCCACAAAAACGGGTGCGCTATAGCCTTGGGGGGTGGGGCTGGCCAACTTCGTCCGCCGGACTCGGAATGGCGCGAGACTTTGTGAGGCGTCTCCGTGGGCCAAAAATAGGCCGCGGACACAGCCGCGCCCAAAAATACCCGCCCGAAGGCCGGGGCGCCAAGTTCGTCCAGCGGAAAAAGGCCACAAAAACGGGTGGGCTATAGCCTTGGGCGGTGGGGCTGGCCAACTTCGTCCGCCGGACTCGGAATGGCGCGAGACTTTGCGAGGCGTCTCCGTGGACAAAAAATAGGCCGCGGGCACAGCCGCACCCAAAAATACCTGCACGAAGGCCGGGGCGCCAAGTTCGTCCAGCGGAAAAAGGCCACAAAAACGGGTGGGCTATAGCCTTGGGGGGTGGGGCTGGCCAACTTCGTCCGCCGGACTCGGAATGGCGCGAGACTTTGCGAGACGCCTCCGTGTGCCAAAAATAGGCCGCGGGCACAGCCGTGACCAAAAATACCCGCCCGAAGGCCGGGGCGCCAAGTTCGTCCAGCGGAAAAAGGCCACAAGAACGGGTGGGCCATAGCCTTGGGGGGTGGGGCTGGCCAACTTCGTCCGCTGGACTCGGAATGGCGCGAGACTTTGCGAGGCGCCTCCGTGTGCCAAAAATAGGCCGCGGGCACAGCCGCGCCCAAAAATACCCGCCCGAAGGCCGGGTCGCCAAGTTAGTCCAGCGGAAAAAGGCCACAAAAACGGGTGGGCTATAGCCTTGGGGGGTGGGGCTGGCCAACTTCGTCCGCCGGACTCGGAATGGCGCGAGACTTTGCGAGGCGCCTCCGTGTGCCAAAAATAGGCCGCGGGCACAGCTGCGTCCAAAAATACCCGCCCGAAGGCCGGGGCGCCAAGTTCGTCCAGCGGAAAAAGGCCACAAAAACGGGTGGGCTATAGCCTTGGGGGGTGGGGCTGGCCAACTTCGTCCGCCGGACTCAGAATGGCGCGAGACTTTGCGAGGCGCCTCCGTGTCCCAAAAATAGGCCACGGGCACAGCCGCTCCCAAAAATACCCGCCCGAAAATAGGCCGCGGGAACAGCTGCGTCTAAAAATACCCGCCCGAAGGCCGGGGCGCGAAGTTCGTCCAGCGGAAAAAGGCCACCAAAACGGGTGGGCTATAGCCTTGGGGGGTGGGGCTGGCCAACTTCGTCCGCCGGACTCGGAATGGCGCGAGACTTTGCGAGGCGCCACCGTGTCCCAAAAATAGGCCGCGGGCACAGCCGCGCCCAAAAATACCCGCCCGAAGGCCGGGGCGCCAAGTTCGTCCAGTGGAAAAAGGCCACAAAAACGGGTGGGCTATAGCCTTGGGGGGTGGGGCTGTCCAACTTCGTCCGCCGGACTCAGAATGGCGCGAGACTTTGCGAGGCGCCTCCGTGTCGAAAAAATAGGCCACGGGCATAGCCGCTCCCAAAAATACCCGCCCGAAAATAGGCCGCGGGAACAGCTGCATCCAAAAATACCCGCCCGAAGGCCGGGGCGCGAAGTTCGTCCAGCGGAAAAAGGCCACAAAAACGGGTGGGCTATAGCCTTGGGGGGTGGGGCTGGCCAACTTCGTCCGTCGGGCTCGGAATGGCGCGAGAGTTTGCGAGGCGCCTCCGTGTGCCAAAAATAGGCCGCGGACACAGCCGCGCCAAAAAATACCCGCCCGAAGGCCGGGGCGCCAAGTTCGTCCAGCGGAAAAAGGCCACAAAAACGGCTGGGCTATAGCCTTGGGGGGTGGGGCTGGCCAACTTCGTCCGTCGGGCTCGGAATGGCGCGAGAGTTTGCGAGGCGCCTCCGTGTGCCAAAAATAGGCCGCGGACACAGCCGCGCCCAAAAATACCCGCCCGAAGGCCGGGGCGCCAAGTTCGTCCAGCGGAAAAAGGCCACAAAAACGGGTGGGCTATAGCCTTGGGGGGTGGGGCTGGCCAACTTCGTCCGCCGGGCTCGGAATGGCGCGAGATTTTGCGAGGCGCCTTCGTGTGCCAAAAATAGGCCGCGGGCACAGCCGCGCCCAAAAATACCAGCGAAGGCCGGGCGCCAATTCGTCCAGCGGAAAAAGGCCACAAAAACGGGTGGGCTCTAGGCTAGGGGGTGGGGCTGGCCAACTTCATCCGCCCGGACTCGGAATGGCGCGAGACTTTGCTAGGCGCCTCCGTGTGCCAAAAAATAGGCCTGGGCACAGCCGCGCAAAAAATACCCGCCCGAAGGCCGGGCGCCAAGTTCGTCCAGCGGAAAAAGGCCACAAAACGGGTGGGCTATAGCCTTGGGGGTGGGGCTGGCCAACTTCGTCCGCGGACTCGGAATGGCGCGAGACTTTGCGAGGCGCCTCCGTGTGCCAAAAATAGGCCCTTGGCACAGCCGCGCCCAAAAATACCAGCCAAGGCCGGGCGCCAAGTTCGTCCACCGGAAAAAGGCCACAAAAACGGGTGGGCTATAGCCTTGGGGGGTGGGGCAGGCCAACTTCGTCCGCCGGACTCGGAATGGCGCGAGACTTTGCGAGGCGTCTCCGTGTGCCAAAAATAGGCCGCGGGCACAGCCGCGCCCAAAAATACCCTCCCGAAGGCCAGGGCGCCAAGTTCGTCCAGCGGAAAAAGGCCACAAAAACGGGTGGGCTATAGCCTTGGGGGGTGGGGCTGGCCAACTTCGTCCGCCGGACTCGGAATGGCGCGAGACTTTGCGAGGCGCCTCCGTGTCCAAAAAATAGGCCGTGGGCACAGCCGCGCCCAAAAATACCCGCCCGAAGGCCGGGGCGCCAAGTTCGTCCAGCGGAAAAAGGCCACAAAAACGGGTGGGTTATAGCCTTGGGGGGTGGGGCTGGCCAACTTCGTCCGCCGGACTCGGAATAGCGTGAGACTTTACGAGGCGCCTCCGTGTGCCAAAAATAGGTCGCGGGCACAACCGCGCCCAAAAATACCAGCCCGAAGGCCGGGGCGCCAAGTTCGTCCAGCGGAAAAAGGGCACAAAAACGGGTGGGCTATAGCCTTGGGGGGTGGGGCTGGCCAACTTCGTCCGCGGGCCTCGGAATGGCGCGAGACTTTGCGAGGCGCCTCCGTGTGCCAAAAATAGGCCGCGGGCACAACCGCGCCCAAAAATACCCGCCCGAAGGCCGGGGCGCCAAGTTCGTCCAGCGGAAAAATGCCACAAAAACGGGTGGCCTATAGCCTTGGGGGGTGGGGCTGGCCAACTTCATCCGCCGGACTAGGAATGGCGCGAGACTTTGCGAGGCACCTCCGTGTCCCAAGAATAGGCCGCGGGCACAGCCTGACCCAAAAATACCCGCCCGAAGGCCGGGGCGCCAAGTTCGTCCAGCAGTAAAAGGCCACAAAAACGGGTGGGCTATAGCCTTGGGGGGTGGGGCTGGCCAACTTCCTCCGCCGGACTCGGAATGGCGCGAGACTTTGCGAGGCGCCTCCGTGTGCCAAAAATAGGACGCGGGCACAGCCGCGCACAAAAATACCCGCCCGAATGCCGGGGCGCCAAGTTCGTCCAGCGGAAAAAGGCCACAAAAACGGGTGGGCTATAGCCTTGGGGGGTGGGGCTGGCCAACTTCGTCCGCCGGATTCGGAATGGCGCGAGACTTTGCGAGGCTCCTCCGTGTGACAAAAATAGGCCGCGGGCACGGCCGCGCCCAAAAATACCCGCCCGAAGGCCGGGGCGCCAAGTTTGTCCAGCGGAAAAAGGCCACAAAAACGGGTGGGCTATAGCCTTGGGGGGTGGGGCTGGCCCACTTCGTCCGCCAGACTCGGAATGGCGCGAGACTTTGCGAGGCGCCTTCGTGTGCCAAAAACAGGCCGCGGGCACAGCCGCGCCCAAAAATACCCGCCCGAAGGCCGGGGCGCCAAGTTCGTCCAGCGGAAAAAGGCCACAAAAACGGGTGGGCTATAGCCTTGGGGGGTGGGGCTGGCCAACTTCGTCCGCCGGACTTGGAATGGCGCGAGACTTTGCTAGGCGCCTCCGTGTGCCAAAAATAGGCCGCGGGCACAGCCGCGCCCAAAAATAACCGCCCGAACGCCGGGGTGCCAAGTTCGTCCAGCGGAAAAAGGCCACAAAAACGGGTGGGCTATAGCCTTGGGGGGTGGGGCTGGCCAACTTCGTCCGCCGGACTTGGAATGGCGCGAGACTTTGCGAGGCGCCTCCGTGTGCCAAAAATAGGCCGCGGGCACAGCCGCGCCCAAAAATACCCACCCGAAGGCCGGGGCGCCAAGTTCGTCCAGCGGAAAAAGGCCACAAAAACGGGTGGGATATAGCCTTGGGGTTGGGGCTGGCCCACTTCGTCCGCCGGACTCGGAATGGCGTGAGACTTTGCGAGGCGCCTCCGTGCGCCAAAAATAGGCCGCGGGCACAACCAAGCCTAAAAATACCCGCCCGAAGGCCGGGGCGCCAAGTTCGTCCTGCGGAAAAAGGCCTCAAAAACGGGTGGGCTATAGCCTTGGGGGGTGGGGCTGGCCAACTTCGTCCGCCGGACTTGGAATGGCGCGAGACTTTGCTAGGCGCCTCCGTGTGCCAAAAATAGGCCGCGGGCACAGCCGCGCCCAAAAATAACCGCCCGAACGCCGGGGTGCCAAGTTCGTCCAGCGGAAAAAGGCCACAAAAACGGATGGGCTATAGCCTTGGGGGGTGGGGCTGGCCAACTTCGTCCGCCGGACTTGGAATGGCGCGAGACTTTGCGAGGCGCCTCCGTGTGCCAAAAATAGGCCGCGGGCACAGCCGCGCCCAAAAATACCTGCCCGAAGGCCAGGGCGCCAAGTTCGTCCAGCGGAAAAAGGCCACAAAAACGGGTGGGCTATAGCCTTGGGGGGTGGGGCTGGACAACTTCGTCCGCCGGACTCGGAATGGCGCGAGACTTTGCGACGCACCTCCGTGTGCCAAAAATAGGCCATGGTCACAGCCCCGCCCAAAAATACCAGCCCGAAGGCCGGGGCGCCAAGTTCGTCCAGCGGAAAAAGGCCACAAAAACGGGTGGGCTATAGCCTTGGGGGGTGGGGCTGGCCGACTCCGTCCGCCGGACTCGGAATGGCGCGAGACTTTGCGAGGCGCCTCCGTGTGCCAAAAATAGGCCGCGGGCACAGCCGCGCCCAAAAATACCCGCCCGAAGGCCGGGGCGCCAAGTTCGTCCAGCGGAAAAAGGCCACAAAAACGGGTGAGCTATAGCCTTGGGGGGTGGGGCTGGCCAAGCCGGACTCGGAATGGCGCGAGACTTTGCGAGGCGCCTCCGTGTGCCAAAAATAGGCCGCGGGCACAGCCACGCCCAAAAATACCCGCCCGAAGGCCGGGGCGCCAAGTTCGTCCAGTGGAAAAAGGCCACAAAAACGGATGGGCTATAGCCTTGGGGGGTGGGGCTGGCCAACTTCGTCCGCCGGACTCGGAATGGCGCGAGACTTTGCGAGGCGCCTCCGTGTGCCAAAAATAGGCCGCGGGCACAGCTGCTCCCAAAAATACCCGCCCGAAGGCCGGTGCGCCAAGATCGTCCAGCGGAAAAAGGCCACAAAATCGGTGGGCCATAGCCTTGGGGGGTGGGGCTGGCCAACTTCGTCCGCCGGACTCGGAATGGCGTGAGATTTTGTGAGGCACCTCCGTGTGCCAAAAATAGGCCGCGGGCACAGCCGCGCCCAAAAATACCCACCCGAAGGCCGGGGCGCCAAGTTCGTCCAGCGGAAAAAGGCCACAAAAACAGGTGGGCTATAGCCTTGGGGGGTGGGGCTGGCCAACTTCGTCCGCCGGATTCGGAATGGCACGAGACTTTGCGAGGGGTCTCCGTGTGCCAAAAATAGGCCGCGGGCACAACCACACCCAAAAATAACCGCCCGAAGGCCGCGGCGCCAAGTTCGTCCAGCCGAAAAAGGCCACAAAAACGGGTGGGCTATAGCGTTGGGGGTTGGGGCTGGCCAACTTCGTCCGCCGGACTCGGAATGGCACGAGACTTTACGAGGGGCCTCCGTGTGCCAAAAATAGGCCGCGGACACAGCCACGCCCAAAAATAACCTCCCGAAGGCCGGGGAGCCAAGTTAGTCCAGCCGAAAAAGGCCACAAAAACGGGTGGGCTATAGCCTTGGGGGGTGGGGCTGGCCAACTTCGTCGGCCGGACTCGGAATGGCGCGAGGCTTTACGAGGGGCCTCCGTGTGCCAAAAATATGCCGCGGGCATAGCCGCGCCCTAAAATAACCTCCCAAAGGCCGGGGCGCCAAGTTCGTCCAGCGGAAAAAGGCCAAAAAAACGGGTGGGCTATAGCCTTGGGTGGTGGGGCTGGCCAACTTCGTCCGCCGGACTTGGAATGGCGCGAGACTTTGCGAGGCGCCTCCGTGTGCCAAAAATAGGCCGCGGGCACAGCCGCGCCCAAAAATACCTGCCCGAAGGCCAGGGCGCCAAGTTCGTCCAGCGGAAAAAGGCCACAAAAACGGGTGGGCTATAGCCTTGGGGGGTGGGGCTGGACAACTTCGTCCGCCGGACTCGGAATGGCGCGAGACTTTGCGACGCACCTCCGTGTGCCAAAAATAGGCCAAGGTCACAGCCCCGCCCAAAAATACCAGCCCGAAGGCCGGGGCGCCAAGTTCGTCCAGCGGAAAAAGGCCACAAAAACGGGTGGGCTATAGCCTTGGGTGGTGGGGCTGGCCAACTTCGTCCGCCGGACTCGGAATGACGCGAGACTTTACCAGGGGCCTCCGTGCGCAAAAAATAGGCTGCGGGCACAGCCGCGCCCAAAAATAACCGCCCGAAGGCCGGGGCGCCAAGTTCGTCCAGCGGAAAAACGCCACAAAAACGGGTGGGCTATAGCCTTGGGTGGTGGGGCTGGCCAACTTCGTCCGCCGGACTCGGAATGACGCGAGACTTTACCTGGGGCCTCCGTGCGCCAAAAATAGGCTGCGGGCACAGCCGCGCCCAAAAATAACCGCCCGAAGGCCGGGGCGTCAAGTTCGTCCAGCGGAAAAAGGCCACAAAAACGGGTGTGCTATAGCCTTGGGGGGTGGGGCTGGCTAACTTCGTCCGCCGGACTCGGAATGGCGTGAGACTTTGCGAGGCAACTCCGTGTGCCAAAAATAGACCGCGGGAACAGCCGCGCCCAAAAATACCTGCCCGAAGGCCAGGGCGCCAAGTTCGTCCAGCGGAAAAAGGCCACAAAAACGGGTGGGCTATAGCCTTGGGGGGTGGGGCTGGACAACTTCGTCCGCCGGACTCGGAATGGCGCGAGACTTTGCGACGCACCTCCGTGTGCCAAAAATAGGCCATGGTCACAGAACCGCCCAAAAATACCAGCCCGAAGGCCGGGGCGCCAAGTTCGTCCAGCGGAAAAAGGCCACAAAAACGGGTGGACTATAGGCTTGGGGGGTGGGGCTGGCCGACTCCGTCCGCCGGACTCGGAATGGCGAGAGACTTTGCGAGGCGCCTCCGTGTGCCAAAAATAGGCCGTGGGCACAGCCGCGCCCAAAAATACCCGCCCGAAGGCCGGGGCGCCAAGTTCGTCCAGCGGAAAAAGGCCACAAAAACGGGTGAGCTATAGCCTTGGGGGGTGGGGCTGGCCAAGCCGGACTCGGAATGGCGCGAGACTTTGCGAGGCGCCTCCGCGTGCCAAAAATAGGCCGCGGGCACAGCCACGCCCAAAAATACCCGCCCGAAGGCCGGGGCGCCAAGTTCGTCCAGTGGAAAAAGGCCACAAAAACGGCTGGGCTATAGCCTTGGGGGGTGGGGCTGGCCAACTTCGTCCGCCGGACTCGGAATGGCGCGAGACTTTGCGAGGCGCCTCCGTGTGCCAAAAATAGGCCGCGGGCACAGCCGCGCCCAAAAATACCCGCCCGAAGGCCGGTGCGCCAAGATCGTCCAGCGGAAAAAGGCCACAAAATCGGTGGGCCATAGCCTTGGGGGGTGGGGCTGGCCAACTTCGTCCGCCGGACTCGGAATGACGTGAGATTTTGTGAGGCACCTCCGTGTGCCAAAAATAGGCCGCGGGCACAGCCGCGCCCAAAAATACCCACCCGAAGGCCGGGGCGCCAAGTTCGTCCAGCGGAAAAAGGCCACAAAAACAGGTGGGCTATAGCCTTGGGGGGTGGGGCTGGCCAACCGTCCGCGGACTCGGAATGGCACGAGACTTTGCGAGGGGTCTCCGTGTGCCAAAAATAGGCCGCGGGCACAACCACACCCAAAAATAACCGCCCGAAGGCCGCGGCGCCAAGTTCGTCCAGCCGAAAAAGGCCACAAAAACGGGTGGGCTATAGCGTTGGGGGTTGGGGCTGGCCAACTTCGTCCGCCGGACTCGGAATGGCACGAGACTTTACGAGGGGCCTCCGTGTGCCAAAAATAGGCCGCGGACACAGCCGCGCCCAAAAATAACCTCCCGAAGGCCGGGGAGCCAAGTTCGTCCAGCCGAAAAAGGCCACAAAAACGGTTGGGCTATAGCCTTGGGGGGTGGGGCTGGCCAACTTCGTCGGCCGGACTCGGAATGGCGCGAGGCTTTACGAGGTACCTCCGTGTGCCAAAAATATGCCGCGGGCATAGCCGCGCCCTAAAATAACCTCCCAAAGGCCGGGGCGCCAAGTTCGTCCAGCGGAAAAAGGCCAAAAAAACGGGTAGGCTATAGCCTTGGGTGGTGGGGCTGGCCAACTTCGTCCGCCGGACTCGGAATGACGAGAGACTTACGAGGGCCTCCGTGCGCCAAAAATAGGCCGCGGGCACAGCCGCGCCCAAAAATAACAGCCTGAAGGCCGGAGCGTCAAGTTCGTCCAGCGGAAAAAGGCCACAAAAACAGGTGGGCTATAGCCTTGGGGGGTGGGGCTGGCCAACTTCGTCCACCGGACTCGGAATGGCACGAGACTTTGTGAGGCGCCTCCGTGTGCCAAAAATAGGCCGCTGGCTCAGCCGCGCCCAAAAATAACCACCCGAAGGCCGGGCCGCCAAGTTCGTCCAGCCGAAAAAGGCCACAAAAACGGGTGGGCTATAGCCTTGGGGGTTGGGGCTGGCCAACTTCGTCCGCCGGACTCGGAATGGCACGAGACGTTGCGGGGGGCGTCCGTGTCCCACAAATAGGCCATGGGTACAGCCGCGCCCAAAAATAACCGCCCGAAGGCCGGGGCGCCAAGTTCGTCCAGCGGAAAAAGGCCACAAAAGGGGTGGGCTATAGCCTTGGGGTGTGGGGCTGGCCAACTCAAATCCGCCGGACTTGGAATGCCGCGAGAATTTTCGTGGAGCTTCCGTGTCCCAAAAATAGGCCGCGGGCACAGCCGCGCCCAAAAATAACCGCTCGAAGGCCGGGGCGCCAAGTTCGTCTAGCGGAAAAAGGCCACAAAAACGGGTGGGCTATAGCCTTGGGGGTTGGGGCTGGCCAACTTCGTCCGCCGGACTCGGAATGGCACGAGACTTTGCGAGGGGCCTCCGTGTACCAAAAATAGGCCATGGGCCGCGCCGCGCCAAAAATAACCGCCAAAGGCCGGGGCGCCAAGTTCGTCTAGCGGAAAAAGGCCACAAAAACGGGTGGGCTATAGCCTTGGGGTGTGGGGCTGGCCAACTTCGTCCGCCGGACTTGGAATGCCGCGAGAATTTTCGAGGAGCTTCCGTGTCCCAAAAATAGGCCGTGGGCACAGCCGCGCCCAAAAATAACCGCTCGAAGGCCGGGGCGCCAAGTTCGTCCAGCGGAAAAAGGCCACAAAACGGGTGTGCTATAGCCTTGGGGGGTGGGGCTGGCTAACTTCGTCCGCCGGACTCGGAATGGCGTGAGACTTTGCGAGGCAACTCCGTGTGCCAAAAATAGACCGCGGGAACAGCCGCGCCCAAAAATACCTGCCCGAAGGCCAGGGCGCCAAGTTCGTCCAGCGGAAAAAGGCCACAAAAACGGGTGGGCTATAGCCTTGGGGGGTGGGGCTGGACAACTTCGTCCGCCGGACTCGGAATGGCGCGAGACTTTGCGACGCACCTCCGTGTGCCAAAAATAGGCCATGGTCACAGCCCCGCCCAAAAATACCAGCCCGAAGGCCGGGGCGCCAAGTTCGTCCAGCGGAAAAAGGCCACAAAAACGGGTGGACTATAGCCTTGGGGGGTGGGGCTGGCCGACTCCGTCCGCCGGACTCGGAATGGCGCGACACTTTGCGAGGCGCCTCCGTGTGCCAAAAATAGGCCGCGGGCACAGCCGCGCCCAAAAATACCCGCCCGAAGGCCGGGGCGCCAAGTTCGTCCAGCGGAAAAAGGCCACAAAAACGGGTGAGCTATAGCCTTGGGGGGTGGGGCTGGCCAAGCCGGACTCGGAATGGCGCGAGACTTTGCGAGGCGCCTCCGTGTGCCAAAAATAGGCCGCGGGCACAGCCGCGCCCAAAAATACCCGCCCGAAGGCCGGTGCGCCAAGATCGTCCAGCGGAAAAAGGCCACAAAATCGGTGGGCCATAGCCTTGGGGGGTGGGGCTGGCCAACTTCGTCCGCCGGACTCGGAATGGCGTGAGATTTTGTGAGGCACCTCCGTGTGCCAAAAATAGGCCGCGGGCACAGCCGCGCCCAAAAATACCCACCCGAAGGCCGGGGCGCCAAGTTCGTCCAGCGGAAAAAGGCCACAAAAACAGGTGGGCTATAGCGTTGGGGGTTGGGGCTGGCCAACTTCGTCCGCCGGACTCGGAATGGCACGAGACTTTACGAGGGGCCTCCGTGTGCCAAAAATAGGCCGCGGACACAGCCGCGCCCAAAAATAACCTCCCGAAGGCCGGGGAGCCAAGTTCGTCCAGCCGAAAAAGGCCACAAAAACGGTTGGGCTATAGCCTTGGGGGGTGGGGCTGGCCAACTTCGTCGGCCGGACTCGGAATGGCGCGAGGCTTTACGAGGTGCCTCCGTGTGCCAAAAATATGCCGCGGGCATAGCCGCGCCCTAAAATAACCTCCCAAAGGCCGGGGCGCCAAGTTCGTCCAGCCGAAAAAGGCCACAAAAACGGTTGGGCTATAGCCTTGGGGGGTGGGGCTGGCCAACTTCGTCCGCCGGACTCGGAATGAGGCGAGACTTTACGAGGGGCCTCCGTGCGCCAAAAATAGGCCGCGGGCACAGCCGCGCCCAAAAATAACAGCCTGAAGGCCGGAGCGTCAAGTTCGTCCAGCGGAAAAAGGCCACAAAAACAGGTGGGCTATAGCCTTGGGGGGTGGGGCTGGCCAACTTCGTCCACCGGACTCGGAATGGCACGAGACTTTGTGAGGCGCCTCCGTGTGCCAAAAATAGGCCGCTGGCTCAGCCGCGCCCAAAAATAACCACCCGAAGGCCGGGCCGCCAAGTTCGTCCAGCCGAAAAAGGCCACAAAAACGGGTGGGCTATAGCCTTGGGGGTTGGGGCTGGCCAACTTCGTCCGCCGGACTCGGAATGGCACGAGACTTTGCGAGGGGCCTCCGTGTACCAAAAATAGGCCGCGGGTACAGCCGCGCCCAAAAATAACCGCCCGAAGGCCGGGGCGCCAAGTTCGTCCAGCGGAAAAAGGCCACAAAAAGGGGTGGGCTATAGCCTTGGGGTGTGGGGCTGGCCAACTTCGTCCGCCGGACTTGGAATGCCGCGAGAATTTTCGTGGAGCTTCCGTGTCCCAAAAATAGGCCGCGGGCACAGCCGCGCCCAAAAATAACCGCTCGAAGGCCGGGGCGCCAAGTTCGTCTAGCGGAAAAAGGCCACAAAAACGGGTGGGCTATAGCCTTGGGGGTTGGGGCTGGCCAACTTCGTCCGCCGGACTCGGAATGGCACGAGACTTTGCGAGGGGCCTCCGTGTACCAAAAATAGGCCATGGGCCGGGCCGCGCCCAAAAATAACCGCCCGAAGGCCGGGGCGCCAAGTTCGTCCAGCGGAAAAAGGCCACAAAAAGGGGTGGGCTATAGCCTTGGGGTGTGGGGCTGGCCAACTTCGTCCGCCGGACTTGGAATGCCGCGAGAATTTTCGAGGAGCTTCCGTGTCCCAAAAATAGGCCGTGGGCACAGCCGCGCCCAAAAATAACCGCTCGAAGGCCGGGGCGCCAAGTTCGTCCAGCGGAAAAAGGCCACAAAAACGGGTGTGCTATAGCCTTGGGGGGTGGGGCTGGCTAACTTCGTCCGCCGGACTCGGAATGGCGTGAGACTTTGCGAGGCAACTCCGTGTGCCAAAAATAGACCGCGGGAACAGCCGCGCCCAAAAATACCTGCCCGAAGGCCAGGGCGCCAAGTTCGTCCAGCGGAAAAAGGCCACAAAAACGGGTGGGCTATAGCCTTGGGGGGTGGGGCTGGACAACTTCGTCCGCCGGACTCGGAATGGCGCGAGACTTTGCGACGCACCTCCGTGTGCCAAAAATAGGCCATGGTCACAGCCCCGCCCAAAAATACCAGCCCGAAGGCCGGGGCGCCAAGTTCGTCCAGCGGAAAAAGGCCACAAAAACGGGTGGACTATAGCCTTGGGGGGTGGGGCTGGCCGACTCCGTCCGCCGGACTCGGAATGGCGCGACACTTTGCGAGGCGCCTCCGTGTGCCAAAAATAGGCCGCGGGCACAGCCGCGCCCAAAAATACCCGCCCGAAGGCCGGGGCGCCAAGTTCGTCCAGCGGAAAAAGGCCACAAAAACGGGTGAGCTATAGCCTTGGGGGGTGGGGCTGGCCAAGCCGGACTCGGAATGGCGCGAGACTTTGCGAGGCGCCTCCGTGTGCCAAAAATAGGCCGCGGGCACAGCCACGCCCAAAAATACCCGCCCGAAGGCCGGGGCGCCAAGTTCGTCCAGCGGAAAAAGGCCACAAAAACAGGTGGGCTATAGCCTTGGGGGGTGGGGCTGGCCAACTTCGTCCGCCGGACTCGGAATGGCATGAGACTTTGCGAGGGGTCTCCGTGTGCCAAAAATAGGCCGCGGGCACAACCACACCCAAAAATAACCGCCCGAAGGCCGCGGCGCCAAGTTCGTCCAGCCGAAAAAGGCCACAAAAACGGGTGGGCTATAGCGTTGGGGGTTGGGGCTGGCCAACTTCGTCCGCCGGACTCGGAATGGCACGAGACTTTACGAGGGGCCTCCGTGTGCCAAAAATAGGCCGCGGACACAGCCGCGCCCAAAAATAACCTCCCGAAGGCCGGGGAGCCAAGTTCGTCCAGCCGAAAAAGGCCACAAAAACGGTTGGGCTATAGCCTTGGGGGGTGGGGCTGGCCAACTTCGTCGGCCGGACTCGGAATGGCGCGAGGCTTTACGAGGTGCCTCCGTGTGCCAAAAATATGCCGCGGGCATAGCCGCGCCCTAAAATAACCTCCCAAAGGCCGGGGCGCCAAGTTCGTCCAGCGGAAAAAGGCCAAAAAAACGGGTAGGCTATAGCCTTGGGTGGTGGGGCTGGCCAACTTCGTCCGCCGGACTCGGAATGACGCGAGACTTTACGAGGGGCCTCCGTGCGCCAAAAATAGGCCGCGGGCACAGCCGCGCCCAAAAATAACAGCCTGAAGGCCGGAGCGTCAAGTTCGTCCAGCGGAAAAAGGCCACAAAAACAGGTGGGCTATAGCCTTGGGGGGTGGGGCTGGCCAACTTCGTCCACCGGACTCGGAATGGCACGAGACTTTGTGAGGCGCCTCCGTGTGCCAAAAATAGGCCGCTGGCTCAGCCGCGCCCAAAAATAACCACCCGAAGGCCGGGCCGCCAAGTTCGTCCAGCCGAAAAAGGCCACAAAAACGGGTGGGCTATAGCCTTGGGGGTTGGGGCTGGCCAACTTCGTCCGCCGGACTCGGAATGGCACGAGACTTTGCGAGGGGCCTCCGTGTACCAAAAATAGGCCGCGGGTACAGCCGCGCCCAAAAATAACCGCCCGAAGGCCGGGGCGCCAAGTTCGTCCAGCGGAAAAAGGCCACAAAAAGGGGTGGGCTATAGCCTTGGGGTGTGGGGCTGGCCAACTTCGTCCGCCGGACTTGGAATGCCGCGAGAATTTTCGTGGAGCTTCCGTGTCCCAAAAATAGGCCGCGGGCACAGCCGCGCCCAAAAATAACCGCTCGAAGGCCGGGGCGCCAAGTTCGTCTAGCGGAAAAAGGCCACAAAAACGGGTGGGCTATAACCTTGGGGGTTGGGGCTGGCCAACTTCGTCCGCCGGACTCGGAATGGCACGAGACTTTGCGAGGGGCCTCCGTGTACCAAAAATAGGCCATGGGCCGGGCCGCGCCCAAAAATAACCGCCCGAAGGCCGGGGCGCCAAGTTCGTCCAGCGGAAAAAGGCCACAAAAAGGGGTGGGCTATAGCCTTGGGGTGTGGGGCTGGCCAACTTCGTCCGCCGGACTTGGAATGCCGCGAGAATTTTCGAGGAGCTTCCGTGTCCCAAAAATAGGCCGTGGGCACAGCCGCGCCCAAAAATAACCGCTCGAAGGCCGGGGCGCCAAGTTCGTCCAGCGGAAAAAGGCCACAACAACGGGTGGGCTATAGCCTTGGGGTGTGGGGCTGGCCAACTTCGTCAACCGGACTCGGAATGGCGCGAGACTTTGCGAGGGGCCTTCTTGTGCCAAATATAGGTCGCGGGCACAGCGGCGCCCAAAAATAACCGCCCGAAGGCCGGGCCACCAAGTTCGTCCAGCGGAAAAAGGCCACAAAAATGGGTGGGCTATAGCCTTGGGGGATGGGGCCGGCCAACTTCGTCCGCCGGACTCGGAATTGCGTAAGACTTTGTGAGGGGCCTCCGTGTGCCAAAACTAAGCCACAGGTTCAGCCGCACCCAAAAATAACCGCCCGAAGGCCGGGGCGCCAAGTTCGTACAGCGGAAAAAGGCCACAAAAATGGGTGGGCTATAGCCTTGGGGGGTGGGCCTGGCCGACTTCGTCCGCCGGACTCGGAATGGCACGAGACTTTGTGAGGGGCCTCCGTGTGCCAAAAATAGGCCGTGGGCACAGCCGCGCCCAAAAATAACCGCTCGAAGGCCGGGGCGCCAAGTTCGTCCAGCGGAAAAAGGCCACAAAAACGGGTGGGCTATAGCCTTGGGGTGTGGGGCTGGCCAACTTCGTCCGCCGGACTCGGAATGGTGCAAGACTTTGCGAGGGGCCTTCGTGTGTGCAAAATAAGCCGCGGGCACAGCCGCGATCAAAAATAACCGCCCGAAGGCCGGGGCGCCAAGTTCGTCCAGCGGAAAAAGGCCACAAAAACGGTTGGGCTATAGCCTTGGGGGGTGGGGCTGGCCAACTTCGTCCGCCGGACTCGGAATGGCACGAGACTTTGTGAGGGGCCTCCGTGTGCCAAAAATAGGCCGCGGGCACAGCGTCGCCCAAAAATAACCGCCCGAAGGCCGGGGAGCCAAGTTCGTCCAGCGGAAAAAGGCCACAAAAACGGGTGGGCTATAGCCTTGGGGGGTGGGGCTGGCCAACTTCGTCCGCCGGACTCGAAATTGCGCAAGACTTTGCGAGGGGCCTCCGTGTGCCAAAACTAAGCCACAGGCACAGCCGCGCCCAAAAATAACCGCCCGAAGGCCGTGGCGCCAAGTTCGTCCAGCGGAAAAAGGCCACAAAAACGGGTGGGCTATAGCCTTGGGGGGTGGGGCTGACCAACTTCGTCCGCCAGATTCGGAATGGCGCAAGACTTTGCGAGGGGCCTTCGTGTGCCCAAAATAAGCCGCGGGCACAGCCGCGCCCAAAAATAACCGCCCGAAGGCCGGGGCGCCAAGTTCGTCCAGCGGAAAAAGGCCACAAAAACGGTTGGGCTATAGCCTTGGGGGGTGGGGCCGGCCAACTTCATCCGCCGGACTCGGAATGGAGCGAGAATTTGCGAGGGGCCTCCGTGTACCAAAAATAGGCCGCGGGCGCAGCCGCGCCCAAAAATAACCACCCGAAGGCCGTGGCGCCAAGTTCGTCCAGCGGAAAAAGGCCACAAAAACGGGTGGGCTATAGCCTTGGGGTGTGGGGCTGGCCAACTTCATCAACCGGACTCGGAATGGCGCGAGACTTTGCGAGGGGCCTCCATGTGCCAAATATAGGTCGCGGGCACAGCGGCGCCCAAAAATAACCGCCCGAAGGCCGGGGCGCCAAGTTCGTCCAGCGGAAAAAGGCCACAAAAATGGGTGGGCTATAGCCTTGGGGGGTGGGGCCGGCCAACTTCGTCCGCCGGACTCGGAATTGCGCAAGACTTTGCGAGCGTCCTCCGTGTGCCAAAACTAAGCCACAGGCACAGCCGCACCCAAAAATAACCGCCCCAAGGCCGGGGCGCCAAGTTCGTACAGCGGAAAAAGGCCACAAAAACGGGTGGGCTATAGCCTTGGGGGGTGGGGCTGGCCGACTTCGTCCGCCGGACTCGGAATGGCACGAGACTTTGTGAGGGGCCTCCGTATGCCAAAAATAGGCCGCGGGCACAGCCGCGCCCAAAACTAACAGCTCGAAGGCCGGGGCGCCAAGTTCGTCCAGCGGAAAAAGGCCACAAAAACGGGTGGGCTATAGCCTTGGGGTGTGGGGCTGGCCAATTTCGTCCGCCGGACTCGGAATGGCACGAGACTTTGTGAGGGGCCTCCGTGCGCCAAAAATAGGCCGCGGGCACAGCGGCGCCCAAAAATAACCCCCCGAAGGCTGGGGAGCCAAGTTCGTCCAGCGGAAAAAGGCCACAAAAACGGGTGGGCTATAGCCTTGGGGGGTGGGGCTGGCCAACTTCATCCGCCGGACTCGGAATGGCGCGAGAATTTGCGAGGGGCATCCGTGTAACAAAAATAGGCCGCGGGTACAGCCGCGCCATAAAATAACCGCCCGAAGGCCGGGGCGCCAAGTTTGTCCAGCGGAAAAAGGCCACAAAAACGGGTGGGCTACAGCCTTGGGGTGTGGGGCTGGCCAACATCGTCCACGGGACTCGGAATGGCGCGAGACTTTGCAAGGGGTGTCCGTGTGCCAAAAATAGGTCGCGGGCACAGCCGCGCCATAAAATAACCGCCCGAAGGCCGGGGCGCCAAGTTCGTCCAGCGGAAAAAGGCCACAAAAAGGGGTGGGCTATAGCCTTGGGGTGTGCGGCTGGCCAACTTCGTCCGCCGGACTCGGAATGGCGCGAGAATTTGCGAGGGGCCTCCGTGTCCCAAAAATAGGCCGCGGGTACAGCCGCGCCCAAAAATAACCGCCCGAAGGCCGGGGCGCCAAGTTCGTCCAGCGGA
The DNA here is from genome assembly GCA_030448935.1 of Citrus cavaleriei. Lineage (NCBI taxonomy): Eukaryota > Viridiplantae > Streptophyta > Magnoliopsida > Sapindales > Rutaceae > Citrus > Citrus cavaleriei. The sequence continues at coordinate 172,419 of JAUJEM010000028.1, read as the reverse complement.
AAAAGGCCACAAAAACGGGTGGGCTATAGCCTTGGGGGGTGGGGCTGGCCCACTTCGTCCGCCAGACTCGGAATTGCGCGAGACTTTGCGAGGGGTCTCCGTGTGCCAAAACTAAGCCCCAGGCACAGCCGCGCCCAAAAATAACCGCCCGAAGGACGGGGCGCCAAGTTTGTCCAGCGGAAAAAGGCCACAAAAACGGGTGGGCTATAGCCTTGGGGGGTGGGGCTGGCCAACTTCGTCCGCCGGACACGGAATTGCGCGAGACTTTGCGAGGGGCCTCCGTGTGCCAAAACTAAGCCAAAGGCACAGCCGCGCCCAAAAATAACCGCCCGAAGGCCGGGGCGCCAAGTTCGTCCAGCGGAAAAAGGCCACAAAAACGGGTGGGCTATAGCCTTGGGGGGTGGGGCTGGCCAACTTCATCCGCCGGACTCGGAATGGCGCGAGAATTTGCGAGGGGCATCCGTGTAACAAAAATAGGCCGCGGGTACAGCCGCGCCATAAAATAACCGCCCGAAGGCCGGGGCGCCAAGTTTGTCCAGCGGAAAAAGGCCACAAAAACGGGTGGGCTACAGCCTTGGGGTGTGGGGCTGGCCAACATCGTCCACGGGACTCGGAATGGCGCGAGACTTTGCAAGGGGTGTCTGTGTGCCAAAAATAGGTCGCGGGCACAGCCGCGCCATAAAATAACCGCCCGAAGGCCGGGGCGCCAAGTTCGTCCAGTGGAAAAAGGCCACAAAAACGGGTGGGCTATAGCCTTGGGGTGTGGGGCTGGCCAACTTCGTCCACCGGACTCGGAATGGCGCAAGACCTTGCGAGGGGCCTCCGTGTGCCTAAAATAGGCCACGGGCACAGCCGCGCCCAAAAATAACCGCCCGATGGCCGGGGCGCCAAGTTCGTCCAGAGGAAAAAGGCCACAAAAAGGGGTGGGCTATAGCCTTGGGGTGTGCGGCTGGCCAACTTCGTCCACCGGACTCGGAATGGCGCGAGACTTTGCGAGGGGTGTCCGTGTGCCAAAAATAGGCTGCGGACGAAGCGGCGCCCAAAAATAACCGCCCGAAGACCGGGGCGCCAAGTTCGTCCAGCGGAAAAAGGCCACAAAAACGGGTGGGCTATAGCCTTGGGGTGTGGGGCTGGCTAACATCGTCCACCGGACTCGGAATGGCGCGAGACTTTGCAAGGGGTGTCCGTGTGCCAAAAATAGGTCGCGGGCACAGCCGCGCCATAAAATAACCGCCCGAAGGCCGGGGCGCCAAGTTCGTCCAGCGGAAAAAGGCCACAAAAACGGGTGGGCTATAGCCTTGGGGTGTGGGGCTGGCCAACTTCGTCCACCGGACTCGGAATGGCGTAACACCTTGCGAGGGGCCTCCGTGTCCCTAAAATAGGCCACGGGCACAGCCGCGCCCAAAAATAACTGCCCGATGGCCGGGGCGCCAAGTTCGTCCAGCGGAAAAAGGCCACAAAAACGGGTGGGCTATAGCCTTGGGGTGTGGGGCTGGCCAACATCGTCCACCGGACTCGGAATGGCGCGAGACTTTGCAAGGGGTGTCCGTGTGCCAAAAATAGGTCGCGGGCACAGCCTCGCCATAAAATAACCGCCCGAAGGCCGGGGCGCCAAGTTCGTCCAGCGGAAAAAGGCCACAAAAACGGGTGGGCTATAGCCTTGGGGTGTGGGGCTGGCCAACTTCGTCCACCGGACTCGGAATGGCACAAGACCTTGCGAGGGGCCTCCGTATGCCTAAAATAGGCCACGGGCACAGCCGCGCCCAAAAATAACTGCCCGATGGCCGGGGCGCCAAGTTCGTCCAGCGGAAAAAGGCCACAAAAACGGGTGGGCTATAGCCTTGGGGTGTGGGGCTGGCCAACTTCGTCAACCGGACTCGGAATGGCGCGAGACTTTGCGAGGGGTGTCCGTGTGCCAAAAATAGGCCCTTGGGCGCAGCGGCGCCAAAAATAACCGCCCGAAGGCCGGGGCGCCAAGTTCGTCCAGCGGAAAATGGCCACAAAAACGGGTGGGCTATAGCCTTGGGGGGTGGGGCTGGCCAACTTCGTCCGCCGGACTCGGAATTACGCGAGACTTTGCGAGGGGTCTACGTGTGCCAAAACTAAGCCACAGGCACAGCCGCGCCCAAAACTAACCGCCCGAAGGACGGGGAGCCAAGTTCGTCCAGCGGAAAAAGGCCACAAAAACGGGTGGGCTATAGCCTTGGGGGGTGGGGCTGGCCAACTTCATCCGCCGGATTCGGAATGGCGTGAGAATTTGCGAGGGGCATCCGTGTAACAAAAATAGGCCGCGGGTACAGCCGCGCCATAAAATAACCGCCCGAAGGCCGGGGCGCCAAGTTCGTCCAGCGGAAAAAGGCCAGAAAAACGGGTGGGCTATAGCCTTGGGGTGTGGGGCTGGCCAATTTCGTCCGCCGGACTCGGAATGACGCGAGACTTTGCGAGGGGCCTCCGTGTGCCAAAAATAGGCCGCGGGCACAGCGGCGCCCAAAAATAACCGCCCGAAGGCCGGGGAGCCAAGTTCGTCCAGCGGAAAAAGGCCACAAAAACGGGTGGGCTATAGCCTTGGGGGGGGGCTGGCCAACTTCGTCCGCCGGACTCGGAATGGCGCAAGACTTTGCGAGGAGCCTTCGTGTGCCCAAAATAAGCCGCGGGCACAGCCGCGATAAAAAATAACCACCCGAAGGCCGGGGCGCCAAGTTCGTCCAGCGGAAAAAGGCCACAAAAACGGTTGGGCTACAGCCTTGGGGGGTGGGGCTGGCCAACTTCGTCCGCCGGACTCGGAATGGCACGAGACTTTGTGAGGGGCCTCCGTGTGCCAAAAATAGGCCGCGGGCACAGCGTCGCCCAAAAATAACCACCCGAAGGCCGGGGAGCCAAGTTCGTCCAGCGGAAAAAGGCCACAAAAACGGGTGGGCTATAGCCTTGGGGGGTGGGGCTGGCCAACTTCGTCCGCCGGACTCGAAATTGCGCAAGACTTTGCGAGGGGCCTCCGTGTGCCAAAACTAAGCCACAGGCACAGCCGCGCCCAAAAATTACCGCCCGAAGGCCGTGGCGCCAAGTTCGTCCAGCGGAAAAAGGCCACAAAAACGGGTGGGCTATAGCCTTGGGGGGTGGGGCTGACCAACTTCGTCCGCCAGATTCGGAATGGCGCAAGACTTTGCGAGGGCCTTCGTGTGCCCAAAATAAGCCTCCGGCACAGCCGCGTCCAAAAATAACCGCCCGAAGGCCGGGGCGCCAAGTTCGTCCAGCGGAAAAAGGCCACAAAAACGGTTGGGCTATAGCCTTGGGGGGTGGGGCCGGCCAACTTCATCCGCCGGACTCGGAATGGAGCGAGAATTTGCGAGGGGCCTCCGTGTACCAAAAATAGGCCGCGGGCGCAGCCGCGCCCAAAAATAACCGCCCGAAGGCCGTGGCGCCAAGTTCGTCCAGCGGAAAAAGGCCACAAAAACGGGTGGGCTATAGCCTTGGGGTGTGGGGCTGGCCAACTTCGTCAACCGGACTCGGAATGGCGCGAGACTTTGCGAGGGGCCTCCATGTGCCAAATATAGGTCGCGGGCACAGCGGCGCCCAAAAATAACCGCCCGAAGGCCGGGGCGCCAAGTTCGTCCAGCGGAAAAAGGCCACAAAAATGGGTGGGCTATAGCCTTGGGGGGTGGGGCCGGCCAACTTCGTCCGCCGGACTCGGAATTGCGCAAGACTTTGCGAGGGTCCTCCGTGTGCCAAAACTAAGCCACAGGCACAGCCGCACCCAAAAATAACCGCCCCAAGGCCGGGGCGCCAAGTTCGTACAGCGGAAAAAGGCCACAAAAACGGGTGGGCTATAGCCTTGGGGGGTGGGGCTGGCCGACTTCGTCCGCCGGACTCGGAATGGCACGAGACTTTGTGAGGGGCCTCCGTATGCCAAAAATAGGCCGCGGGCACAGCCGCGCCCAAAACTAACAGCTCGAAGGCCGGGGCGCCAAGTTCGTCCAGCGGAAAAAGGCCACAAAAACGGGTGGGCTATAGCCTTGGGGTGTGGGGCTGGCCAATTTCGTCCGCCGGACTCGGAATGGCGCGAGACTTTGCGAGGGGCCTCCGTGTGCCAAATATAGGCCGCGGGCACAGCGGCGCCCAAAAATAACCGCCCGAAGGCCGGGGAGCCAAGTTCGTCCAGCGGAAAAAGGCCACAAAAACTGGTGGGCTATAGCCTTGGGGGGTGGGGCTGGCCAACTTCGTCCGCCGGACTCGGAATGGCGCAAGACTTTGCGAGGGGCCTTCGTGTGCCCAAAATAAGCCGCGGGCACAGCCGCGCCCAAAAATAACCGCCCGAAGGCCGGGGCGCCAAGTTCGTCCAGCGGAACAAGGCCACAAAAACGGGTGGGCTATAGCCTTGGGGGGTGGGTCTGACCAACTTCGTCCGCTGGACTCGGAATGGCGCAGGACTTTGCGAGGGGCCTTCGTGTGCCCAAAATAAGCCACGAGCACAGCCGCGCCCAAAAATAACCGCCCGAAGGCCGGGGCGCCAAGTTCGTCCAGCGGAAAAAGGCCACAAAAACGGTTGGGCTATAGCCTTGGGGGGTGGGGCTGGCCAACTTCGTCAACCGGACTCGGAATGGCGCGAGACTTTGCGAGGGGTGTCCGTGTGCCAAAAATAGGCCGCGGGCGCAGCGGCGCCCAAAAATAACCGCCCGAAGGCCGGGGCGCCAAGTTCGTCCAGCGGAAAAAGGCCACAAAAACGGGTGGGCTATAGCCTTGGGGGGTGGGGCTGGCCAACTTCGTCCGCCGGACTCGGAATTACGCGAGACTTTGCGAGGGGTCTACGTGTGCCAAAACTAAGCCACAGGCACAGCCGCGCCCAAAAATTACCGCCCGAAGGCCGGGGCGCCAAGTTCGTCCAGCGGAAAAAGGCCACAAAAACGGTTGGGCTATAGCCTTGGGGGGTGGGGCCGGCCAACTTCATCCGCCGGACTCGGAATGGAGCGAGAATTTGCGAGGGGCCTCCGTGTACCAAAAATAGGCCGCGGGCGCAGCCGCGCCCAAAAATAACCGCCCGAAGGCCGGGGCGCCAAGTTCGTCCAGCGGAAAAAGGCCACAAAAACGGGTGGGCTATAGCCTTGGGGTGTGGGGCTGGCCAACTTCGTCAACCGGACTCGGAATGGCGCGAGACTTTGCGAGGGGCCTCCATGTGCCAAAAATAGGTCGCGGACACAGCGGCGCCCAAAAATAACCGCCCGAAGGCCGGGGCGCCAAGTTCGTCCAGCGGAAAAAGGCCACAAAAACGGTTGGGCTAAGGCCTTGGGGGTGGGGGCAGCCAACCGTCCGCGGACTCGGAATTGCGCAAGACTTTGCGAGGGTCCTCCGTGTGCCAAAACTAAGCCACAGGCACAGCCGCACCCAAAATAACCGCCCAAGGCCAAGCGCCAAGTTAAATACAGCGGAAAAAGGCCACAAAAACGGGTGGGCTATAGCCTTGGGGGGTGGGGCTGGCCGACTTCGTCCGCCGGACTCGGAATGGCACGAGACTTTGTGAGGGCCCTCCGTATGCCAAAAATAGGCCGCGGGCACAGCCGCGCCCAAAACTAACAGCTCGAAGGCCGGGGCGCCAAGTTCGTCCAGCGGAAAAAGGCCACAAAAACGGGTGGGCTATAGCCTTGGGGGGTGGGGCTGGCCAACTTCGTCCGCCGGACTCGGAATGGCTCGAGACTTTGCGTGGGGCCTCCGTGTGCCAAATATAGGCCGCGGGCACAGCGGCGCCCAAAAATAACCGCCCGAAGGCCGGGGAGCCAAGTTCGTCCAGCGGAAAAAGGCCACAAAAACTGGTGGGCTATAGCCTTGGGGGGTGGGGCTGGCCAACTTCGTCCGCCGGACTCGGAATGGCGCAAGACTTTGCGAGGGGCCTTCGTGTGCCCAAAATAAGCCGCGGGCACAGCCGCGCCCAAAAATAACCGCCCGAAGGCCGGGGCGCCAAGTTCGTCCAGCGGAACAAGGCCACAAAAACGGGTGGGCTATAGCCTTGGGGGGTGGGTCTGTCCAACTTCGTCAGCAGGACTCGTAAGGGCGCAGGACTTTGCGAGGGGCCATCGTGTGCCCAAAATAAGCCACGAGCACAGCCGCGCCCAAAAATAACCGCCCGAAGGCCGGGGCGCCAAGTTCGTCCAGCGGAAAAAGGCCACAAAAACGGTTGGGCTATAGCCTTGGGGGGTGGGGCTGGCCAACTTCGTCAACCGGACTCGGAATGGCGCGAGACTTTGCGAGGGGTGTCCGTGTGCCAAAAATAGGCCGCAGCGGCGGCGCCAAAAATAACCGCCCGAAGGCCGGGGCGCCAAGTTCGTCCAGCGGAAAAAGGCCACAAAAACGGGTGGGCTATAGCCTTGGGGGGTGGGGCTGGCCAACTTCGTCCGCCGGACTCGGAATTACACGAGACTTTGCGAGGGGTCTACGTGTGCCAAAACTAAGCCACAGGCACAGCCGCGCCCAAAACTAACCGCCCGAAGGACGGGGAGCCAAGTTCGTCCAGCGGAAAAAGGCCACAAAAACGGGTGGGCTATAGCCTTGGGGGGTGGGGCTGGCCAACTTCATCCGCCGGACTCGGAATGGCGTGAGAATTTGCGAGGGGCATCCGTGTAACAAAAATAGGCCGCGGGTACAGCCGCGCCATAAAATAACCGCCCGAAGGCCGGGGCGCCAAGTTCGTCCAGCGGAAAAAGGCCAGAAAAACGGGTGGGCTATAGCCTTGGGGTGTGGGGCTGGCCAACTTCGTCCGCCGGACTCGGAATGGCACGAGACTTTGTGAGGGGCCTCCGTGCGCCAAAAATAGGCCGCGGGCACAGCGGCGCCCAAAAATAACCCCCCGAAGGCTGGGGAGCCAAGTTCGTCCAGCGGAAAAAGGCCACAAAAACGGGTGGGCTATAGCCTTGGGGGGTGGGGCTGGCCAACTTCGTCCGCCGGACTCGAAATTACGCAAGACTTTGCGAGTGGCCTCCGTGTGCCAAAACTAAGCCACAGGCACAGCCGTGCCCAAAAATAACTGCCCGAAGGACGGGGCGCCAAGTTCGTCCAGCGGAAAAAGGCCACAAAAACGGTTGGGCTATAGCCTTTGGGGGTGGGGCTGGCCAACTTCGTCCGCCGGACTCGGAATGGCACAAGACTTTGTGAGGGGCCTCCGTGTGCCAAAAATAGGCCGCGGGCACAGCCGCGCCCAAAAATAACCGCCCGAAAGCCGGGGCGCCAAGTTCGTCCAGCGGAAAAAGGCCACAAAAAGGGTGGGCTATAGCCTTGGGTGTGGGGCTGGCCAACCAAATCCGCCGGACTCGGAATGACGCGAGACTTTTGCGAGAGCCTCCGTGTGCCAAAAAAATAGGCCGCGGACACAGCTACGCCCAAAAATAACCGCCCAAGTCCGGGCGCCAAGTTCGTCCAGCGGAAAAAGGCCACAAAACGGGTGGGCTATAACCTTGGGGGTGGGGCTGGCCAACCGTCCGCGGACTCGGAATTGTGCAAGACTTTGCGAGGGGCCTCCGTGTGCCAAAACTAAGCGACAGGCACAGCCGTACACAAAAATAACCGCCCGAAGGCCGGGGCGCCAAGTTAGTCCAGCGGAAAAAGGCCACAAAAAGGGTGGGCTATAGCCTTGGGGTGTGCGGCTGGCCAACCGTCCGCCCGACTCGGAATGGCGCGAGAATTTGCGAGGGGCCTCCGTGTCCCAAAAAAGGCCGCGGTACAGCCGCGCCCAAAATAACCGCCCGAAGGCCGGGCGCCAAGTTCGTCCAGCGGAAAAAGGCCACAAAACGGGTGGGCTATAGCCTTGGGGGTGGGGCTGGCCCACTTCCATCCGCCGGACTCGGAATTGCGCGAGACTTTGCGAGGGGTCTCCGTGTGCCAAAACTAAGCCCCAGGCACAGCCGCGCCCAAAAATAACCGCCCGAAGGACGGGGCGCCAAGTTTGTCCAGCGGAAAAAGGCCACAAAAACGGGTGGGCTATAGCCTTGGGGGGTGGGGCTGGCCAACTTCATCCGCCGGACTCGGAATGGCGCGAGAATTTGCGAGGGGCATCCGTGTAACAAAAATAGGCCGCGGGTACAGCCGCGCCATAAAATAACCGCCCGAAGGCCGGGGCGCCAAGTTTGTCCAGCGGAAAAAGGCCACAAAAACGGGTGGGCTACAGCCTTGGGGTGTGGGGCTGGCCAACATCGTCCACGGGACTCGGAATGGCGCGAGACTTTGCAAGGGGTGTCCGTGTGCCAAAAATAGGTCGCGGGCACAGCCGCGCCATAAAATAACCGCCCGAAGGCCGGGGCGCCAAGTTCGTCCAGTGGAAAAAGGCCACAAAAAGGGGTGGGCTATAGCCTTGGGGTGTGGGGCTGGCCAACTTCGTCCGCCGGACTCGGAATGGCACGAGACTTTGTGAGGGGCCTCCGTGTGCCAAAAATAGGCCGCGGGCACAGCGTCGCCCAAAAATAACCGCCCGAAGGCCGGGGAGCCAAGTTCGTCCAGCGGAAAAAGGCCACAAAAACGGGTGGGCTATAGCCTTGGGGGGTGGGGCTGGCCAACTTCGTCCGCCGGACTCGAAATTGCGCAAGACTTTGCGAGGGGCCTCCGTGTGCCAAAACTAAGCCACAGGCACAGCCGCGCCCAAAAATAACCGCCCGAAGGCCGTGGCGCCAAGTTCGTCCAGCGGAAAAAGGCCACAAAAACGGGTGGGCTATAGCCTTGGGCGGTGGGGCTGACCAACTTCGTCCGCCAGATTCGGAATGGCGCAAGACTTTGCGAGGGGCCTTCGTGTGCCCAAAATAAGCCGCGGGCACAGCCGCACCCAAAAATAACTGCCCGAAGGCCGGGGCGCCAAGTTCGTCCAGCGGAAAAAGGCCACAAAAACGGTTCGGCTATAGCCTTGGGGGGTGGGGCTGGCCGACTTCGTCCGCCGGACTCGGAATGGCACGAGACTTTGTGAGGAGCCTCCGTATGCCAAAAATAGGCCGCGGGCACAGCCGCACCCAAAAATAACCGCCCCAAGGCCGGGGCGCCAAGTTCGTACAGCGGAAAAAGGCCACAAAAACGGGTGGGCTATAGCCTTGGGGGGTGGGGCTGGCCGACTTCGTCCGCCGGACTCGGAATGGCACGAGACTTTGTGAGGGGCCTCCGTATGCCAAAAATAGGCCGCGGACACAGCCGCGCCCAAAACTAACAGCTCGAAGGCCGGGGCGCCAAGTTCGTCCAGCGGAAAAAGGCCACAAAAACGGGTGGGCTATAGCCTTGGGGTGTGGGGCTGGCCAATTTCGTCCGCCGGACTCGGAATGGCGCGAGACTTTGCGAGGGGCCTCCGTGTGCCAAATATAGGCCGCGGGCACAGCGGCGCCCAAAAATAACCGCCCGAAGGCCGGGGAGCCAAGTTCGTCCAGCGGAAAAAGGCCACAAAAACTGGTGGGCTATAGCCTTGGGGGGTGGGGCTGGCCAACTTCGTCCGCCGGACTCGGAATGGCGCAAGACTTTGCGAGGGGCCTTCGTGTGCCCAAAATAAGCCGCGGGCACAGCCGCGCCCAAAAATAACCGCCCGAAGGCCGGGGCGCCAAGTTCGTCCAGCGGAAAAAGGCCACAAAAACGGGTGGGCTATAGCCTTGGGGGGTGGGTCTGACCGACTTCGTCCGCTGGACTCGGAATGGCGCAGGACTTTGCGAGGGGCCTTCGTGTGCCCAAAATAAGCCACGAGCACAGCCGCGCCCAAAAATAACCGCCCGAAGGCCGGGGCGCCAAGTTCGTCCAGCGGAAAAAGGCCACAAAAACGGTTGGGCTATAGCCTTGGGGGGTGGGGCTGGCCAACTTCGTCCGCCGGACTCGGAATGGCACGAGATTTTGTGAGGGGCCTCCGTGCGCCAAAAATAGGCCGCGGGCACAGCGGCGCCCAAAAATAACCCCCCGAAGGCTGGGGAGCCAAGTTCGTCCAGCGGAAAAAGGCCACAAAAACGGGTGGGCTATAGCCTTGGGGGGTGGGGCTGGCCAACTTCGTCCGCCGGACTCGAAATTACGCAAGACTTTGCGAGTGGCCTCCGTGTGCCAAAACTAAGCCACAGGCACAGCCGTGCCCAAAAATAACTGCCCGAAGGACGGGGCGCCAAGTTCGTCCAGCGGAAAAAGGCCACAAAAACGGTTGGGCTATAGCCTTTGGGGGTGGGGCTGGCCCACTTCGTCCGCCGGACTCGGAATGGCGCGAGACTTTGTGAGGGGCCTCCGTGTGCCAAAAATAGGCCGCGGGCACAGCCGCGCCCAAAAATAACCGCCGAAAGCCGGGGCGCCAAGTTCGTCCAGCGGAAAAAGGCCACAAAAAGGGGTGGGCTATAGCCTTGGGGTGTGGGGCTGGCCAACTTCGTCCGCCGGACTCGGAATGGCACGAGACTTTGCGAGGAGCCTCTGTGTGCCAAAAATAGGCCGCGGACACAGCTACTCCCAAAAATAACCGCCCGAAGTCCGGGGCGCCAAGTTCGTCCAGCGGAAAAAGGCCACAAAAACGGGTGGGCTATAACCTTGGGGGGTGGGGCTGGCCAACTTCGTCCGCCGGACTCGGAATTGTGCAAGACTTTGCGAGGGGCCTCCGTGTGCCAAAACTAAGCGACAGGCACAGCCGCACACAAAAATAACCGCCCGAAGGCCGGGGCGCCAAGTTCGTCCAGCGGAAAAAGGCCACAAAAAGGGGTGGGCTATAGCCTTGGGGTGTGCGGCTGGCCAACTTCGTCCGCCGGACTCGGAATGGCGCGAGAATTTGCGAGGGGCCTCCGTGTCCCAAAAATAGGCCGCGGGTACAGCCGCGCCCAAAAATAACCGCCCGAAGGCCGGGGCGCCAAGTTCGTCCAGCGGAAAAAGGCCACAAAAACGGGTGGGCTATAGCCTTGGGGGGTGGGGCTGGCCAACTTCATCCGCCGGACTCGGAATGGCGCGAGAATTTGCGAGGGGCATCCGTGTAACAAAAATAGGCCGCGGGTACAGCCGCGCCATAAAATAACCGCCCGAAGGCCGGGGCGCCAAGTTTGTCCAGCGGAAAAAGGCCACAAAAACGGGTGGGCTACAGCCTTGGGGTGTGGGGCTGGCCAACATCGTCCACGGGACTCGGAATGGCGCGAGACTTTGCAAGGGGTGTCCGTGTGCCAAATATAGGTCGCGGGCACAGCCGCGCCATAAAATAACCGCCCGAAGGCCGGGGCGCCAAGTTCGTCCAGAGGAAAAAGGCCACAAAAAGGGGTGGGCTATAGCCTTGGGGTGTGCGGCTGGCCAACTTCGTCCACCGGACTCGGAATGGCGCGAGACTTTGCGAGGGGTGTCCGTGTGCCAAAAATAGGCTGCGGACGCAGCGGCGCCCAAAAATAACCGCCCGAAGACCGGGGCGCCAAGTTCGTCCAGCGGAAAAAGGCCACAAAAACGGGTGGGCTATAGCCTTGGGGTGTGGGGCTGGCTAACATCGTCCACCGGACTCGGAATGGCGCGAGACTTTGCAAGGAGTGTCCGTGTGCCAAAAATAGGTCGCGGGCACAGCCGCGCCATAAAATAACCGCCCGAAGGCCGGGGCGCCAAGTTCGTCCAGCGGAAAAAGGCCACAAAAACGGGTGGGCTATAGCCTTGGGGTGTGGGGCTGGCCAACTTCGTCCACCGGACTCGGAATGGCGTAACACCTTTCGAGGGGCCTCCGTGTCCCTAAAATAGGCCACGGGCACAGCCGCGCCCAAAAATAACTGCCCGATGGCCGGGGCGCCAAGTTCGTCCAGCGGAAAAAGGCCACAAAAACGGGTGGGCTACAGCCTTGGGGTGTGGGGCTGGCCAACATCGTCCACGGGACTCGGAATGGCGCGAGACTTTGCAAGGGGTGTCCGTGTGCCAAAAATAGGTCGCGGGCACAGCCGCGCCATAAAATAACCGCCCGAAGGCCGGGGCGCCAAGTTCGTCCTGAGGAAAAAGGCCACAAAAAGGGGTGGGCTATAGCCTTGGGGTGTGCGGCTGGCCAACTTCGTCCACCGGACTCGGAATGGCGCGAGACTTTGCGAGGGGTGTCCGTGTGCCAAAAATAGGCTGCGGACGCAGCGGCTCCCAAAAATAACCGCCCGAAGACCGGGGCGCCAAGTTCGTCCAGCGGAAAAAGGCCACAAAAACGGGTGGGCTATAGCCTTGGGGTGTGGGGCTGGCTAACATCGTCCACCGGACTCGGAATGGCGCGAGACTTTGCAAGGGGTGTCCATGTGCCAAAAATAGGTCGCGGGCACAGCCGCGCCATAAAATAACCGCCCGAAGGCCGGGGCGCCAAGTTCGTCCAGCGGAAAAAGGCCACAAAAACGGGTGGGCTATAGCCTTGGGGTGTGGGGCTGGCCAACTTCGTCCACCGGACTCGGAATGGCGTAACACCTTTCGAGGGGCCTCCGTGTCCCTAAAATAGGCCACGGGCACAGCCGCGCCCAAAAATAACTGCCCGATGGCCGGGGCGCCAAGTTCGTCCAGCGGAAAAAGGCCACAAAAACGGGTGGGCTATAGCCTTGGGGTGTGGGGCTGGCCAACATCGTCCACCGGACTCGGAATGGCGCGAGACTTTGCAAGGGGTGTCCGTGTGCCAAAAATAGGTCGCGGACACAGCCTCGCCATAAAATAACCGCCCGAAGGCCGGGGCGCCAAGTTCGTCCAGCGGAAAAAGGCCACAAAAACGGGTGGGCTATAGCCTTGGGGTGTGGGGCTGGCCAACTTCGTCCACCGGACTCGGAATGGCACAAGACCATGCGAGGGGCCTCTGTATGCCTAAAATAGGCCACGGGCACAGCCGCGCCCAAAAATAACTGCCCGATGGCCGGGGCGCCAAGTTCGTCCAGCGGAAAAAGGCCACAAAAACGGGTGGGCTATAGCCTTGGGGTGTGGGGCTGGCCAACTTCGTCAACCGGACTCGGAATGGCGCGAGACTTTGCGAGGGGTGTCCGTGTGCCAAAAATAGGCCGCGGGCGCAGCGGCGCCCAAAAATAACCGCCCGAAGGCCGGGGCGCCAAGTTCGTCCAGCGGAAAAAGGCCACAAAAACGGGTGGGCTATAGCCTTGGGGGGTGGGGCTGGCCAACTTCGTCCGCCGGACTCGGAATTACGCGAGACTTTCCGAGGGGTCTACGTGTGCCAAAACTAAGCCACAGGCACAGCCGCGCCCAAAACTAACCGCCCGAAGGACGGGGCGCCAAGTTCGTCCAGCGGAAAAAGGCCACAAAAACGGGTGGGCTATAGCCTTGGGGGGTGGGGCTGGCCAACTTCATCCGCCGGACTCGGAATGGCGTGAGAATTTGCGAGGGGCATCCGTGTAACAAAAATAGGCCGCGGGTACAGCCGCGCCATAAAATAACCGCCCGAAGGCCGGGGCGCCAAGTTCGTCCAGCGGAAAAAGGCCACAAAAACGGGTGGGCTATAGCCTTGGGGTGTGGGGCTGGCCAACATCGTCCACCGGACTCAGAATGGCGCGAGACTTTGCAAGGGGTGTCCGTGTGCCAAAAATAGGTCGCAGGCACAGCCGCGCCATAAAATAACCGCCCGAAGGCCGGGGCGCCAAGTTCGTCCAGCGGAAAAAGGCCACAAAAACGGGTGGGCTATAGCCTTGGGGTGTGGGGCTGGCCAACTTCGTCCACCGGACTCGGAATGGCGCAAGACCTTGCGAGGGGCCTCCGTGTGCCTAAAATAGGCCACGGGCACAGCCGCGCCCAAAAATAACCGCCCGATGGCCGGGGCGCCAAGTTCGTCCAGCGGAAAAAGGCCACAAAAACGGGTGGGCTATAGCCTTGGGGTGTGGGGCTGGCCAACATCGTCCACCGGACTCAGAATGGCGCGAGACTTTGCAAGGGGTGTCCGTATGCCAAAAATAGGTCGCAGGCACAGCCGCGCCATAAAATAACCGCCCGAACGCGGGGCGCCAAGTTCGTCCAGCGGAAAAAGGCCACAAAAACGGGTGGGCTATAGCCTTGGGGTGTGGGGCTGGCCAACTTCGTCCACCGGACTCGGAATGGCGCAAGACCTTACGAGGGGCCTCCGTGTGCCTAAAATAGGCCACGGGCACAGCCGCGCCCAAAAATAACCGCCCGATGGCCGGGGCGCCAAGTTCGTCCAGCGGAAAAAGGCCACAAAAACGGGTGGGCTATAGCCTTGGGGTGTGGGGCTGGCCAACATCGTCCACCGGACTCGGAATGGCGCGAGACTTTGCAAGGGGTGTCCGTGTGCCAAAAATAGGATGCGGGCACAGCCGCGCCATAAAATAACCGCCCGAAGGCCGGGGCGCCAAGTTCGTCCAGCGGAAAAAGGCCACAAAAACGGGTGGGCTATAGCCTTGGGGTGTGGGGCTGGCCAACTTCGTCCACCGGACTCGGAATGGCGCAAGACCTTGCGAGGGGCCTCCGTGTGCCTAAAATAGGTCACGGGCACAGCCGCGCCCAAAAATAACCGCCCGATGGCCGGGGCGCCAAGTTCGTCCAGCGGAAAAAGGCCACAAAAACGGGTGGGCTATAGCCTTGGGGTGTGGGGTTGGCCAACTTCATCAACCGGACTCGGAATTGCACGAGACTTTGCGAGGGGTGTCTGTGTGCCAAAAATAGGCCGCGGGCGCAGCGGCTCCCAAAAATAACCGCCCGAAGGCCGGGGCGCCAAGTTCGTCCAGCGGAAAAAGGCCACAAAAATGGGTGGGCTATAGCCTTGGGGGGTGGGGCTGGCCAACTTCGTCCGCCGGACTCGGAATTATCCGAGACTTTGCGAGGGGTGTCCGTGTGCCAAAACTAAGCCACAGGCACAGCCGCGCCCAAAAATAACCGCCCGAAGGACGGGGCGCCAAGTTTGTCCAGCGGAAAAAGGCCACAAAAAGGGGTGGGCTATAGCCTTGGGGTGTGCGGCTGGCCAACTTCGTCCGCCGGACTCGGAATGGAGCGAGAATTTGTGAGGGGCCTCCGTGTCCTAAAAATAGGCCGCGGGCACAGCCGCGCCCAAAAATAACCGCTCGAAGGCCGGGGCGCCAAGTTCGTCCAGCGGAAAAAGGCCACAAAAACGGGTGGGCTATAGCCTTGGGGTGTGGGGCTGGCCAACTTCGTCCACCGGACTCGAAATGGCGCGAGACTTTGCGAGGGGTGTCCGTCTGCCAAAAATAGGCCGCGGGCGCAGCGGCGCCCAAAAATAACCGCCCGAAGGCCGGGGCGCCAAGTTCGTCCAGCGGAAAAAGGCCACAAAAACGGGTGGGCTATAGCCTTGGGGTGTGGGGCTGGCCAACTTCGTCAACCGGACTCGGAATGGCGAGACTTTGCGAGGGTGTCCGTGTGCCAAAAAAAGCCACAGGCATAGCCTCGCTAAAAATAACCGCCCGAAGGCCGGGGCGCCAAGTTCGTCCAGCGGAAAAAGGCCACAAAAACGGGTGGGCTATAGCCTTGGGGGGTGGGGCTGGCCGACTTCGTCCGCCGGACTCGGAATTGCGCGAGACTTTGCGAGGGGTCTCCGTGTGCCAAAACTAAGCCACCGGCACAGCCGCGCCCATAAATAACCGCCCGAAGGCCAGGGCGCCAAGTTCGTCCAGCGGAAAAAGGCTACAAAAACGGGTGGGCTATAGCCTTGGGGGGTGGGGCTGGCCAACTTCATCCGCCGGACTCGGAATGGCGTGAGAATTTGCGAGGGGCATCCGTGTAACAAAAATAGGCCGCGGGTACAGCCGCGCCATAAAATAACCGCCCGAAGGCCGGGGCGCCACGTTCGTCCAGCGGAAAAAGGCCACAAAAACGGGTGGGCTATAGCCTTGGGGTGTGGGGCTGGCCAACTTCGTCCACCGGACTCGAAATGGCGCAAGACCTTGCGAGGGGCCTCCGTGTGCCTAAAATAGGCCACGGGCACAGCCGCGTCCAAAAATAACCGCCCGATGGCCGGGGCGCCAAGTTCGTCCAGCGGAAAAAGGCCACAAAAAGGGGTGGGCTATAGCCTTGGGGGGTGGGGCTGGCCAACTTCGTCCGCCGGACTCGGAATGGCGCGAGAATTTGCGAGGGGCCTTCGTGTGCCAAAAATAGGCCGCGGGCAAAGCCGCGCCCAAAAATAACCGCCCAAAGGCTGGGGCGCCAAGTTCGTTCAGCGGAAAAAGGCCACAAAAAGGGGTGGGCTATAGCCTTGGGGTGTGGGGCTGGCCAACTTCGTCCGCCGGACTCAGAATGCAGCGAGACTTTGCGAGGAGCCTCCGTGTGCCAAAAATAGGCCGCGAACACAGCTGCGCCCAAAAATAACCGCCCGAAGGCCGGGGCGCCAAGTTCGTCCAGCGGAAAAAGGCCACAAAAACGGGTGGGCTATAGCCTTGGGGGGTGGGGCTGGCCAACTTCGTCGGCCGGATTCGGAATGGCGCAAGGCTTTACAGGGGGCCTCCGTGTACCAAAAATACGCCGTGGGCACAGCCGCCCCCAAAAATAACCTCCCGAAGGCCGGGGCGCCAAGTTCGTCCAGCCGAAAAAGGCCACAAAAACGGGTGGGCTATAGCCTTGGGGGGTGGGACTGGCCAACTTCGTCCGCCGGACTCGGAATTGCGCGAGACTTTACGAGGGGCCTCCGTGTGCCAAAACTAAGCCACAGGCATAGCCACGCCCAAAAATAACCACCCGAAGGACGGGGCGCCAAGTTCGTCCAGCGGAAAAAGGCCACAAAAACGGGTGGGCTATAGCCTTGGGGGGTTGGGCTGGCCAACTTCATCCGCCGGACTCGGAATGGCACGAGAATTTGTGAGGGGCCTCCGTGTACCAAAAATAGGCCGCGGGCACAACGGCGTCCAAAAATAACTGCCCGAAGGCCGGGGAGCCAAGTTCGTCCAGCGGAAAAAGGCCACAAAAACGGGTGGGCTATAGCCTTGGGGGGTGGGGCTGGCCAACTTCGTCCGCCGGACTCGAAATTGCGCAAGACTTTGCGCGGGGTCTCCGTGTGCCAAAACTAAGCCACAGGCGCAGCCGCGCCCAAAAATAACCGCCCGAAGGACGGGGCGCCAAGTTCGTCCAGCGGAAAAAGGCCACAAAAACGGGTGGGCAATAGCCTTGGGGGGTGGGGCTGGCCAACTTCATCCGCCGGACTCGGAATAGCGCGAGAATTTGCGAGGGGCCTCCGTGTGCCAAAAATAGGCCGCAGGCACAGCCGCGCCCAAAAATAACCGCCCGAAGGACGGGGCGCCAAGTTTGTCCAGCGGAAAAAGCCAACAAAAACGGGTGGGCTATAGCCTCGGAGGGTGGGGCCGGCCAACTTCGTCCGCCGGACTCGGAATTGCGCGAGACTTTGCGAGGGGCCTCCGTGTGCCAAAACAAAGCCACAGGCACAGCCACGCCCAAAAATAACCGCCCGAAGGCTGGGGCGCCAAGTTCGTCCAGCGGAAAAAGGCCACAAAAACGGGTGGGCTATAGCCTTGGGGGGTGGGGCTGGCCAACTTCATCCGCCGGACTCGGAATGGCGCGAGAATTTGCGAGGGGCATCCGTGTAACAAAAATAGGCCGCGGGTACAGCCGCGCCATAAAATAACCGCCCGAAGGCCGGGGCGCCAATTTCGTCCAGCGGAAAAAGGCCCCAAAAACGGGTGGGCTATAGCCTTGGGGGGTGGGGCTGGCCAACTTCGTCCGCCGTACTCGGAATTGCGCGAGACTTTGCGAGGCGTCTCCGTGTGCCAAAACTAAGCCACAGGCATAGCCTCGCTAAAAAATAACCGCCCGAAGGATGGGGCGCCAAGTTCGTCCAGCGGAAAAAGGCCACAAAAACGGGTGGGCTATAGCCTCGGGGGGTGGTGCTGGCCAACTTTGTCCGCCGGACTCGGAATTGCGCGAGACTTTGCGAGGGGCCTCCGTGTGCCAAAACTAAGCCACAGGCACAGCCGCGCCCAAAAATAACCGCCCGAAGGCTGGGGCGCCAAGTTCGTCCAGCGGAAAAAGGCCACAAAAACGGGTGGGCTATAGCCTTGGGGGGTGGGGCAGGCCAACTTCATCCGCCGGACTCGGAATGGCGCGAGAATTTGCGAGGGGCATCCGTGTAACAAAAATAGGGCGCGGGTACAGCCGCGCCATAAAATAACCGCCTGGAGGCCGGGGCGCCAAGTTCGTCCAGCGGAAAATGGCCACAAAAACGGGTGGGCTATAGCCTTGGGGTGTGGGGCTGGCCAACTTCGTCCACCGGACTCGGAATGGCGCGAGACTTTGCGAGGGGTGTCCGTGTGCCAAAAATAGGTCGCGGGCACAGCGGCGCCCAAAAATAACCTCCCGAAGGCCGGGGCGCCAAGTTCGTCCAGCGGAAAAAGGCCACAAAAACGGGTGGGCTATAGCCTTGGGGGGTGGGACTGGCCAACTTCGTCCGCCGGACTCGGAATTGCGCGAGACTTTACGAGGGGCCTCCGTGTGCCAAAACTAAGCCACAGGCACAGCCACGCCCAAAAATAACCACCCGAAGGACGGGGCGCCAAGTTCGTCCAGCGGAAAAAGGCCACAAAAACGGGTGGGCTATAGCCTTGGGGGGTTGGGCTGGCCAACTTCATCTGCCGGACTCGGAATGGCACGAGAATTTGTGAGGGGCCTCCGTGTGCCAAAAATAGGCCGCGGGCACAACGGCGTCCAAAAATAACTGCCCGAAGGCCGGGGAGCCAAGTTCGTCCAGCGGAAAAAGGCCACAAAAACGGGTGGGCTATAGCCTTGGGGGGTGGGGCTGGCCAACTTCGTCCGCCGTACTCGGAATTGCGCGAGACTTTGCGAGGCGTCTCCGTGTGCCAAAACTAAGCCTCAGGCATAGCCTCGCTAAAAAATAACCGCCCGAAGGACGGGGCGCCAAGTTCGTCCAGCGGAAAAAGGCCACAAAAACGGGTGGGCTATAGCCTCGGGGGGTGGTGCTGGCCAACTTCGTCCGCCGGACTCGGAATTGCGCGAGACTTTGCGAGGGGCCTCCGTGTGCCAAAACTAAGCCACAGGCACAGCCGCGCCCAAAAATAACCGCCCGAAGGCTGGGGCGCCAAGTTCTTCCAGCGGAAAAAGGCCACAAAAACGGGTGGGCTATAGCCTTGGGGGGTGGGGCTGGCCAACTTCATCCGCCGGACTCGGAATGGCGCGAGAATTTGCGAGGGGCATCCGTGTAACAAAAATAGGCCGCGGGTACAGCCGCGCCATAAAATAACCGCCTGGAGGCCGGGGCGCCAAGTTCGTCCAGCGGAAAATGGCCACAAAAACGGGTGGGCTATAGCCTTGGGGTGTGGGGCTGGCCAACTTCATCCACCGGACTCGGAATGGCGCGAGACTTTGCGAGGGGTGTCCGTGTGCCAAAAATAGGTCGCGGGCACAGCGGCGCCCAAAAATAACCTCCCGAAGGCCGGGGCGCCAAGTTCGTCCAGCGGAAAAAGGCCACAAAAACGGGTGGGCTATAGCCTTGGGGGGTGGGACTGGCCAACTTCGTCCGCCGGACTCGGAATTGCGCGAGACTTTACGAGGGGCCTCCGTGTGCCAAAACTAAGCCACAGGCATAGCCACGCCCAAAAATAACCACCCGAAGGACGGGGCGCCAAGTTCGTCCAGCGGAAAAAGGCCACAAAAACGGGTGGGCTATAGCCTTGGGGGGTTGGGCTGGCCAACTTCATCCGCCGGACTCGGAATGGCACGAGAATTTGTGAGGGGCCTCCGTGTGCCAAAAATAGGCCGCGGGCACAACGGCGTCCAAAAATAACTGCCCGAAGGCCGGGGAGCCAAGTTCGTCCAGCGGAAAAAGGCCACAAAAACGGGTGGGCTATAGCCTTGGGGGGTGGGGCTGGCCAACTTCGTCCGCCGGACTCGAAATTGCGCAAGACTTTGCGCGGGGTCTCCGTGTGCCAAAACTAAGCCACAGGCGCAGCCGCGCCCAAAAATAACCGCCCGAAGGACGGGGCGCCAAGTTCGTCCAGCGGAAAAAGGCCACAAAAACGGGTGGGCAATAGCCTTGGGGGGTGGGGCTGGCCAACTTCATCCGCCGGACTCGGAATAGCGCGAGAATTTGCGAGGGGCCTCCGTGTGCCAAAAATAGGCCGCAGGCACAGCCGCGCCCAAAAATAACCGCCCGAAGGACGGGGCGCCAAGTTTGTCCAGCGGAAAAAGCCAACAAAAACGGGTGGGCTATAGCCTCGGAGGGTGGGGCCGGCCAACTTCGTCCGCCGGACTCGGAATTGCG
Organism: Citrus cavaleriei; assembly: GCA_030448935.1. Taxonomy (NCBI): domain Eukaryota; kingdom Viridiplantae; phylum Streptophyta; class Magnoliopsida; order Sapindales; family Rutaceae; genus Citrus; species Citrus cavaleriei. Next base: position 152,285 of record JAUJEM010000028.1, on the reverse strand, counting down.
CGAGACTTTGCGAGGGGCCTCCGTGTGCCAAAACTAAGCCACAGGCACAGCCGCGCCCAAAAATAACCGCCCGAAGGCCGGGGCGCCAAGTTCGTCCAGCGGAAAAATGCCACAAAAACGTGTGGGCTATAGCCTTGGGGGGTGGGGCTAGCCAACTTCATCCGCCGGACTCGGAATGGCGCGAGAATTTGCGAGGGGCCTCCGTGTGCCAAAACTAAGCCACAGGCACAGCCGCGCCCAAAAATAACCACCCAAAGGCCGGGGCGCAAAGTTCGTCCAGCGGAAAAAAGCCACAAAAACGGGTGGGCTATAGCCTTGGGGGGTGGGGCTGACCAACTTCATCCGGCGGACTCGGAATGGCGCGAGAATTTGCGAGGGGCATCCGTGTAACAAAAATAGGCCGCGGGTACAGCCGCGCCATAAAATAACCGCCCGAAGGCCGGGGCGCCAAGTTAGTCCAGCGGAAAAAGGCCACAAAAACGGGTGGGCTATAACCTTGGGGTGTGGGGCTGGCCAACTTCGTCCACCGGACTCGGAATGGCGCGAGACTTTGCGAGGGGTGTCCGTGTGCCAAAAATAGGCCGCGGGCACAGCGGCGCCCAAAAATAACCGCCCGAAGGTTGGGGCGACAAGTTCGTCCAGCGGAAAAAGGCCACAAAAACTGGAGGGCTATAGCCTTGGGGGGTGGGGCTGGCCAACTTCGTCCGCCGGACTCGGAATTGCGCGAGACTTTGCGAGGGGCCTCCGTGTGCCAAAACTAAGCCACAGGCACAGCCGCGCCCAAAAATAACCGCCCGAAGGACGGGGCGCCAAGTTCGTCCAGCGGAAAAAAGCCACAAAAACGGGTGGGCTATAGCCTTGGGGGGTGGGGCTGGCCAACTTCGTCCGCCGGACTCGGAATGGCGCGAGACTTTGCGAGGCGCCTCTGTGTGCCAAAAATAGGCCGCGGAAACAGCCACGCCCAAAAATACAGGCCCGAAGGCCGGGGCGCCAAGTTCGTCTAGCGGAAAAAGGCCACAAAAACGGGTGGGCTATAGCCTTGGGGGGTGGGGCTGGCCAACTTCGTCCGCCGGACTCGGAATGCCGCGAGACTTTGCGAGGCACCTCCGTTTGCCAAAAATAGGCCGCGGGCACAGCCGCGCCCAAAAATACCCGCCCGAAGGCCGGGGCGCCAAGTTCATCCAGCGGAAAAAGGCCACAAAAATGGGTGGGCTATAGCCTTGCGGGGTTGGGGCTGGCCAACTTCGTCCGCCGGACTCGGAATGGCGCGAGACTTTGTGAGACGCCTCCGTGTGCCAAAAATAGGCCGCGGGCACAGCCGCACCCAAAAATACCCGACCGACGGCCGGGGCGCCAAGTTCGTCCAGCGGAAAAAGGCCACAAAAACGGGTGGGCTATAGCCTTGGGGGGTGGGGCTGGCCAACTTCGTCCGCCGGACTCGGAATGGCGCGAGACTTTGCGAGGAGTCTCCGTGTGCCAAAAATAGGCCGCGGGCACAGCCGCGCCCAAAAATACAGGCCCGAAGGCCGGGGCGCCAAGTTCGTCCAGCGGAAAAGGGCCACAAAAACGGGTGGGCTATAGCCTTGGGGGGTGGGGCTGGCCAACTTGGTCCGCCGGACTCGGAATGGCGCGAGACTTTGCGAGGCGCCTCCGTGTGCCAAAAATAGGCCGCGGGCACAGCCGCGCCCGAAAATACCCGCACGAAGGCCGGGGCGCCAAGTTCGTCAAGCGGAAAAAGGCCACAAAAACGGGTGGGCTACAGCCTTGGGGGGTGGGGCTGGCCAACTTCGTCCGCCGGACTCGGAATGGCGCGAGACTTTACGAGGTGCCTCCGTGTGCCAAAAATAGGCCGCGGGCACAGCCGCGCCCAAAAATACCCGTCCGAAGGCCGGGGCGCCAAGTTCGTCCAGCGGAAAAAGGCCAAAAAAACGGGTGGGCTATAGCCTTGGGGGGTGGGGCTGGCCAACTTCGTCCGCCGGACTCGGAATGGCACGAGACATTGCGAGGCCTCTCCGTGTGCCAAAAATAGGCCGCGGGCACAGCCGCGCCCAAAAATACCCGCCCGAAGGCCGGGGCGCCAAGTTCGTCCAGCGGAAAAAGGCCACAAAAACGGGTGGGCTATAGCCTTGGGGGGTGGGGCTGGCCCACTTCGTCCGCCGGACTCGGAATGGCGCGAGACTTTGCGAGACGCCTCTGGGTGCCAAAAATAGGCCACGGAAACAGCCATGCCCAAAAATACAGGCCCGAAGGCCGGGTCGCCAAGTTCGTCTAGCGGAAAAAGGCCACAAAAACGGGTGGGCTATAGCCTTGGGGGGTGGGGCTGTACAACTTCGTCCGCCAGACTCGGAATGGCGCGACACTTTGCGAGGCGCCTCCGTGTGCCAAAAATAACCGCCCGAAGGACGGGGCGCCAAGTTCATCCAGCGGAAAAAGGCCACAAAAACGGGTGGGCAATAGCCTTGGGGGGTGGGGCTGGCCAACTTCATCCGCCGGACTCGGAATGGCGCGAGAATTTGCGAGGGGCCTCCGTGTGCCAAAAATAGGCCGCAGGCACAGCCGCGCCCAAAAATAACCGCCCGAAGGACGGGGCGCCAAGTTCGTCCAGCGGAAAAATGCCACAAAAACGTGTGGGCTATAGCCTTGGGGGGTGGGGCTAGCCAACTTCATCCGCCGGACTCGGAATGGCGCGAGAATTTGCGAGGGGCCTCCGTGTGCCAAAACTAAGCCACAGGCACAGCCGCGCCCAAAAATAACCACCCGAAGGCCGGGGCGCCAAGTTCGTCCAGCGGAAAAAAGCCACAAAAACGGGTGGGCTATAGCCTTGGGGGGTGGGGCTGACCAACTTCATCCGGCGGACTCGGAATGGCGCGAGAATTTGCGAGGGGCATCCGTGTAACAAAAATAGGCCGCGGGTACAGCCATGCCATAAAATAACCGCCCGAAGACCGGGGCGCCAAGTTAGTCCAGCGGAAAAAGGCCACAAAAACGGGTGGGCTATAGCCTTGGGGTGTGGGGCTGGCCAACTTCGTCCACCGGACTCGGAATGGCGCGAGACTTTGCGAGGGGTGTCCGTGTGCCAAAAATAGGCCGCGGGCACAGCGGCGCCCAAAAATAACCGCCCGAAGGTTGGGGCGACAAGTTCGTCCAGCGGAAAAAGGCCACAAAAACTGGTGGGCTATAGCCTTGGGGGGTGGGGCTGGCCAACTTCGTCCGCCGGACTCGGAATTGCGCGAGACTTTGCGAGGGGCCTCCGTGTGCCAAAACTAAGCCACAGGCACAGCCGCGCCCAAAAATAACCGCCCGAAGGACGGGGCGCCAAGTTCGTCCAGCGGAAAAAAGCCACAAAAACGGGTGGGCTATAGCCTTGGGGGTGGGGCTGGCCAACTTCCGTCCGCCGGACTCGGAATGCGCGAGACTTTGCGAGGGCCTCCGTGTGCCAAAACTAAGCCACAGGCACAGCCGCGCCAAAAATACCCGCACGAAGGCCGGGCGCCAAGTTCGTCCTGCGGAAAAAGGCCACAAAAACGGGTGGGCTACAGCCTTGGGGGGTGGGGCTGGCCAACTTCCTCCGCCGGACTCAGAATGGCGCGAGACTTTGCGAGGCATCTCCGTGTGCCAAAAATAGGCCGCGGGCACAGCCGCGCCAAAATATACCCCCGAAGGCCGGGCGCCAAGTTCGTCCAGCGGAAAAAGGCCACAAAACGGGTGGGCTATAGCCTTGGGGGTGGGGCTGGCCAACTTCATCCGCCGGACTCAGAATGGCGCGAGACTTTGCGAGGCGCCTCCGTGTGCCAAAAATATACAGCAGGAAAATCAACGCCCAAAAATTCATGACCGAAGGCAGGGGCTCCAAGTTCGTCCAGCGGAAAAAGGCCACAAAAACGGGTGGGCTATAGCCTCGGGGGGTGGTGCTGGCCAACTTCGTCCGCCGGACTCGGAATTGCGCGAGAGTTTGCGAGGGGACTCCGTGTGCCAAAACTAAGCCACAGGCACAGCCGCGCCCAAAAATAACCGCCCGAAGGCCGGGGCGCCAAGTTCGTCCAGCGGAAAAATGCCACAAAAACGTGTGGGCTATAGCCTTGGGGGGTGGGGCTAGCCAACTTCATCCGCCGGACTCGGAATGGCGCGAGAATTTGCGAGGGGCCTCCGTGTGCCAAAACTAAGCCACAGGCACAGCCGCGCCCAAAAATAACCACCCGAAGGCCGGGGCGCCAAGTTCGTCCAGCGGAAAAAAGCCACAAAAACGGGTGGGCTATAGCCTTGGGGGGTGGGGCTGACCAACTTCATCCGGCGGACTCGGACTGGCGCGAGAATTTGCGATGGGCAACCGTGAAACAAAAATAGGCCGCGGATACAGCCGCGCCAAAAAATAACCCCCCGAAGGCCGGGGCGCCAAGTTCGTCCAGCGGAAAAAGGCCACAAAAACGGGTGGGCTATAGCCTTGGGGTGTGGGGCTGGCCAACTTCGTCCACCGGACTCGGAATGGCGCGAGACTTTGCGAGGGGTGTCCGTGTCACAAAAATAGTCCGCGGTCACAGCGGCGCCCAAAAATAACCGCCCGAAGGCCGTGGCGCCAAGTTCGTCCAGTGGAAAAAGGCCACAAAAACGGGTGGGCTATAGCCTTGGGGGGTGGGGCTGGCCAACAAATCCGCCGGACTCGGAATTGCGCGAGACTTTACGAGGTGCCTCCGTGTACCAAAACTAAGCCACAGGCACAGCCGCGCCCAAAAATAACCGCCCGAAGGCCGGGGCGCCAAGTTCGTCCAGCGGAAAAATGCCACAAAAACGTGTGGGCTATAGCCTTGGGGGGTGGGGCTGGCCAACTTCATCCGCCGGACTCGGAATGGCGCGAGAATTTGCGAGGGGCCTCCGTGTGCCAAAACTAAGCCACAGGCACAGCCGCGCCCAAAAATAACCACCCGAAGGCCGGGGCGCCAAGTTCGTCCAGCGGAAAAAAGCCACAAAAACGGGTGGGCTATAGCCTCGGGGGGTGGTGCTGGCCAACTTCGTCCGCCGGACTCGGAATTGCGCGAGACTTTGCGAGGGGACTCCGTGTGCCAAAACTAAGCCACAGGCACAGCCGCGCCCAAAAATAACCGCCCGAAGGCCGGGGCGCCAAGTTCGTCCAGCGGAAAAATGCCACAAAAACGTGTGGGCTATAGCCTTGGGGGGTGGGGCTAGCCAACTTCATCCGCCGGACTCGGAATGGCGCGAGAATTTGCGAGGGGCCTCCGTGTGCCAAAACTAAGCCACAGGCACAGCCGCGCCCAAAAATAACCACCCGAAGGCCGGGCGCCAAGTTCGTCCAGCGGAAAAAAAGCCACAAAAACGGGTGGGCTATAGCCTTGGGGGTGGGGCTGACCAACTTCATCCGGCGGACTCGGAATGGCGCGAGAATTTGCGAGGGGCATCCGTGTAACAAAACTAGGCCGCGGGTACAGCCGCGCCATAAAATAACCGCCCGAAGGCCGGGGCGCCAAGTTAGTCCAGCGGAAAAAGGCCACAAAAACGGGTGGGCTATAGCCTTGGGGTGTGGGGCTGGCCAACTTCGTCCGCCGGACTCAGAATGGCGCGAGACTTTGCGAGGCGCCTCCGTGTGCCAAAAATAGACCGCGGGCACAGCTACGCCCAATAATACCTGCCCGAAGGCCGGGGCTCCAAGTTCGTCCAGCGGAAAAAGGCCACAAAAACGGGTGGGCTATAGCCTCGGGGGGTGGTGCTGGCCCACTTCGTCCGCCGGACTCGGAATTGCGTGAGACTTTGCGAGGGGCCTCTGTGTACCAAAACTAAGCCACAGGCACAGCCGCGCCCAAAAATAACCGCCCGAAGGCCGGGGCGCCAAGTTCGTCCAGCGGAAAAATGCCACAAAAACGTGTGGGCTATAGCCTTGGGGGGTGGGGCTAGCCAACTTCATCCGCCGGACTCGGAATGGCGCGAGAATTTGCGAGGGGCCTCCGTGTGCCAAAACTAAGCCACAGGCACAGCTGCGCCCAAAAATAACCACCCGAAGGCCGGGGCGCCAAGTTCGTCCAGCGGAAAAAAGCCACAAAACGGGTGGGCTATAGCCTTGGGGGTGGGGCTGACCAACTTCATCCGCCGGACTCGGAATGGCGCGAGAATTTGCGAGGGCATCCGTGTAACAAAAATAGCCACAGGCACAGCTGCGCCCAAAAATAACCCCCCGAAGGCCGGGGCGCCAAGTTAGTCCAGCGGAAAAAGGCCACAAAAACGGGTGGGCTATAGCCTTGGGGTGTGGGGCTGGCCAACTTCGTCCACCGGACTCGGAATGGCGAGAGACTTTGCGAGGGTAGTCCGTAAGCCAAAACTAGGCCGCGGGCGCAGCGGCACCCAAAATAACCGCCCGAAGGTTGGGGCGACAAGTTCGTCCAGCGGAAAAAGGCCACAAAAACTGGTGGGCTATAGCCTTGGGGGTGGGGCTGGCCAACTTCCGCCGGACTCGGAATTGCGCGAGACTTTGCGAGGGCCTCCGTGTACCAAAACTAAGCCACAGGCACAGCCGCGCCCAAAAATAACCGCCCCCGAAGGACGGGGCGCCAAGTTCGTCCAGCGGAAAAAAGCCACAAAAACGGGTGGGCTATAGCCTTGGGGGGTGGGGCTGGCCAACTTCGTCCGCCGGACTCGGAATTGCGCGAGACTTTGCGAGGGGCCTCCGTGTGCCAAAACTAAGCCACAGGCACAGCCGCGCCCAAAAATACCAGCCCGAAGGCCGGGGCGCCAAGTTCGTCCAGCGGAAAAAGGCCACAAAAACGGGTGGGCTATAGCCTTGGGGGGTGGGACTGGCCAACTTCGTCCGCCGGACTCGGAATGGCGCGAGACTTTGCGAGACGCCTCCGTCTGCCCAAAATAGGCCGCGGGCACAGCTGCGCCCAAAAATACCCGCCTGAAGGCCAGGGCGCCAAGTTCGTCCAGCGGAAAAAGGCCACAAAAACGGGTGGGCTATAGCCTTGGGGGTGGGGCTGGCCAACCGTCCGCCGGACTCGGAATGGCGCGAGACTTTGCTAGTCGCCTCCGTGTGCCAAAAAAGAAGCCACAGGCACAGCCACGGCCAAAAATACCCACCCGGAGGCCGGGGCGCCAAGTTCGTCCAGCGGAAAAAGGCCACAAAAACGGCTGGGCTATAGCCTTGGGGGGTGGGGCTGGCCAACTTCGTCCGGACTCGGAATGGCGCGAGACTTTGCGAGGCACCTCCGTGTGCCAAAAATAGGCCACGGGCACAGCCGCGCCCAAAAATACCCGCCCGAAGGCCGGGGCGCCAAGTTCGTCCAGCGGAAAAAGGCCACAAAAACGGGTGGGCTCTAGCCTTGGTGGGTGGGGCTGGCCAACTTCGTCCGCCGGACTCGGAATGGCGCGAGACTTTGCGAGGCGCCTCCGTGTGCCAAAAATAGGCCGCGGGCACAGCCGCGCCCAAAAATACCCACACGAAGGCCGGGGCGCCAAGTTCGTCCAGCGGAAAAAGGCCACAAAAACGGCTGGGCTATAGCCTTGGGGGGTGGGGCTGGCCAACTTCGTCCGGACTCGGAATGGCGCGAGACTTTGCGAGGCACCTCCGTGTGCCAAAAATAGGCCACGGGGACAGCCGCGCCCAAAAATACCCGCCCGAAGGCCGGGGCGCCAAGTTCGTCCAGCGGAAAAAGGCCACAAAAACGGGTGGGCTATAGCCTTGGGGGGTGGGGCTGGCCAACTTCGTCCGCCGGACTCGGAATGGCGCGAGACTTTGCGAGGCGCCTCCGTGTGCCAAAAATAGGCCACAGGCACAGCCGCGCCCAAAAATACCCACCCGAAGGCCTGGGCGCCAAGTTCGTCCAGCGGAAAAAGGCCACAAATACGGGTGGGCTATAGCCTTGGGGGGTGGGACTGGCCAAATTCGTCCGCGGACTCGGAATGGCGCGAGACTTTGCGAGGGGCTCCGTGTGCCAAAAAAATAGGCCACAGGCACAGCCGCGCCCAAAAATACCCGCCCGAAGGCCGGGGCGCCAAGTTCGTCCAGCGGAAAAAGGCCACAAAAACGGGTGGGCTATAGCCTTGGGGGGTGGGGCTGGCCAACTTCGTCCGCCGGACTCGGAATGGCGCGAGACTTTGCGAGGCACCTCCGTGTGCCAAAAATAGGCCGCGGGCACAGCCGCGCCCAAAAATACCCACCCGAAGGCCGGGGCGCCAAGTTCGTCCAGCGGAAAAAGGCCACAAAAACGGGTGGGCTATAGCCTTGGGGGGTGGGGCTGGCCAACTTCGTCCGCCGGACTCGGAATGGCGCGAGACTTTGCGAGGCGCCTCCGTGTGCCAAAAATAGGCCACGGGCACAGCCGCGCCAAAAAATACCCGCCCGAAGGCCGGGGCGCCAAGTTCGTCCAGCGGAAAATGGCAACAAAACGGGTTGGGCTATAGCCTTGGGGGGTGGGGCTGGCCAACTTCGTCCGCCGGACTCAGAATGGCGCGAGACTTTGCGAGGCGCCTCCGTGTGCCAAAAATAGACCGCGGGCACAGCTACGCCCAATAATACCTGCCCGAAGGCCGGGGCTCCAAGTTCGTCCAGCGGAAAAAGGCCACAAAAACGGGTGGGCTATAGCCTCGGGGGGTGGTGCTGGCCAACTTCGTCCGCCGGACTCGGAATTGCGCGAGACTTTGCGAGGGGACTCCGTGTGCCAAAACTAAGCCACAGGCACAGCCGCGCCCAAAAATAACCGCCCGAAGGCCGGGGCGCCAAGTTCGTCCAGCGGAAAAATGCCACAAAAACGTGTGGGCTATAGCCTTGGGGGGTGGGGCTAGCCAACTTCGTCCACCGGACTCGGAATGGCGCGAGACTTTGCGAGGGGTGTCCGTGTGCCAAAAATAGGCCGCGGGCACAGCGGCGCCCAAAAATAACCGCCCGAAGGTTGGGGCGACAAGTTCGTCCAGCGGAAAAAGGCCACAAAAACTGGTGGGCTATAGCCTTGGGGGGTGGGGCTGGCCAACTTCGTCCGCCGGACTCGGAATTGCGCGAGACTTTACGAGGTGCCTCCGTGTACCAAAACTAAGCCACAGGCACAGCCGCGCCCAAAAATAACCGCCCGAAGGCCGGGGCGCCAAGTTCGTCCAGCGGAAAAATGCCACAAAAACGTGTGGGCTATAGCCTTGGGGGGTGGGGCTAGCCAACTTCATCCGCCGGACTCGGAATGGCGCGAGAATTTGCGAGGGGCCTCCGTGTGCCAAAACTAAGCCACAGGCACAGCCGCGCCCAAAAATAACCACCCGAAGGCCGGGGCGCCAAGTTCGTCCAGCGGAAAAAAGCCACAAAAACGGGTGGGCTATAGCCTCGGGGGGTGGTGCTGGCCAACAAATCCGCGGACTCGGAATTGCGCGAGACTTTGCGAGGGGACTCCGTGTGCCAAAACTAAGCCACAGGCACAGCCGCGCCCAAAAATAACCGCCCGAAGGCCGGGGCGCCAAGTTCGTCCAGCGGAAAAATGCCACAAAAACGTGTGGGCTATAGCCTTGGGGGGTGGGGCTAGCCAACTTCATCCGCCGGACTCGGAATGGCGCGAGAATTTGCGAGGGGCCTCCGTGTGCCAAAACTAAGCCACAGGCACAGCCGCGCCCAAAAATAACCACCCGAAGGCCGGGGCGCCAAGTTCGTCCAGCGGAAAAAAGCCACAAAAACGGGTGGGCTATAGCCTTGGGGGGTGGGGCTGACCAACTTCATCCGGCGGACTCGGAATGGCGCGAGAATTTGCGAGGGGCATCCGTGTAACAAAAATAGGCCGCGGGTACAGCCGCGCCATAAAATAACCGCCCGAAGGCCGGGGCGCCAAGTTAGTCCAGCGGAAAAAGGCCACAAAAACGGGTGGGCTATAGCCTTGGGGTGTGGGGCTGGCCAACTTCGTCCGCCGGACTCAGAATGGCGCGAGACTTTGCGAGGCGCCTCCGTGTGCCAAAAATAGACCGCGGGCACAGCTACGCCCAATAATACCTGCCCGAAGGCCGGGGCTCCAAGTTCGTCCAGCGGAAAAAGGCCACAAAAACGGGTGGGCTATAGCCTCGGGGGGTGGTGCTGGCCAACTTCGTCCGCCGGACTCGGAATTGCGCGAGACTTTGCGAGGGGCCTCCGTGTACCAAAACTAAGCCACAGGCACAGCCGCGCCCAAAAATAACCGCCCGAAGGCCGGGGCGCCAAGTTCGTCCAGCGGAAAAATGCCACAAAAACGTGTGGGCTATAGCCTTGGGGGGTGGGGCTAGCCAACTTCATCCGCCGGACTCGGAATGGCGCGAGAATTTGCGAGGGGCCTCCGTGTGCCAAAACTAAGCCACAGGCACAGCTGCGCCCAAAAATAACCACCCGAAGGCCGGGCGCCAAGTTCGTCAGCGGAAAAAAGCCACAAAAACGGGTGGGCTATAGCCTTGGGGTGTGGGGCTGGCCAACTTCTTCCGGCGGACTCGGAATGGCGCGAGAATTTGCGAGGGGCATCCGTGTAACAAAAATAGGCCACGGGTACAGCCGCGCCATAAAATAACCGCCCGAAGGCCGGGGCGCCAAGTTCGTCCAGCGGAAAAAGGCCACAAAAACGGGTGGGCTATAGCCTTGGGGTGTGGGGCTGGCCAACTTCGTCCACCGGACTCGGAATGGCGTGAGACTTTGCGAGGGGTGTCCGTGTGCCAAAAATAGGCCGCGGGCACAGCCGCGCCCAAAAATACCCGACCGAAGGCCGGGGCGCCAAGTTCGTCCAGCGGAAAAAGGGCACAAAAACGGGTGGGCTATAGCCTTGGGGGGTGGGGCTGGCCAACGTACACCGCCGGACTCGGAAATGCGCGAGACTTTGCGAGGTGCCTCCGTGTAACAAAAATATGCCCCTGGCACAGCCGCGCCCAAAAATAACCGCCCGAAGGACGGGGCGCCAAGTTCGTCCAGCGGAAAAAAGCCACAAAAACGGGTGGGCTATAGCCTTGGGGGGTGGGGCTGGCCAACTTCGTCCGCCGGACTCGGAATTGCGCGAGACTTTGCGAGGGGCCTCCGTGTACCAAAACTAAGCCACAGGCACAGCCGCGCCCAAAAATAACCGCCCGAAGGCCGGGGCGCCAAGTTCGTCCAGCGGAAAAAAGCCACAAAAACGGGTGGGCTATAGCCTTGGGGGGTGGGGCTGGCCAACTTCGTCCGCCGGACTCGGAATTGCGTGAGACTTTGCGAGGGGACTCCGTGTGCCAAAACTAAGCCACAGGCACAGCCGCGCCCAAAAATAACCGCCCGAAGGCCGGGGCGCCAAGTTCGTCCAGCGGAAAAATGCCACAAAAACGTGTGGGCTATAGCCTTGGGGGGTGGGGCTAGCCAACTTCATCCGCCGGACTCGGAATGGCGCGAGAATTTGCGAGGGGCCTCCGTGTGCCAAAACTAAGCCACAGGCACAGCCGCGCCCAAAAATAACCACCCGAAGGCCGGGGCGCCAAGTTCGTCCAGCGGAAAAAAGCCACAAAAACGGGTGGGCTATAGCCTTGGGGGGTGGGGCTGACCAACTTCATCCGGCGGACTCGGAATGGCGCGAGAATTTGCGAGGGGCATCCGTGTAACAAAAATAGGCCGCGGGTACAGCCGCGCCATAAAATAACCGCCCGAAGGCCGGGGCGCCAAGTTAGTCCAGCGGAAAAAGGCCACAAAAACGGGTGGGCTATAGCCTTGGGGTGTGGGGCTGGCCAACTTCGTCCGCCGGACTCAGAATGGCGCGAGACTTTGCGAGGCGCCTCCGTGTGCCAAAAATAGACCGCGGGCACAGCTACGCCCAATAATACCTGCCCGAAGGCCGGGGCTCCAAGTTCGTCCAGCGGAAAAAGGCCACAAAAACGGGTGGGCTATAGCCTCGGGGGGTGGTGCTGGCCAACTTCGTCCGCCGGACTCGGAATTGCGCGAGACTTTGCGAGGGGCCTCCGTGTACCAAAACTAAGCCACAGGCACAGCCGCGCCCAAAAATAACCGCCCGAAGGCCGGGGCGCCAAGTTCGTCCAGCGGAAAAATGCCACAAAAACGTGTGGGCTATAGCCTTGGGGGGTGGGGCTAGCCAACTTCATCCGCCGGACTCGGAATGGCGCGAGAATTTGCGAGGGGCCTCCGTGTGCCAAAACTAAGCCACAGGCACAGCTGCGCCCAAAAATAACCACCCGAAGGCCGGGGCGCCAAGTTCGTCCAGCGGAAAAAAGCCACAAAAACGGGTGGGCTATAGCCTTGGGGGGTGGGGCTGACCAACTTCATCCGGCGGACTCGGAATGGCGCGAGAATTTGCGAGGGGCATCCGTGTAACAAAAATAGGCCGCGGGTACAGCCGCGCCATAAAATAACCGCCCGAAGGCCGGGGCGCCAAGTTAGTCCAGCGGAAAAAGGCCACAAAAACGGGTGGGCTATAGCCTTGGGGTGTGGGGCTGGCCAACTTCGTCCACCGGACTCGGAATGGCGCGAGACTTTGCGAGGGGTGTCCGTGTGCCAAAAATAGGCCGCGGGCACAGCGGCGCCCAAAAATAACCGCCCGAAGGTTGGGGCGACAAGTTCGTCCAGCGGAAAAAGGCCACAAAAACTGGTGGGCTATAGCCTTGGGGGGTGGGGCTGGCCAACTTCGTCCGCCGGACTCGGAATTGCGCGAGACTTTGCGAGGGGCCTCCGTGTACCAAAACTAAGCCACAGGCACAGCCGCGCCCAAAAATAACCGCCCGAAGGACGGGGCGCCAAGTTCGTCCAGCGGAAAAAAGCCACAAAAACGGGTGGGCTATAGCCTTGGGGGGTGGGGCTGGCCAACTTCGTCCGCCGGACTCGGAATTGCGCGAGACTTTGCGAGGGGCCTCCGTGTGCCAAAACTAAGCCACAGGCACAGCCGCGCCCAAAAATACCTGCCCGAAGGCCGGGGCGCCAAGTTCGTCCAGCGGAAAAAGGCCACAAAAACGGGTGGGCTATAGCCTTGGGGGGTGGGACTGGCCAACTTCGTCCGCCGGACTCGGAATGGCGCGAGACTTTGCGAGACGCCTCCGGCTGCCCAAAATAGGCCGCGGGCACAGCTGCGCCCAAAAATACCCGCCTGAAGGCCAGGGCGCCAAGTTCGTCCAGCGGAAAAAGGCCACAAAAACGGGTTGGCTATAGCCTTGGGGGGTGGGGCTGGCCAACTTCGTCCGCCGGACTCGGAATGGCGCGAGACTTTGCTAGGCGCCTCCGTGTGCCAAAAAAAGAACGCGGGCACAGCCACGGCCAAAAATACCCACCCGGAGGCCGGGGCGCCAAGTTCGTCCAGCGGAAAAAGGCCACAAAAACGGCTGGGCTATAGCCTTGGGGGGTGGGGCTGGCCAACTTCGTCCGGACTCGGAATGGCGCGAGACTTTGCGAGGCACCTCCGTGTGCCAAAAATAGGCCACGGGCACAGCCGCGCCCAAAAATACCCGCCCGAAGGCCGGGGCGCCAAGTTCGTCCAGCGGAAAAAGGCCACAAAAACGGGTGGGCTCTAGCCTTGGGGGGTGGGGCTGGCCAACTTCGTCCGCCGGACTCGGAATGGCGCGAGACTTTGTGAGGCGCCTCCGTGTGACAAAAATAGGCAGCGGACACAGCCGCGCCAAAAATACCCACCCGAAGGCCGGGGCACCACGTTCGTCCAACGGAAAAAGGCCACAAAAACGGGTGGGCTATAGCCTTGGGGGGTGTGGCTGGCCAACTTCGTCCGCCGGACTCGGAATGGCGCGAGACTTTGCGAGGCGCCTCCGTGTGCCGAAAATAGGCCGCGGGCACAGCCGAGACAAAATATACCCGCCCGAAGGGCGGGGCGCCAAGTTCGTCCAGCGGAAAAAGGCCACAAAAACGGGTGGGCTATAGCCTTGGGGGGGGGGCAGGCCAACCGTCCGCCGGACTCGGAATGGCGCGAGACTTTGCAAGGCGCCTCCGTGTGCCAAAAATAGGCCGCGGGCACAGCCACGCCCAAAAATACCTGCCCGAAGGCCGGGCGCGAAGTTCGTTCAGCGGAAAAAGGCCACAAAAACGGGTGGGCTATAGCCTTGGGTGGTGGGGCTGGCCAACTTCGTCCGCCGGACTCAGAATGGCGCGAGACTTTGCGAGGCGCCACCGTGTGCCAAAAATAGGCCGCGGGCACAGCCGCACCCAAAAATACACGCACGAAGGCCGGGGCGCCAAGTTCGTCCAGCGGAAAAAGGCCACAAAAACGGGTGGGCTATAGCCTTGGGGGTGGGGCTGGCCAACTTCGTCCGCCGGACTCGGAATGGCGCGAGACTTTGCGAGGCGACTCCGTGTGCCAAAAATAGGCCGCGGGCACAGCCGCGCCCAAAAATACCCGCCCGAAGGCCGGGGCGCCAAGTTCGTCCAGCGGAAAAAGGCCACAAAAACGGGTGGGCTATAGCCTTGGGGGGTGGGGCTGGCCAACTTCGTCCACCGGACTCGGAATGGCGCGAGACTTTGCGAGGCACCTCCGTGTGCCAAAAATAGGCCGCGGGCACAGCCGCGCCCAAAAATACCCGCCCGAAGGCCGGGGCGCCAAGTTCGTCCAGCGGAAAAAGGCCACAAAAACGGGTGGGCTATAGCCTTGGGGGGTGGGGCTGGCCAACTTGGTCCGCCGGACTCAGAATGGCGCGAGACTTTGCGAGGCGCCTCCGTGTGCCAAAAATAGGCCGCGGGCACAGCCGCACCCAAAAATACACGCACGAAGGCCGGGGCGCTAAGTTCGTCCAGCGGAAAAAGGCCAAAAAAACGGGTGGGCTATAGCCTTGGGGGGTGGGGCTGGCCAACTTCGTCCGCCGGACTCGGAATGGCGCGAGACTTTGTGAGGCGTCTCCATGTGCCAAAAATAGGCCGCGGGTACAGCCGCGCCCAAAAATACCTGCCCGAAGGCCGGGGCGCCAAGTTCGTCCAGCGGAAAAAGGCCACAAAAACGGGTGGGCTATAGCCTTGGGGGGTGGGGCTGGCCAAATTCGTCCGCCGGACTCGGAATGGTGCGAGACTTTGCGAGGCGCCTCCGTGTGCCAAAAATAGGCCGCGGGCACAGCCGCGCCCAAAAATACCCGCCCGAAGGCCGGGGCGCCAAGTTCGTCCAGCGGAAAAAGGCCACAAAAACGGGTGGGCTATAGCCTTGGGGGGTGGGGCTGGCCAACTTCGTCCGCCGGACTCGGAATGGCGCGAGACTTTGCGAGGCCCCTCCATGTGCCAAAAATAGGCTGCGGGCACAGCCGCGCTCAATAATACCTGCCCGAAGGACGGGGCACCAAGTTCGTCCAGCGGAAAAAGGCCAAAAAATGGGTGGGCTATAGCCTTGGGGGGTGGGGCAGGCCAACTTCGTCCGCCGGACTCGGAATGGCGCGAGACTTTACGAGGCGCCTCCGTGTGCCAAAAATAGGCCGCGGGCACAGCCGCGCCCAAAAATACACGCCCGAAGGCCGGGGCGCCAAGTTCGTCCAAGGGAAAAAGGCCACAAAAACGGGTGGGCTATAGCCTTGGGGGGTGGGGCTGGCCAACTTCGTCCGCCGGACTCGGAATGGCGCGAGACTTTACGAGGCGCCTCCGTGTGCCAAAAATAGGCTGCGGGCACAGCCACGCCCAAAAATACCCGCCCGAAGGCCGGGGCGCCAAGTTCGTCCAGTGGAAAAAGGCCACAAAAACGGGTGGGCTATAGCCTTGGGGGGTGGGGCTGGCCAACTTCGTCCGCCGGACTCGGAATGGCGCGAGACTTTGCAAGGCACCGCCATGTGCCAAAAATAGGACGCGGGCACAGCCGCGCCCAATAATACCCGCCCGAAGGCAGGGGCGCCAAGTTCGTCCAGCGGAAAAAGGCCACAAAAACGGGTGGGCTATAGCCTTGGGGGGTGGGGCTGGCCAACTTCGTCCGCCGGACTCGGAATGGCGCGAGAATTTGCGAGGAACCTCCGTGTGCCAAAAATAGGCCGCGGGCACAGCCGCTCCCAAAAATACGCGCCCGAAGGCCGGGGCGCCAAGTTCGTCCTGCGGAAAAAGGCCACAAAAACGGGTGGGCTATAGCCTTGGGGGGTGGGGCTGGCCAACTTCATCCGGAGTCGGAATGGCGCGAGACTTTGCGAGGCACCTCCGTGTGCCAAAAATAGGCCATGGACACAGCCGCGCCCAAAAATACCCGCCCGAAGGCCGGGGCGCCAAGTTCGTCCAGCGGAAAAAGGCCACAAAAACGGGTGGGCTATAGCCTTGGTGGGTGGGGCTGGCCAACTTCGTCCGCCGGACTCGGAATGGCGCGAGTTTTTGCGAGGGGCCTCCGTGTGCCAAAAATAGGCCGCGAGCACAGCCGCGCCCAAAAATACCCGCCTGAAGACCGGGGCGCCAAGTTCGTCCAGCGGAAAAAGGCCACAAAAACGCGTGGGCTATAGCCTTGGGGGGTGGGGCTGCCCAACTTCATCCGCCGGACTCGGAATGGCGCGAGAATTTGTGAGGCACCTACGTGTGCCAAAAATAGGCCGCGGGAACAGCCGCGCCCAAAAATACCCTCCCGAAGGCCGGCGCGCCAAGTTCGTCCAGCGGAAAAAGGCCACAAAAACGGGTGGGCTATATCCTTGGGGGGTGGGGCTGGCCAACTTCGTCCGCCGGACTCGGAATGGCGCGAGACTTTACGAGGCACCTCCGTGTGCCAAAAATAGGCCGCGGGCACAGCCGCACCCAAAAATACCTGCCCGAAGGCCGGGGCGCCAAGTTCGTCCAGCGGAAAAAGGCCACAAAAACGGGTGGGCTATAGCCTTGGGGGGTGGGACTGGCCAACTTCGTCCGCCGGACTCGGAATGGCGCGAGACTTTGCGAGACGCCTCCGTCTGCCCAAAATAGGCCGCGGGCACAGCTGCGCCCAAAAATACCCGCCTGAAGGCCAGGGCGCGAAGTTCGTCCAGCGGAAAAAGGCCACAAAAACGGGTGGGCTATAGCCTTGGGGGGTGGGGCTGGCCAACTTCGTCCGCCGGACTCGGAATGGCGCGAGACTTTGCTAGGCGCCTCCGTGTGCCAAAAAAAGAACGCGGGCACAGCCACGGCCAAAAATACCCACCCGGAGGCCGGGGCGCCAAGTTCGTCCAGCGGAAAAAGGCCACAAAAACGGCTGGGCTATAGCCTTGGGGGGTGGGGCTGGCCAACTTCGTCCGGACTCGGAATGGCGCGAGACTTTGCGAGGCACCTCCGTGTGCCAAAGATAGGCCACGGGCACAGCCGCGCCCAAAAATACCCGCCCGAAGGCCGGGGCGCCAAGTTCGTCCAGCGGAAAAAGGCCACAAAAACGGGTGGGCTCTAGCCTTGGTGGGTGGGGCTGGCCAACTTCGTCCGCCGGACTCGGAATGGCGCGAGACTTTGCGAGGCGTCTCCGTGTGCCAAAAATACGCCGCGGGCACAGCCGCGCCCAAAAATACCCACCCGAAGGCCGGGGCGCCAAGTTCGTCCAGCGGAAAAAGGCCACAAAAACGGGTGGGCTATAGCCTTGGGGGGTGGGGCTGGCCAACTTCGTCCGCCGGACTCGGAATGGCGCGAGACTTTACGAGGCGACTCCGTGTGCCAAAAATAGGCCGCGGGCACAGCCGCGTCCAAAAATACCCACCCGAAGGCCAGGGCGCCAAGTTCGTCCAGCGGTAAAAGGCCACAAAAACGGGTGGGCTATAGCCTTGGGGGGTGGGGCTGGCCAACTTCGTCCGCCGGACTCGGAATGGCGCGAGACTTTGCGAGGCGACTCCGTGTGCCAAAAATAGGCCGCGGGCACAGCCGCGCCCAAAAATACCCGCCCGAAGGCCGGGGCGTCAAGTTCGTCCTGCGGTAAAAGGCCACAAAAACGGGTGGGCTATAGCCTTGGGGGGTGGGGCTGGCCAACTTCGTCCGCCGGACTCGGAATGGCGCAAGACTTTGCGAGGCGCTCTGTGTGCCAAAAATAGGCCGCGGGCACAGCCGCGCCCAAAAATACCCGCCCGAAGGCTGGGGCGCCAAGTTCGTCCAGCGGTAAAAGGCCACAAAAACGGGTGGGCTATAGCCGTGGGGGGTGGGGCTGGCCAACTTCGTCCGCCGGACTCGGAATGGCGCCAGACTTTGCGAGGCGCCTCCGTGTGCCATAAATAGGCCACGGGCACAGCTACGCCCAAAAATACCCGCCCGAAGGCCGGGGCGCCAAGTTCGTCCAGCGGTAAAAGGCGACAAAAACGGGTGGGCTATAGCCTTGAGGGGTGGGGCTGGCCAACTTCGTCCACCTGACTCGGAATGGCGCGAGACTTTGTGAGGCGCCTCCGTGTGCCAAAAATAAGCCGCGGGCACAGCCGCGCCCAAAAATACCCGCCCGAAGGCCGGGGCGCCAAGTTCGTCCTGCGGAAAAAGGCCACAAAAACGGGTGGGCTATAGCCTTGGGGGGTGGGGCTGGCCAACTTCGTCCGCCGGGCTCGGAATGGCGCGAGACTTTACGAGGCGCCTCCGTGTGCCAAAAATAGGCCGTGGGAACAGCCGCGCCCAAAAATACCCGCCCGAAGGCCGGGGCGCCAAGTTCGTCCTGCGGTAAAAGGCCACAAAAACGGGTGGGCTATAGCCTTGGGGGGTGGGGCTGGCCAACTTCGTCCGCCGGACTCGGAATGGCGCGAGACTTTGCGAGGCGCCTCCGCGTGCCGAAAATAGGCCACGGGCACAGCTGCGCCAAAAAATACCCGCCCGAAGGCCAGGGCGCCAAGTTCGTCCAGCGGTAAAAGGCCACAAAAACCGGTGGGCTATAGCCTTGGTGGGTGGGGCTGGCCAACTTCGTCCGCCGGACTCGGAATGGCGCGAGTTTTTGCGAGGAGCCTCCGTGTGCCAAAAATAGGCCGCGAGCACAGCCGCGCCCAAAAATACCCGCCTGAAGACCGGGGCGCCAAGTTCGTCCAGCGGAAAAAGGCCACAAAAACGCGTGGGCTATAGCCTTGGGGGGTGGGGCTGCCCAACTTCATCCGCCGGACTCGGAATGGCGCGAGAATTTGTGAGGCACCTACGTGTGCCAAAAATAGGCCGCGGGAACAGCCGTGCCCAAAAATACCCTCCCGAAGGCCGGCGCGCCAAGTTCGTCCAGCGGAAAAAGGCCACAAAAACGGGTGGGCTATATCCTTGGGGGGTGGGGCTGGCCAACTTCGTCCGCCGGACTCGGAATGGCGCGAGACTTTACGAGGCGCCTCCGTGTGCCAAAAATAGGCCGCGGGCACAGCCGCGCCCAAAAATACCTGCCCGAAGGCCGGGGCGCCAAGTTCGTCCAGCGGAAAAAGGCCACAAAAACGGGTGGGCTATAGCCTTGGGGGGTGGGACTGGCCAACTTCGTCCGCCGGACTCGGAATGGCGCGAGACTTTGCGAGACGCCTCCGTCTGCCCACAATAGGCCGCGGGCACAGCTGTGCCCAAAAATACCCGCCTGAAGGCCAGGGCGCCAAGTTCGTCCAGCGGAAAAAGGCCACAAACCCGGGTGGGCTATAGCCTTGGGGGGTGGGGCTGGCCAACTTCGTCCGCCGGACTCGGAATGGCGCGAGACTTTGCTAGGCGCCTCCGTGTGCCAAAAAAAGAACGCGGGCACAGCCACAGCCAAAAATACCCACCCGGAGGCCGGGCGCCAAGTTCATCCAGCGGAAAAAGGCCACAAAAACGGGTGGGCTATAGCCTTGGGGGTGGGGCTGGCCAACCGTCCGGACTCGGAATGGCGCGAGACTTTGCGAGGCACCTCCGTGTGCCAAAGATAGGCCACGGGGCACAGCCGCGCCAAAAATACCCGCCCGAAGGCCGGGCGCCAAGTTCGTCCCTGCGGAAAAAGGCCACAAAAACGGGTGGGCTATAGCCTTGGGGGTGGGGCTGGCCAACCCGTCCGCCGGACTCGGAATGGCGCGAGACTATGCGAGGCGACTCCGTGTGCCAAAAATAGGCCAAAAGGCACAGCCGCGCCCAAAATACCCGCCGAAGGCCGGGCGTCAAGTTCGTCCCTGCGGTAAAGGCCACAAAAACGGGTGGGCTATAGCCTTGAGGGGTGGGGCTGGCCAACTGTCCGCCTGACTCGGGAATGGCGCGTGACTTTGTGAGGCGCCTCCGTGTGCAAAAAATAGGCCGCGGGCACAGCCGCGCCCAAAAATACCCGCTCGACGGCCGGGGCGCCAAGTTCGTCCTGCGGAAAAAGGCCACAAAAACGGGTGGGCTATAGCCTTGGGGGGTGGGGCTGGCCCACTTCGTCCGCCGGACTCGGAATGGCGCGAGACTTTGCGAGGCGACTCCGTGTGCCAAAAATAGGCCGCGGGCACAGCCGCGCCCAAAAATACCCACCCGAAGGCCAGGGCGCCAAGTTCGTCCAGCGGTAAAAGGCCACAAAAACGGGTGGGCTATAGCCTTGGGGGGTGGGGCTGGCCAACTTCGTCCGCCGGACTCGGAATGGCGCGAGACTTTGCGAGGCGACTCTGTGTGCCAAAAATAGGCCGCGGACACAGCCGCGCCCAAAAATACCTGCCCGAAGGCCGGGGCGCCAAGTTCGTCCAGCGGAAAAAGGCCACAAAAACGGGTGGGCTATAGCCTTGGGGGGTGGGACTGGCCAACTTCGTCCGCCGGACTCGGAATGGCGCGAGACTTTGCGAGACGCCTCCGTCTGCCCACAATAGGCCGCGGGCACAGCTGTGCCCAAAAATACCCGCCTGAAGGCCAGGGCGCCAAGTTCGTCCAGCGGAAAAAGGCCACAAAAACGGGTGGGCTATAGCCTTGGGGGGTGGGGCTGGCCAACTTCGTCCGCCGGACTCGGAATGGCGCGAGACTTTGCTAGGCGCCTCCGTGTGCCAAAAAAAGAACGCGGGCACAGCCACAGCCAAAAATACCCACCCGGAGGCCGGGGCGCCAAGTTCGTCCAGCGGAAAAAGGCCACAAAAACGGCTGGGCTATAGCCTTGGGGGGTGGGGCTGGCCAACTTCGTCCGGACTCGGAATGGCGCGAGACTTTGCGAGGCACCTCCGTGTGCCAAAAATAGGCCACGGGCACAGCCGCGCCCAAAAATACCCGCCCGAAGGCCGGGGCGCCAAGTTCGTCCAGCGGAAAAAGGCCACAAAAACGGGTGGGCTCTAGCCTTGGTGGGTGGGGCTGGCCAACTTCGTCCGCCGGACTCGGAATGGCGCGAGACTTTGCGAGGCGCCTCCGTTTGCCAAAAATAGGCCGCGGGCACAGCCGCGCCCAAAAATACCCACCCGAAGGCCGGGGCGCCAAGTTCGTCCAGCGGAAAAAGGCCACAAAAACGGGTGGGCTATAGCCTTGGGGGGTGGGGCTGGCCAACTTCGTCCGCCGGACTCGGAATGGTGCGAGACTTTGCGAGGCGCCTCCGTGTGCCAAAAATAGGCCGCGGGCACAGCCGCGCCCAAAAATACCCACCCGAAGGCCAGGACGCCAAGTTCGTCCAGCGGTAAAAGGCCACAAAAACGGGTGGGCTATAGCCTTGGGGGGTGGGGCTGGCCAACTTCGTCCGCCGGACTCGGAATGGCGCGAGACTTTGCGAGGCGAATCCGTGTGCCAAAAATAGGCCGCGGGCACAGCCGCGCCCAAAAATACCCGCCCGAAGGCCGGGGCGTCAAGTTCGTCCTGCGGTAAAAGGCCACAAAAACGGGTGGGCTATAGCCTTGGGGGGTGGGGCTGGCCAACTTCGTCCGCCGGACTCGGAATGGCGCAAGACTTTGCGAGGCGCTCTGTGTGCCAAAAATAGGCCGCGGGCACAGCCGCGCCCAAAAATACCCGCCCGAAGGCTGGGGCGCCAAGTTCGTCCAGCGGTAAAAGGCCACAAAAACGGGTGGGCTATAGCCTTGGGGGGTGGGGCTGGCCAACCACGACCGCCGGACTCTGAATGGCGCCAGTCCTTGCGTCGCGCCTCCGTGTGCCATAAATAGGCCACGGGCACAGCTACGCCCAAAAATACCCGCCCGAAGGCCGGGGCGCCAAGTTCGTCCAGCGGTAAAAGGCCACAAAAACGGGTGGGCTATAGCCTTGAGGGGTGGGCTGGCCAACCCGTCCGCCTGACTCGGAATGGCGCGAGACTTTGTGAGGCGCCTCCGTGTGCAAAAAATAGGCCGCGGGCACAGCCGCGCCCAAAAATACCCCCTCGAAGGCCGGGGCGCCAAGTTCGTCCTGCGGAAAAAGGCCACAAAAACGGGTGGGCTATAGCCTTGGGGGGTGGGGCTGGCCCACTTCGTCCGCCGGACTCGGAATGGCGCGAGACTTTGCGAGGCGACTCCGTGTGCCAAAAATAGGCCGCGGGCACAGCCGCGCCCAAAAATACCCACCCGAAGGCCAGGGCGCCAAGTTCGTCCAGCGGTAAAAGGCCACAAAAACGGGTGGGCTATAGCCTTGGGGGGTGGGGCTGGCCAACTTCGTCCGCCGGACTCGGAATGGCGCGAGACTTTGCGAGGCGACTCTGTGTGCCAAAAATAGGCCGCGGGCACAGCCGCGCCCAAAAATACCCGCCCGAAGGCTGGGGCGCCAAGTTCGTCCAGCGGTAAAAGGCCACAAAAACGGGTGGGCTATAGCCTTGGTGGGTGGGGCTGGCCAACTTCGTCCGCCGGACTCGGAATGGTGCGAGACTTTGCGAGGCGCCTCCGTGTGCCAAAAATAGGCCGCGGGCACAGCCGCGCCCAAAAATACCCACCCGAAGGCCAGGACGCCAAGTTCGTCCAGCGGTAAAAGGCCACAAAAACGGGTGGGCTATAGCCTTGGGGGGTGGGGCTGGCCAACTTCGTCCGCCGGACTCGGAATGGCGCGAGACTTTGCGAGGCGACTCCGTGTGCCAAAAATAGGCCGCGGGCACAGCCGCGCCCAAAAATACCCGCCCGAAGGCCGGGGCGTCAAGTTCGTCCTGCGGTAAAAGGCCACAAAAACGGGTGGGCTATAGCCTTGGGGGGTGGGGCTGGCCAACTTCGTCCGCCGGACTCGGAATGGCGCAAGACTTTGCGAGGCGCTCTGTGTGCCAAAAATAGGCCGCGGGCACAGCCGCACCCAAAAATACCCGCCCGAAGGCTGGGGCGCCAAGTTCGTCCAGCGGTAAAAGGCCACAAAAACGGGTGGGCTATAGCCTTGGGGGGTGGGGCTGGCCAACTTCGTCCGCCGGACTCGGAATGGCGCCAGACTTTGCGAGGCGCCTCCGTGTGCCATAAATAGGCCACGGGCACAGCTACGCCCAAAAATACCCGCCCGAAGGCCGGGGCGCCAAGTTCGTCCAGCGGTAAAAGGCCACAAAAACGGGTGGGCTATAGCCTTGAGGGGTGGGGCTGGCCAACTTCGTCCGCCTGACTCGGAATGGCGCGAGACTTTGTGAGGCGCCTCCGTGTGCCAAAAATAGGCCGCGGGCACAGCCGCGCCCAAAAATACCCGCTCGAAGGCCGGGGCGCCAAGTTCGTCCTGCGGAAAAAGGCCACAAAAACGGGTGGGCTATAGCCTTGGGGGGTGGGGCTGGCCAACTTCGTCCGCCGGACTCGGAATGGCGCGAGACTTTGCGAGGCGACTCCGTGTGCCAAAAATAGGCCGCGGGCACAGCCGCGCCCAAAAATACCCACCCGAAGGCCGGGGCGCCAAGTTCGTCCAGCGGTAAAAGGCCACAAAAACGGGTGGGCTATAGCCTTGGGGGGTGGGGCTGGCCAACTTCGTCCGCCGGACTCGGAATGGCGCGAGACTTTGCGAGGCGCCTCTGTGTGCCAAAAATAGGCCGCGGGCACAGCCGATCCCTAAAATACCCGCCCGAAGGCTGGGGCGCCAAGTTCGTACAGCGGTAAAAGGCCACAAAAACGGGTGGGCTATAGCCTTGGGGGGTGGGGCCGGGCAACTTCGTCCGCCGGACTCGGAATGGCGCGAGAATTTGCGAGGCGCCTCCGTGTGCCAAAAATAGGACGCGGGCACAGCCGCGCCCAAAAATACCCGCCCCAAGCCCGGGGCGCCAAGTTCGTCCAGCGGTAAAGGCCACAAAAACGGGTGGGCTATAGCCTTGAGGGTGGGGCTGGCCAACTCCGTCCGCCTGACTCGGAATGGCGCGAGACTTTGTGAGGCGACTCCGTGTGCCAAAAATAGGCAACGGGCGCAGCCGCGCCCAAAAATACCCGCCCGAAGGCTGGGGCGCCAAGTTCGTCCAGCGGTAAAAGGCCACAAAAACGGGTGGGCTATAGCCTTGGGGGGTGGGGCTGGCCAACTTCGTCCGCCGGACTCGGAATGGCGCCAGACTTTGCGAGGCGCCTCCGTGTGCCATAAATAGGCCACGGGCACAGCTACGCCCAAAAATACCTGCCCGAAGGCCGGGGCGCCAAGTTCGTCCAGCGGTAAAAGGCCACAAAAACGGGTGGGCTATAGCCTTGAGGGGTGGGGCTGGCCAACTTCGTCCGCCTGACTCGGAATGGCGCGAGACTTTGTGAGGCGACTCCGTGTGCCAAAAATAGGCCGCGGGCACAGCCGCGCCCAAAAATACCCGCCCGAAGGCTGGGGCGCCAAGTTCGTCCAGCGGTAAAAGGCCACAAAAACGGGTGGGCTATAGCCTTGGGGGGTGGGGCTGGCCAACTTCGTCCGCCGGACTCGGAATGGCGCCAGACTTTGCGAGGCGCCTCCGTGTGCCATAAATAGGCCACGGGCACAGCTACGCCCAAAAATACCTGCCCGAAGGCCGGGGCGCCAAGTTCGTCCAGCGGTAAAAGCCCAAAAAACGGGTGGGCTATAGCCTTGAGGGGTGGGGCTGGCCAACCGTCCTCCTGACTCGGAATGGCGCGAGACTTTGTGAGGAGCCTCCGTGTGCCAAAAATAGGCCGCGGGCACAGCCGCGCCCAAAATACCCACCCGAAGGCTGGGGCGCCAAGTTCGTCCAGCGGTAAAAGGCCACAAAAACGGGTGGGCTATAGCCTTGGGGGGTGGGGCTGGCCAACTTCGTCCGCCGGACTCGGAATGGCGCCAGACTTTGCGAGGCGCCTCCGTGTGCCATAAATAGGCCACGGGCAAAGCTACGCCCAAAAATACCTGCCCGAAGGCCGGGCGCCAAGTTCGTCCAGCGGTAAAGGCCACAAAACGGGTGGCCTATAGCCTTGGGGGGTGGGGCTGGCCAACTTCGTCCGCCTGACTCGGAATGGCGCGAGACTTTGTGAGGCGCCTCTGTGTGCCAAAAATAGGCCGCGGGCATAGCCGCGCCCAAAAATACCCGCCCGAAGGCCGGGGCGCCAAGTTCGTCCTGCGGAAAAAGGCCACAAAAACGGGTGGGCTATAGCCTTGAGGGGTGGGGCTGGCCAACTTCGTCCGCCTGACTCGGAATGGCGCGAGACTTTGTGAGGCGCCTCCGTGTGCCAAAAATAGGCCGCGGGCACAGCCGCGCCCAAAAACACCCGCTCGAAGGCCGGGGCGCCAAGTTCGTCCTGCGGAAAAAGGCCACAAAAACGGGTGGGCTATAGCCTTGGGGGTGGGGCTGGCCAACTTCGTCCGCCGGACTCGGAATGGCGCGAGACTTTGCGAGGCGACTCCGTGTGCCAAAAATAGGCCGCGGGCACAGCCGCGCCCAAAAATACCCGCCCGAAGGCCGGGGCGCCAAGTTCGTCCAGCGGAAAAAGGCCACAAAAACGGGTGGGCTATAGCCTTGGTGGGTGGGGCTGGCCAACATCGTCCGCCGGACTCGGAATGGTGCGAGACTTTTCGAGGCGCCTCCGTGTGCCAAAAATAGGCCGCGGGCACAGCCGCGCCCAAAAATACCCACCCGAAGGCCAGGGCGCCAAGTTCGTCCAGCGGTAAAAGGCCACAAAAACGGGTGGGCTATAGCCTTGGGGGGTGGGGCTGGCCAACTTCGTCCGCCGGACTCGGAATGGCGCGAGACTTTGCGAGGCGACTCCGTGTGCCAAAAATAGGCCACGGGCACAGCCGCGCCCAAAAATACCCGCCCGAAGGCTGGGGCGCCAAGTTCGTCCAGCGGTAAAAGGCCACAAAAACGGGTGGGCTATAGCCTTGGGGGGTGGGGCTGGCCAACTTCGTCCGCCGGACTCGGAATGGCGCCAGACTTTGCGAGGCGCCTCCGTGTGCCATAAATAGGCCACGGGCACAGCTACGCCCAAAAATACCTGCCCGAAGGCCGGGGCGCCAAGTTCGTCCAGCGGTAAAAGGCCACAAAAACGGGTGGGCTATAGCCTTGAGGGTGGGGCTGGCTAACTTCGTCCGCCAGACTCGGAATGGCGACACACTTTGTGAGGCGACTACGTGAGCCAAAAATAGTACTAGGACACAGCCGCGCCCAAAAATACCGGCCCGAAGGCTGGGGCGCCAAGTTCGTCCAGCGGTAAAAGGCCACAAAAACGGGTGGGCTATAGCCTTGGGGGGTGGGGCTGGCCAACTTCGTCCGCCGGACTCGGAATGGCGCCAGACTTTGCGAGGCGCCTCCGTGTGCCATAAATAGGCCACGGGCACAGCTACGCCCAAAAATACCTGCCCGAAGGCCGGGGCGCCAAGTTCGTCCAGCGGTAAAAGGCCACAAAAACGGGTGGGCTATAGCCTTGGGGGGTGGGGCTGGCCAACTTCGTCCGCCTGACTCGGAATGGCGCGAGACTTTGTGAGGCGCCTCCGTGTGCCAAAAATAGGCCGCGGGCACAGCCGCGCCCAAAAATACCCGCCCGAAGGCTGGGGCGCCAAGTTCGTCCAGCGGTAAAAGGCCACAAAAACGGGTGGGCTATAGCCTTGGGGGGTGGGGCTGGCCAACTTCGTCCGCCGGACTCGGAATGGCGCCAGACTTTGCGAGGCGCCTCCGTGTGCCATAAATAGGCCACGGGCACAGCTACGCCCAAAAATACCTGCCCGAAGGCCGGGGCGCCAAGTTCGTCCAGCGGTAAAAGGCCACAAAAACGGGTGGGCTATAGCCTTGAGGGGTGGGGCTGGCCAACTTCGTCCGCCTGACTCGGAATGGCGCGAGACTTTGTGAGGCGCCTCCGTGTGCCAAAAATAGGCCGCGGGCACAGCTGCGCGCAAAAATACCCGCCCGAAGGCCGGGGCGCCAAGTTCGTCCTGCGGAAAAAGGCCACAAAAACGGGTGGGCTATAGCCTTGGTGGGTGGGGCTGGCCAACATCGTCCGCCGGACTCGGAATGGTGCGAGACTTTTCGAGGCGCCTCCGTGTGCCAAAAATAGGCCGCGGGCACAGCCGTGCCCAAAAATACCCACCCGAAGGCCAGGGCGCCAAGTTCGTCCAGCGGTAAAAGGCCACAAAAACGGGTGGGCTATAGCCTTGGGGGGTGGGGCTGGCCAACTTCGTCCGCCGGACTCGGAATGGTGCGAGACTTTGCGAGGCGACTCCGTGTGCCAAAAATAGGCCGCGGGCACAGCCGCGCCCAAAAATACCCGCCCGAAGGCTGGGGCGCCAAGTTCGTCCAGCGGTAAAAGGCCACAAAAACGGGTGGGCTATAGCCTTGGGGGTGGGGCTGGCCAACTTCGTCCGCCGGACTCGGAATGGCGCGAGACTTTTCGAGGCGCCTCCGTGTGCCAAAAATAGGCCACGGGCACAGCTACGCCCAAAAATACTCGCCAGAAGGCCGGGGCGCCAAGTTCGTCCAGCAGTAAAAGGCCACAAAAACGGGTGGGCTATAGCCTTGAGGGGTGGGGCTGGCCAACTTCGTCCGCCTGACTCGGAATGGCGCGAGACTTTGCGAGGCGCCTCCGTGTGCCAAAAATAGGCCGCGGCCACAGCCGCGCCCAAAAATACCCGCCCGAAGGCCGGGGCGCCAAGTTCGTCCTGCGGAAAAAGGCCACAAAAACGGGTGGGCTATAGCCTTGGGGGGTGGGGCTGGCCAACTTCGTCCGCCGGACTCGGAATGGCGCGAGACTTTACGAGGCGCCTCCGTGTGCCAAAAATAGGCCGTGGGAACAGCCGCGCCCAAAAATACCCGCCCGAAGGCCGGGGCGCCAAGTTCGTCCTGCGGTAAAAGGCCACAAAAACGGGTGGGATATAGCCTTGGGGGGTGGGGCGGGCCAACTTCGTCCGCCGGACTCGGAATGGCGCGAGACTTTGCGAGGCGCCTCTGTGTGCGAAAAATAGGCCGCGGGCACAGCCGCGCCCAAAAATACCCGCCCGAAGGCCGGGGCGCCAAGTTCGTCCAGCGGTAAAAGGGCACAAAAACGGGTGGACTATAGCCTTGGGGGGTGGGGCTGGCCAACTTCGTCCGCCGGACTCGGAATGGCGCGAGACTTTGCGAGGCGCCTCCGCGAGCCGAAAATAGGCCACGGGCACAGCTGCGCCAAAAAATACCCGCCCGAAGGCCAGGGCGCCAAGTTCATCCAGCGGTAAAAGGCCACAAAAACGGGTGGGCTATACCCTTGGGGGGTGGGGCTGGCCAACTTCGTCCGCCGGACTCGGAATGGCGCGAGACTTTGCGAGGCTCCTCCGTGTGCCAAAAATAGGCCGCGGGCACAGCCGCGCCCAAAAATACCCGCCCGACGGCTGGGGCGCCAAGTTCGTCCAGCGGTAAAAGGCCACAAAAACGGGTGGGCTATAGCCTTGGGGGGTGGGGCTGGCCAACTTCGTCCGCCGGACTCGGAATGGCGCCAGACTTTGCGAGGCGCCTCCGTGTGCCATAAATAGGCCACGGGCACAGCTACGCCCAAAAATACCTGCCCGAAGGCCGGGCGCCAAGTTCGTCCAGCGGTAAAAGGCCACAAAACGGGTGGGCTATAGCCTTGAGGGGTGGGGCTGGCCAACCGTCCGCCTGACTCGGAATGGCGCGAGACTTTGTGACGCGCCTCCGTGTGCCAAAAATAGGCAGCGGGCACAGCCCCGCCCAAAATACCCGCCCGAAGGCCGGGCGCCAAGTCTCGTCCTGCGGAAAAAGGCCACAAAAACGGGTGGGCTATAGCCTTGGGGGGTGGGGCTGGCCAACTTCGTCCGCCGGACTCGGAATGGCGCGAGACTTTACGAGGCGCCTCCGTGTGCCAAAAATAGGCCGTGGGAACAGCCGCGCCCAAAAATACCCGCCCGAAGGCCGGGGCGCCAAGTTCGTCCTGCGGTAAAAGGCCACAAAAACGGGTGGGATATAGCCTTGGGGGGTGGGGCGGGCCAACTTCGTCCGCCGGACTCGGAATGGTGCGAGACTTTGCGAGGCGCCTCCGTGTGCCAAAAATAGGCCGCGGGCACAGCCGCGCCCAAAAATACCCGCCCGAAGGCTGGGGCGCCAAGTTCGTCCTACGGTAAAAGGCCACAAAAACGGGTGGGCTATAGCCTTGGGGGGTGGGGCTGGGCAACTTCGTCCGCCGGACTCGGAATGGCGCGAGACTTTGCGAGGCGCCTCCGTGTGCCAAAAATAGGCCGCGAGCAAAGCCACGCCAAAATACCCGCCCGAAGGCCAGGGCGCCAAGTTCATCCAGCGGTAAAAGGCCACAAAAACGGGTGGGCTATACCCTTGGGGGGTGGGGCTGGCCAACTTCGTCCGCCGGACTCGGAATGGCGCATGACTTTGCGAGGCGCCTCCGTGTGCCAAAAATAGGCCGCGGGCACAGCCGCGCCCAAAAATACCCGCCCGAAGGCTGGGGCGCCAAGTTCGTCCTACGGTAAAAGGCCACAAAAACGGGTGGGCTATAGCCTTGGGGGGTGGGGCTGGGCAACTTCGTCCGCCGGACTCGGAATGGCGCGAGACTTTGCGAGGCGCCTCCGTGTACCAAAATAGGCCGCGGGCAAAGCCACGCCCAACAATACCCGCCCGAAGGCCGGGGCGCCAAGTTCGTCCAGCGGAAAAAGGCCACAAAAACGGGTGGGCTATAGCCTTGGGGGGTGGGGCTGGCCAACTTCGTCCGCCGGACTCGGAATGGCGCGAGACTTTGCGAGGCACCTCCGTGTGCCAAAAATAGGCCGCGGGCACAGCTACGCCCAAAAATACCCGCCCGAAGGCCGGGGCGCCAAGTTCGTCCTGCGGAAAAAGGCCACAAAAACGGGTGGGCTATAGCCTTGGGGTGGGGCTGGCCAACCGTCCGCCTGACTCGGAATGGGCGAGACTTTGCGTGGCGCCAGCGTGGTCCAAAAATAGGCCGTGGGCACAGCCGCGCCCAAAAAGACCCGCCCGACGGCCGGGGCGCCAAGTTTGTCCCGCGTTAAACGGCCACAAAACCGGCTGGGCTATAGCCTTGGGGTGTTGGGCTGGCCAACTTCGTCCGCCGGACTCGGAATGGCGCGAAACTTTGCGAGTCGTCTCCGTGTGCCAAAAATAGGCGCGGGCACAGCCGCGCCAAAAATACCAGCGAAGGCCGGGCGCCAAGTTCGACCAGCGGTAAAAGGGCACAAAACGGGTGGGCTATAGCCTTGGGGGGTGGGGCTGGCCAACTTCGTCCGCCGGACTCGGAATGGCGCGAGACTTTGCGAGGCGCCTCCGTGTGCCGAAAATGGGCCACGGGCACAGCTGCGCCCAAAAATACCCGCCCGAAGGCCGGGGCGCCAAGTTCGTCCAGCAGAAAAAGGCCACAAAAACGGGTGGGCTATAGCCTTGGGGGGTGGGGCTGGCCAACTTGGTCCGCCGGACTCGGAATGGCGCGAGACTTTGCGAGGTACCTCCGTGTGCCAAAAATAGGCCGTGGGCACAGCCGTACCCAAAAATACCTGCCCCGAAGGCCGGGGCGCCAAGTTCGTCCAGCGGAAAAAGGCCACAAAAACGGGTGGGCTATAGCCTTGGGGGGTGGGGCTGGCCAACTTCGTCCGCCGGACTCGGAATGGCGCGAGAGTTTGCAAGGCGCCTCCGTGTGCCGAAAATAGGCCACGGGCACAGCTGCGTCCAAAAATACCCGACCGAAGGCCGGGGCGCCAAGTTCGTCCAGCGGAAAAAGGCCACAAAAACGGGTGGGCTATAGCCTTGGGGGGTGGGGCTGGCCAACTTCGTCTGCCTGACTCGGAATGGCGCATGACTTTGCGAGGCGCCTCCGTGTGCCAAAAATAGGCCGCGGGCACTGCCGCGCCCAAAAATACCCGCCCGAAGGCCGGGGCGCCAATTTCGTCCAGCGGAAAAAGGCCTCAAAAACGGGTGGGCTATAGGCTTGCGGGGTGGGGCTGGCCAACTTTGTCCGCCGGACTCGGAATGGCGCGAGACTTTGCGAGGCGCCTCCGTGTGCCAAAAATAGGCCGCGGGCACAGCCGCGCCCAAAAATACCCGCCCGAAGGCCGGGGTGCCAAGTTCGTCCAGCGGAAAAAGGCCACAAAAACGGGTGGGCTATAGCCTTGGGGGGTGGGGCTGGCCAACTTCGTCCGCCGGACTCGGAATGGCGCGAGACTTTGCGAGGCGCCTCCGTGTGCCAAAAATAGTCCGCGGGCACTGCCGCGCCCAAAAATACCCGCCCGAAGGCCGGGGCGCCAAATTCGTCCAGCGGAAAAAGGCCACAAAAACGGGTGGGCTATAGCCTTGGGGGGTGGGGCTGGCCAACTTCGTCCGCCTGACTCGGAATGGGGCGAGACTTTGCGAGGCGCCTCCGTGTGCCAAAAATAGGCCGTGGCCACAGCCGCGCCCAAAAATACCCGCCCGAAGGCCGGGGCGCCAAGTTCGTCCAGCAGTAAAAGGCCACAAAAACGGGTGGGCTATAGCCTTGGGGGGTGGGACTGGCCAACTTCGTCCGCCGGACTCGGAATGGCGCGAGACTTTGCGAGGCTCCTCCGTGTGCCAAAAATAGGCCCCGGGCACAGCCGCGCCCAAAAATACCCGCCCGAAGGCCGGGGCGCCAAGTTCGTCCAGCGGTAAAAGGCCACAAAAACGGGTGGGCTATAGCCTTGGGGGGTGGGGCTGGCCAACTTCGTCCGCCGGACTCGGAATGGCGCGAGACTTTGCGAGGCGCCTCCGTGTGCCGAAAATGGGCCACGGGCACAGCTGCGCCCAAAAATACCCGCCCGAAGGCCGGGGCGCCAAGTTCGTCCAGCGGTAAAAGGCCACAAAAACGGGTGTGCTATAGCCTTGGGGGTGGGGCTGGCCAACTTCGTCCGCCGGACTCGGAATGGCGCGAGACTTTGCGAGGCACCTCCGTGTGCCAAAAATTGGCCGTGGGGACAGCCGCACCCAAAAATACCCGCTCGAAGGCCGGGGCGCCAAGTTCGCCCTGCGGAAAAAGGCCACAAAAACGGGTGGGCTATAGCCTTGGGGGGTGGGGCTGGCCAACTTCGTCCGCCGGACTCGGAATGGCGCGAGAGTTTGCAAGGCGCCTCCGTGTGCCGAAAATAGGCCATGGGCACAGCTGCGTCCAAAAATACCCGACCGAAGGCCGGGGCGCCAAGTTCGTCCAGCGGAAAAAGGCCACAAAAACGGGTGGGCTATAGCCTTGGGGGGTGGGGCTGGCCAACTTCGTCCGCCGGACTCGGAATGGCGCGAGACTTTGCGAGGCGCCTCCGTGTGCCAAAAATAGTCCGCGGGCACTGCCGTGCCCAAAAATACCCGCCCGAAGGCCGGGGCGCCAAATTCGTCCAGCGGAAAAAGGCCACAAAAACGGGTGGGCTATAGCCTTGGGGGGTGGGGCTGGCCAACTTCGTCCGCCTGACTCGGAATGGGGCGAGACTTTGCGAGGCGCCTCCGTGTGCCAAAAATAGGCCGTGGGCACAGCCGCGCCCAAAAATACCTGCCCGAAGGCCGGGGCGCCAAGTTCGTCCAGCGGTAAAAGGCCACAAAAACGGGTGGGCTATAGCCTTGGGGGGTGGGACTGGCCAACTTCGTCCGCCGGACTCGGAATGGCGCGAGACTTTGCGAGGCTCCTCCGTGTGCCAAAAATAGGCCGCGGGCACAGCCGCGCCCAAAAATACCCGCCCGAAGGCCGGGGCGCCAAGTTCGTCCAGCGGTAAAAGGGCACAAAAACGGGTGGGCTATAGCCTTGGGGGGTGGGGCTGGCCAACTTCGTCCGCCGGACTCGGAATGGCGCGAGACTTTGCGAGGCGCCTCCGTGTGCCGAAAATGGGCCACGGGCACAGCTGCGCCCAAAAATACCCGCCCGAAGGCCGGGGCGCCAAGTTCGTCCAGCAGAAAAAGGCCACAAAAACGGGTGGGCTATAGCCTTGGGGGGTGGGGCTGGCCAACTTTGTCCGCCGGACTCTGAATGGCGCGAGACTTTGCGAGGCACCTCCGTGTGCCAAAAATAGGCCGTGGGCACAGCCGTACCCAAAAATACCTGCCCCGAAGGCCGGGGCGCCAAGTTCGTCCAGCGGAAAAAGGCCACAAAAACGGGTGGGCTATAGCCTTGGGGGGTGGGGCTGGCCAACTTCGTCCGCCGGACTCGGAATGGCGCGAGAGTTTGCAAGGCGCCTCCGTGTGCCGAAAATAGGCCACGGGCACAGCTGCGTCCAAAAATACCCGACCGAAGGCCGGGGCGCCAAGTTCGTCCAGCGGAAAAAGGCCACAAAAACGGGTGGGCTATAGCCTTGGGGGGTGGGGCTGGCCAACTTCGTCTGCCTGACTCGGAATGGCGCATGACTTTGCGAGGCGCCACCGTGTGCCAAAAATAGGCCGCGGGCACTGCCGCGCCCAAAAATACCCGCCCGAAGGCCGGGGTGCCAAGTTCGTCCAGCGGAAAAAGGCCACAAAAACGGGTGGGCTATAGCCTTGGGGGGTGGGGCTGGCCATCTTCGTCCGCCGGACTCGGAATGGCGCGAGACTTTGTGAGGCGCCTCCGTGTGCCAAAAATAGTCCGCGGGCACTGCCGCGCCCAAAAATACGCGCCCGAAGGCCGGGGAGCCAAATTCGTCCAGCGGAAAAAGGCCACAAAAACGGGTGGGCTATAGCCTTGGGGGGTGGGGCTGGCCAACTTCGTCCGCCGGACTCGGAATGGCGCGAGACTTTGCGAGGCGCCTCCATGTGCCAAAAATAGGCCGCGGGCACTGCTGCGCCCAAAAATACCCGCCCGAAGGCCGGGGCGCCAAGTTCGTCCAGCGGAAAAAGGCCTCAAAAACGGGTGGGCTATAGGCTTGCGGGGTGGGGCTGGCCAACTTTGTCCGCCGGACTCGGAATGGCGCGAGACTTTGCGAGGCGCCTCCGTGTGCCAAAAATAGGCCGCGGGCACAGCCGCGCCCAAAAATACCAGCCCGAAGGCCAGGGCGCCAAGTTCGTCCAGCGGAAAAAGGCCACAAAAACGGGTGGGCTGTAGCCTTGGGGGGTGGGGCTGGCCCACTTCGTCCGCCGGACTCGGAATGGCGCGAGACTTTGCGAGGCGCTTCCGTGTGCCAAAAATAGGCCGCGGGCACAGCCGCGCCCAAAAATACCCGCCCGAAGGCCGGGGCACCAAGTTCGTCCAGCGGAAAAAGGCCACAAAAACGGGTGGGCTATAGCCTTGGGGGGTGGGGCTGGCCAACTTCGTCCGCCGGACTCGGAATGGCGGTAGACTTTGCGAGGCACCTCCGTGTGCCAAAAATAGGCAGCGGGCACAGCCGCGCCCAAAAATACCCGCCCGAAGGCCGGGGCGCCAAGTTCGTCCAGCGGAAAAAGGCCACAAAAACGGGTGGGCTATAGCCTTGGGGGGTGGGGCTGGCCAACTTTGTCCGCCGGACTTGGAATGGCGCGAGACTTTGGGAGGCACCTCCGTGTGCCAAAAATAGGCCGCGGGCGCAGCCGCACCCAAAAATACCGGCCCGAAGGCCGGGGCGCCAAGTTCGTCCAGCGGAAAAAGGCCACAAAAACGGGTGGGCTATAGCCTTGGGGGGTGGGGCTGGCCAACTTCGTCCGCCGAACTCGGAATGGCGCGAGACTTTCCGAGGTGCCTCCGTGTGCCAAAAATAGGCCGCGGGCACAGCCGCACCCAAAAATACCCGCCCGAAGGCCGGGGCGCCAAGTTCGTCCAGCGGAAAAAGGCCACAAAAACGGGTGGGCTATAGCCTTGGGGGGAGCTGCCCAACTTCGTCCGCCCGACTCGGAATGGCGCGAGACTTTGCGAGGTGCCTCCGTGTGCCAAAAATAGGCCGCGGGCACTGCCGCGCCCAACAATACCCGCCCGAAGGCCGGGGCACCAAGTTCGTCCAGCGGAAAAAGGCCTCAAAAACGGGTGGGCTATAGGCTTGCGGGGTGGGGCTGGCCAACTTCGTCCGCCGGACTCGGAATGGCGCGAGACTTTGCGAGGCGCCTCCGTGTGCCAAAAATAGGCCGCGGGCACTGCCGCGCCCAAAAATACCGGCCCGAAGGCCGGGGCGCCAAGTTCGTCCAGCGGAAAAAGGCCACAAAAACGGGTGGGCTATAGCCTTGGGGGGTGGGGCTGGCCAACTTCGTCCGCCGAACTCGGAATGGCGCGAGACTTTGCGAGGTGCCTCCGTGTGCCAAAAATAGGCCGCGGGCACAGCCGCGCCCAAAAATACCCGCCCCAAGGCCGGGGCGCCAAGTACGCCCAGCGGAAAAAGGCCACAAAAACGGGTGGGCTATAGCCTTGGGGGGTGGGGCTGGCCAACTTCGTCCGCCGGACTCGGAATGGCGCGAGACTTTGCGAGGTGCCTCCGTGTGCCAAAAATAGGCCGCGGACACAGCCGCGCCCAAAATTACCCGCCCGAAGGCCGGGGCGCCAAGTTCGTCCAGCGGAAAAAGGCCACAAAAACGGGTGGGCTATAGCCTTGGGGGGTGGGGCTGGCCAACTTCGTCCGCCGGACTCGGAATTGCGCGAGACTTTGCGAGGTGCCTCCGTGTGCCAAAAATAGGCCGCGGGCACATCCGTGCCCAAAAATACCCGTCCGAAGGCCGGGGTCCCAAGTTCGTCCAGCGGAAAGAGGCCACAAAAACGGGTGGGCTATAGCCCTGGGGGGTGGGGCTGGCCAACTTCGTCCGCCGGACTCGGAATGGCGCGAGACTTTCCGAGGAGCCTCCGTGTGCCAAAAATAGGCCGCGGGCACAGCCACGCCCAAAAATACCCGCCCGAAGACCGGGGCGCCACGTTCGTCCAGCGGAAAAAGGCCACAAAAACGGGTGGGCTTTAGCCTTGGGGGGTGGGGCTGGCCCACTTCGTCCGCCGGACTCGGAATGGCGCGAGACTTTGCGAGGTGCCTCCGTGTGCCAAAAATAGGCCGCGAGCACAGCCGCGCCCAAAAATACTTGCCGAAGGCCGGGGCGCCAAGTTCGTCCAGCGGAAAAAGGCCACAAAAACGGGTGGGCTATAGCCTTGGGGGGTCGGGCAGGCCGACTTCGTCCGCCGGAATCGGAATTGCGCGAGACTTTGCGAGGCGCCTCCGTGTGCCAAAAATAGGCCGCGGGCACAGCCGCGCCCAAAAATACCCGCCCGAAGACCGGGGCGCCACGTTCGTCCAGCGGAAAAAGGCCACAAAAACGGGTGGGCTATAGCCTTGGGGGGTGGGGCTGGCCCACTTCGTCCGCCGGACTCGGAATGGCGCGAGATTTTGCGAGGTGCCTCCGTGTGCCAAAAATAGGCCGCGAGCACAGCCTCGCCCAAAAATACCCGCCCGAAGGCCGGGGCGCCAAGTTCGTCCAGCGGAAAAAGGCCACAAAAACGGGTGGGCTATAGCCTTGAGGGTGGGGCTGGCCAACTGGTCCGCCGGACTCGGAATGGCGCAAGACCTTGCGAGGCGCCTCCGTGTGCCAAAAAAAAATAGCAGGGGCACAGGCGCGCCCAAAAATACCCGCCCGAAGGCCGGGGCGCCAAGTTCGTCCAGCGGAAAAAGGCCACAAAAACGGGTGGGCTATAGCCTTGGGGGGTGGGGCTGGCCAACTTCGTCCGCCGGACTCGGAATGGCACGAGACTTTGCGAGGCGCCTCTGTGTGCCAAAAATAGGCCGCGGGCACAGCCGCGCCCAAAAATACCCGCCCGAAGGCCGGGGCGCCAAGTTCGTCCAACGGAAAAAGGCCACAAAAACGGGTGGGCTATACCCTTGGGGGGTGGGGCTGGCCAATTTCGTCCGCCGGACTCGGAATGGCACGAGAATTTTCGAGGTGCCTCCGTGTGCCAAAAATAGGCCGCGGGTACAGCCGCGCTCAAAAATACCCGCCCTAAGGCCGGGGCGCCAAGTTCGTCCAGCGGAAAAAGGCCACAAAAACGGGTGGGCTATAGCCTTGGGGGGTGGGGCTGGCCAACTTCGTCCGCCGGACTCGGAATGGCGCGAGACTTTGTGATGCGCCTCCATGTGCCAAAAATAGGCCGCGGGCACAGCCGTACCCAAAAATACCCGCCCAAAGGCCGGGGCACCAAGTTCGTCCAGCGGAAATAGGCCACAAAAATGGGTGGGCTATAGCCTTGGGGGGTGGGGCAGGCCAACTTTGTCCGCCGGACTCGGAATGGCGCGAGACTTTGCGACGTGCCTCCGTGTGCCAAAAATAGGCCGCGGGCAATGCCGCGCCCAAAAATACCCGCCCGAAGGCCGGGGCGCCAAGTTCGTCCAGCGGAAAAAGGCCACAAAAACGGGTGGGCTATAGCCTTGGGGGGTGGGGCTGGCCAACTTCGTCCACCGGATTCGGAATGGCGCGAGACTTTGCGAGATGCCTCCGTGTGCCAAAAATAGGCCGCGGGCACAGCCGCACCCAAAAATACCCGCCCGAAGGCTGGGGCGCCAAGTTCGTCCAGCGGAAAAAGGCCACAAAAACGGGTGTGCTATAACTTTGGTGGGTGGGGCTGGCCAACTTCGTCCGCCGGACTCGGATTGGCGCGAGACTTTGCGAGGCGCCTCCGTGTGCCAATAATAGGCCACGGGCACTGCCGCGCCCAAAAATACCCGCCCGAAGGCCGGGGCGCCAAGTTCGTCCAGCGGAAAATGGCCACAAAAATGGGTGGGCTATAGCCTTGGGGAGTGGGGCTGGCCCACTTCGTCCTCCGGACTCGGAATGGCGCGAGACTTTGCGAGGCACCTCCGTGTGCCAAAAATAGGCCTCGGACACAGCCGCTCCCAAAAATACCCGCCCGAAGGCTGGGGCGCCAAGTTCGTCCCGCGGAAAAAGGCCACAAAAACGGGTGTGCTATAACCTTGGGGGGTGGGGCTGGCAAACTTCGTCCGCCGGACTCGGAATGGCGCGAGACTTTTTGAGGCGCGTCCGTCTGCCAAAAATAGGCCACGGGCACAGCCGCACCCTAAAATACCCGCCCGAAGGCCGGGGCGCCAAGTTCGTCCAGCGGAAAAAGGCCAGAAAAACGGGTGGGCTATAGCCTTGGGGGGTGGGGCTGGCCAACTTCGTCTGCCGGACTCGGAATGGCGTGAGACTTTCCGAGGCACCTCCGTGTACCAAAACTAGGCCGCGGGCACAGCCACGCCCAAAAATTCCTGCCCGAAGGCCGGGGCGCCAAGTTCGTCCAGCGGAAAAAGGCCAGAAAAACGGGTGGGCTATAGCCTTGGGGGGTGGGGCTGGCCACCTTCGTCCGCCGGCTTCGGAATGGCGCGAGACTTTGCGAGGCATCTCCGTGTGCCAAAAATAGGCCGCGGGGAATGCCGCGCCCAAAAATACCCGCCTGAAGGCCGGTGCGCCAAGTTCGTCCAGCGGAAAAATGCCACAAAAACGGGTGGGCTATAGCCTTGGGGGGTGGGGCTGGCCAACTTCGTCCGCAGGACTCGGAATGGCGTGAGACTTTGCAAGCTAGCTCCGTGTGCCAAAAATAGGCCGCGGGCACAACCGCGTCCAAAAATACCCGCCCGAAGGCCGGGGCGCCAAGTTCGTCCAGCGGAAAAAGGCCACAAAAACGGGTGGGCTATAGCCTCGGGGGGTGGGGCTGGCCAACTTCGTCCGCCGGACTCGGAATGGCGCGAGACTTTGCGAGGCGCCTCCGTGTGCCAAAAATAGGCCGCGGGCACAGCCGCGGGCACAGCCGCGCCTAAAAATACCCGCCCCAAGGCCGGGGCGCCAAGTTCGTCTAGTGGAAAAAGGCCACAAAAACGGGTGGGCTATAGCCTTGGGGGGTGGGGCTGGCCAACTTCGTCCGCGGGACTCGGAATGGCACGAGACTTTGCGAGGCGCCTCCATGTGCCAAAAATAGGCCACGGGCACAGCCGCGCCCAAAAATACCCGCCCGAAGGCCGGGGTGCCAAGTTCGTCCAGCGGAAAAAGGCCACAAAAACGGGTGGGCTATAGCCTTGGGGGGTGGGGCTGGCCAACTTCGTCCGCCGGACTCGGATTGGTGCTAGACTTTGCGAGGCGCCTCCGTGTGCCAAAAATAGGCCGCGGGCACAGCCGCGCCCAAAAATACCCGTCCAAAGGCCGGGGCACCAAGTTCGTCCAGCGGAAAAAGGCCACAAAAACGGGTGGGAGCCTTGGCGGGTGGGGCTGGCCAACTTCGTCCGCCGGACTCGGAATGGCGCGAGACTTTGCGAGGCGCCTCCGTGTGCCAAAAATAGGCCGCGGGCACAGCCGCGCCCAAAAATACCCGCCCGAAGGCCGGGGCGCCAAGTTCGTCCAGCGGAAAAAGGTCACAAAAACGGGTGGCTATAGCCTTGGGGGGTGGGGCTGGCCAACTTCGTCCGCCGGACTCGGATTGGCGCTAGACTTTGCGAGGCGCCTCCGTGTGCCAAAAATAGGCCACGGGCACAGCCGCACCCAAAAATACCCGCCCGAAGGCCGGGGCGCCGAGTTCGTCCTGCGGAAAAAGGCCACAAAAACGGGTGGGCTATAGCCTTGGGGGGTGGGGCTGGTCAACTTCGTCCGCCGGACTCGGAATGGCGTGAGACTTTGCGAGGCACCTCCGTGTGCCAAAAATAGGCCGCGCGAACAGCCACGCCCAAAAATACCCGCCCGAAGGCCGGGGCGCCAAGTTCGTCCAGCGGAAAAAGGTCACAAAAACGGTTGGGCTATAGCCTTGGGGGGTGGGGCTGGCCAACTTCGTCTGCCGGACTCGGATTGGCGCTAGACTTTGGAAGGCGCCTCCGTGTGCCAAAAATAGGCTGCGGGCACAGCCGCGCCCGAAAATACCCGTCCGAAGGCCGGGGCGCCAAGTTCGTCCAGCGGAAAAAGGGCACAAAAACGGGTGGCAGCCTTGGGGGGTGGGGCTGGCCAACTTCGTCCGCCGGACTCGGAATGGCGCGAGACTTTGCGAGGCGCCTCCGTGTGCAAAAAATAGGCCGCGGGCACAGCCACACCCAAAAATACGAGCCCAAAGGCCGGGGCGCCAAGTTCGTCCAGCGGAAAAAGGCCACAAAAACGGGTGGGCTATAGCCTTGGGGGGTGGGGCTGGCCAACTTCGTCCGCCGGACTCGGAATGGCACGAGACTTTGCGAGGCGCCTCTATGTGCCAAAAATAGGCCGCGGGCACAGCCGCGCCCAAAAATACCCGCCCGAAGGCCGGGGTGCCAAGTTCGTCCAGCGGAAAAAGGCCACAAAAACGGGTGGGCTATAGCCTTGGGGGGTGGGGCTGGCCAACTTCGTCCGCCGGACTCGGATTGGTGCTAGACTTTGCGAGGCACCTCCGTGTGCCAAAAATAGGCCGCGGGCACAGCCGCGCCCAAAAATACCCATCCAAAGGCCGGGGCACCAAGTTCGTCCAGCGGAAAAACGCCACAAAAACGGGTGGGAGCCTTGGCGGGTGGGGCTGGCCAACTTCGTCCGCCGGACTCGGAATGGCGCGAGCCTTTGCGAGGCGCCTCCATGTGCCAAAAATAGGCCGCGGGCACAGCCGCGCCCAAAAATACCCGCCCGAAGGCCGGGGCGCCAAGTTCGTCCAGCGGAAAAAGGCCACAAAAACGGGTGGGCTATATCCTTGGGGGGTGGGGCTGGCCAACTTCGTCCGCCGGACTCGGAATGGTGCGAGACATTGCGAGGTGCCTCCGTGTGCCAAAAATAGGCCGCGGGCACAGCCACGCCCAAAAATACCCGCCCGAAGGCCGGGGCGCCAAGTTCGTCCAGCGGAAAAAGGCCACAAAAACGGGTGGGCTATAGCCTTGGGGGGTGGGGCTGGCCAACTTCGTCCGCCGGACTCGGATTGGCGCGAGACTTTGCGAGGCGCCTCCGTGTGTCAAAAATAGGCCGCGGGCACAGCCGCGCCCAAAAATACCCGTCCGAAGGCCGGGGCGCCAAGTTCGTCCAGCGGAAAAAGGCCACAAAAACGGGAGGGAGCCTTGGGGGGTGGGGCTGGCCAACTTCGTCCGCCGGACTCGGAATGGCGCGAGACTTAGCGAGGCACCTCCGTGTGCCAAAAATAGGCAGCGGGCACAGCCACGCCCAAAAATACGAGCCCAAAGGCCGGGGCGCCAAGTTCGTCCAGCGGAAAAAGGCCACAAAAACGGGTGGGCTATAGCCTTGGGGGGTGGGGCTGGCCAACTTCGTCCGCCGGACTCGGAATGGCGCGAGACTTTGTGAGGCCCCTCCGTGTGCCAAAAATAGGCCATGGCCACAGCCGC
Organism: Citrus cavaleriei; assembly: GCA_030448935.1. Classification (NCBI taxonomy): domain Eukaryota; kingdom Viridiplantae; phylum Streptophyta; class Magnoliopsida; order Sapindales; family Rutaceae; genus Citrus; species Citrus cavaleriei. Next base: position 111,097 of record JAUJEM010000028.1, on the reverse strand, counting down.
ACCCAAAAATACCCGCCCGAAGGCCGGGGCGCCGAGTTCGTCCAGCGGAAAAATGCCACAAAAACGGGTGGGCTATAGCCTTGGGGGGTGGGGCTGGTCAACTTCGTTCGCCGGACTCGGAATGGCGTGAGACTTTGCGAGGCACCTCCGTGTGCCAAAAATAGGCCGCGGGCACAGCCGCGCCCAAAAATACCCGCCCGAAGGCCGGGGCGCCAAGTTCGTCCAGCGGAAAAAGGTCACAAAAACGGGTGGGCTATAGCCTTGGGGGGTGGGGCTGGCCAACTTCGTCCGCCGGACTCGGATTGGCGCTAGACTTTGCGAGGCGCCTCCGTGTGCCAAAAATAGGCTGCGGGCACAGCCGCGCCCAAAAATACCCGTCCGAAGGCCGGGGCGCCAAGTTCGTCCAGCGGAAAAAGGGCACAAAAACGGGTGGGAGCCTTGGGGGGTGGGGCTGGCCCACTTCGTCCGCCGGACTTGGAATGGCGCGAGACTTTACGAGGTGCCTCCGTGTGCCAAAAATAGGCCGCGGGCACAGCCGCGCCCAAAAATACCAGCCCGAAGGCCGGGGCGCCAAGTTCGTCCAGAGGAAAGAGGCCACAAAAACGAGTGGGCTATAGCCTTGGGGGGTGGGGCTGGCCAACTTCGTCCGCCGGACTCGGAATGGCGCGAGACTTTGCGAGGCGCCTCCGTGTGCCAAAAATAGGCCGCGGGCACAGCCGAGCCCAAAAATACCCGCCCGAAGGCCGGGGCGCCAAGTTCGTCCAGCGGAAAAAGGCCACAAAAACGGGTGGGCTATAGCCTTGGGGGGTGGGGCTGGCCAACTTCGTCCGCCGGACTCGGATTGGCGCGAGACTTTGCGAGGCGCCTCCGTGTGACAAAAATAGGCCGCGGGTACAGCCGCGCCCAAAAATACCCGTCCGAAAGCCGGGGCGCCAAGTTCGTCCAGCGGAAAAAGGCCACAAAAACGGGTGGGAGCCTTGGGGGGTGTGGCTGGCCAACTTCGTCCGCCGGACTCGGAATGGCGCGAGACTTTGCGAGGCGCCTCCGTGTGCAAAAAATAGGCCGCGGGCACAGCCACACCCAAAAATACGAGCCCAAAGGCCGGGGCGCCAAGTTCGTCCAGCAGAAAAAGGCCACAAAAACGGGTGGGCTATAGCCTTGGGGGGTGGGGCTGGCCAACTTCGTCCGCTGGACTCGGAATGGCGCGAGACTTTGTGAGGCGCCTCCGTGTGCCAAAAATAGGCCGCGGGCACAGCCGCGCCCAAAAATACCCGCCCGAAGGCCGGGGCGCCAAGTTCGTCCAGCGGAAAAAGGCCACAAAAACGGGTGGGCTATAGCCTTGGGGGGTGGGGCTGGCCCACTTCGTCCGCCGGACTCGGAATGGCGCGAGACTTTGCGAGGTGCCTCCGTGGGCCAAAAATAGTCTGCGGGCACAGCCGCACCCAAAAATACCCGCCTGAAGGCCGGGGCGCCAAGTTCGTCCAGCGGAAAAAGGCCACAAAAACGGGTGGGCTATAGCCTTGGGGGGTGGGGCTGGCCAACTTCGTCCGCCGGACTCCGAATGGCGCGAGACTTTGCGAGGCACCACCGTGTGCCAAAAATAGGCAGCGGGTACAACCGCGCCCAAAAATATCCGCCCGAAGACCGGGGCGCCACGTTCGTCCGGCGGAAAAAGGCCACAAAAACGGGTGGGCTATACCCTTGGGGGGTGGGGCTGGCCAACTTCGTCCGCCGGACTCGGAATGGCGCGAGACTTTGCGAGGCGCCTCTGTGTGCCAAAAATAGGCCGCGGGCACAGCCACGCCCAAAAATACCCGCCCGAAGGCCGGGGCACCAAGTTCGTCCAGCGGAAAAAGGCCACAAAAACGGGTGGGCTATAGCCTTGGGGGGTGGGGCTGGCCAACTTCGTCCGCCGGACTCGGATTGGCGCGAGACTTTGCGAGGCGCCTCCGTTTGCCAAAAATAGGCCGCGGGCACAGCCACGCCGAGAAATACCCGCCCGAAGGCCGGGGCGCCAAGTTCGTCCAGCGGAAAAAGGCCACAAAAACGGGTGGGCTATAGCCTTGGGGGGTGGGGCTGGCCAAATTCGTCCGCCGGATGCGGAATGGCGCGAGACTTTGCGAGGCGCCTCCGTGTGCCAAAAATAGGCCGCGGGCACAGCCGCGCCCAAAAATACCCCCCCGAAGGCCGGGGCGCCAAGTTCGTCCAGCTGAAAAAGGCCACAAAAACGGGTGGGCTATAGCCTTGGGGGGTGGGGCTGGCCAAATTCGTCCGCCGGACTCGGAATGGCGCGAGACTTTGCGAGGCGCCTCCGTGTGCCAAAAATAGGCCGCGGGCACAGCCGCGCCCAAAATTACCCGCCCGAAGGCCGGGGCGCCAAGTTCGTCCAGCGGAAAAAGGCCACAAAAACGGGTGGGCTATAGCCTTGGAGGGTGGGGCTGGCCAAATTCGTCCGCCGGACTCGGAATGGCGCGAGACTTTGCGAGGCACCTCCGTGTGCCAAAAATAGGCCAAGGGCACAGCCACGCCCAAAAATACCCGCCTGAAGGCTGGGGCGCCAAGTTCGTCCAGCGGAAAAAGGCCACAAAAACGGGAGGGCTAGAGCCTTGGGGGGTGGGACTGGCCAACTTCGTCCGCCGGACTCGGAATGGCGCGAGACTTTGCGAGGCACCTCCGTGTGCCAAAAATAGGCCAAGGGCACAGCCACGCCCAAAAATACCCGCCTGAAGGCTGGGGCGCCAAGTTCGTCCAGCGGAAAAAGGCCACAAAAACGGGTGGGCTATAGCCTTGGGGGGTGGGGCTGGCCAACTTCGTCCGCCGGACTCGGAATGGCGCGAGACTTTGCGAGGCACCACCGTGTGCCAAAAATACGCAGCGGGCACAGCCGCGCCCAAAAAACCCACCCGAAGACCGGGGCGCCACGTTCGTCCAGCGGAAAAAGGCCACAAAAATGGGTGGGCTATAGCCTTGGGGGGTGGGGCTGGCCAACTTCGTCCGCCGGACTCGGAATGGCGCGAGACTTTGCGAGGCGCCTCTGTGTGCCAAAAATAGGCCGCGGGCAAAGCCGCGCCCAAAAATACCCGCCCGAAGGCCGGGGCGCCGAGTTCGTCCAGCGGAAAAAGGCCACAAAAACGGGTGGGCTATAGCCTTGGGGGGTGGGGCTGGCCAACTTCGTCCGCCGGACTCGGAATGGAGCGAGACTTTGCGAGGCGCCTCCGTGTGCCAAAAATAGGCCGCGGGCACAGCCGCGCCCAAAAATACCTGCCCGAAGGCCGGGGCGCCAAGTTCGTCCAGCGGAAAAAGGGCACAAAAACGGGTGGGCTATAGCCTTGGGGGGTGGGGCTGGCCAACTTCGTCCGCCGGACTCGGATTGGCACGAGACTTTGCGAGGCGCCTCCGTGTGCCAAAAATAGGCCGCGCGCACAGCCGCTCTTAAAAATACCCATCCGAAGGCCGGGGCGCCAAGTTCGTCCAGCGGAAAAAGGCCACAAAAACAGGTGGGAGCCTTGGGGGGTGGGGCTGGCCGACTTCGTCCGCCAGACTCGGAATGGCGCGAGACTTTGCGAGGCGCCTCCGTGTGCCAAAAATAGGCCGCGAGCACAGCCGCGCCCAAAAATACCCGCCCGAAGGCCGGCGCGCCAAGTTCGTCCAGCGGAAAAAGGCCACAAAAACGGGTGGGCTATAGCCTTGGGGGGTGGGGCTGGCCAACTTCATCCGCTGGACTCGGAATGGCGCGAGACTTTGCGAGGTGCCTCCGTGTGCCAAAAATAGGCCGCGGGCACAGCCGCGCCCAAAAATACGCGCCCGAAGGCCGGGGCGCCAAGTTCGTCCAGCGGTAAAAGGCCACAAAAACGGGTGGGCTATAGCCTTGGGGGGTGGGGCTGGCCAACTTCGTCCGCCGGACTCGAAATGGCGCGAGACTTTGCGAGGCGCCTCCGTGTCCTAAAAATAGGCCGCGGGCACAGCCACGCCCAAAAATACCCGCCCGAAGGCCGGGGCGCCAAGTTCGTCCAGCGGAAAAAGGCCACAAAAATGGGTGGGCTATAGCCTTGGGGGGTGGGGCTGGCCAACTTCGTCCGCCGGACTATGAATGGCGCGAGACTTTGCGAGGTGCCTCCGTGTGCCAAAAATAGGCCGCGGGCACAGCCGCCCACAAAAATACCCACCCGAAGGCCGGGGGGTCAAGTTCGTCCAGCGGAAAAAGGCCACAAAAACGGGTGGGCTATAGCTTTGGGGGGTGGGGCTGGCCAACTTCGTCCGCCGGACTCGGAATGGCACGAGACTTTGCGAGGTGCCTCCGTGTGCCAAAAATAGTCCGCGGTCACAGCCGCGCCCAAAAATACCCGCCCGAAGGCCGTGGCGCCAAGTTTGTCCAGCGGAAAAAGGCCACATAAACGGGTGGGCTATAGCCTTGGGGGGTGGGGTTGGGCCACTTCGTCCGCCGGACTCGGAATGGCGCGAGACTTTGCGAGGCGCCTCCATGTGCCAAAAATAGGCCGTGCCCAAAAATACCCGCCCGAAGGCCGGGGCGCCAAGTTCGTCCAGCGGAAAAAGGCCACAAAAACGGATGGGCTATAGCCTTGGGGGGTGGGGCTGGCCAACTTCGTCCGCCGGACTCAGAATGGCGCGAGACTTTGTGAGGCGCCTCCGTGTGCCAAAAATAGACCGCGGGCAAAGCCGCGCCCAAAAATACCCGCCCGAAGGCCGGGGCGCCGAGTTCGTCCAGCGGAAAAAGGCCACAAAAACGGGTGGGCTATAGCCTTGGGGGGTGGGGCTGGCCAACTTCGTCCGCCGGACTCGGAATGGAGCGAGACTTTACGAGGCGCCTCCGTGTGCCAAAAATAGGCCGCGGGCACAGCCGCGCCCAAAAATACCCGCCCGAAGGCCGGGGCGCCAAGTTCGTCCAGCGGAAAAAGGCAACAAAAACGGGTGGGCTATAGCCTTGGGGGGTGGGACTGGCCAACTTCGTCCGCCGGACTCGGATTGGCACGAGACTTTGCGAGGCGCCTCCGTGTGCCAAAAATAGGCCGCGCGCACAGCCGCTCTTAAAAATACCCGTCCGAAGGCCGGGGCGCCAAGTTCGTCCAGCGGAAAAAGGCCACAAAAACAGGTGGGAGCCTTGCGGGGTGGGGCTGGCCAACTTCGTCCGCCAGACTCGGAATGGCGCGAGACTTTGCGAGGCGCCTCCGTGTGCCAAAAATAGGCCGCGGGCACAGCCGCGCCCAAAAATACCCGCCCGAAGGCCGGCGCGCCAAGTTCGTCCAGCGGAAAAAGGCCACAAAAACGGGTGGGCTATAGCCTTGGGGGGTGGGGCTGGCCAACTTCATCCGCCGGACTCGGAATGGCGCGAGACTTTGCGAGGTGCCTCCGTGTGCCAAAAATAGGCCGCGGGCACAGCCGCGGCCAAAATTCCCGCCCGAAGGCCGGGGCGCCAAGTTCGTCCAACGGTAAAAGGCCACAAAAACGGGTGGGCTATAGCCTTGGGGGGTGGGGCTGGCCAACTTCGTCCGCCGGACTCGAAATGGCGCGAGACTTTGCGAGGCGCCTCCGTGTCCTAAAAATAGGCCGCGGGCACAGCCACGCCCAAAAATACCCGCACGAAGGCCGGGGCGCCAAGTTCGTCCAGCGGAAAAAGGCCACAAAAATGGGTGGGCTATAGCCTTGGGGGGTGGGGCTGGCCAACTTCGTCCGCCGGACTATGAATGGAGCGAGACTTTGCGAGGTGCCTCCGTGTGCCAAAAATAGGCCGCGGGCACAGCCGCCCACAAAAATACCCACCCGAAGGCCGGGGGGTCAAGTTCGTCCAGCGGAAAAAGGCCACAAAAACGGGTGGGCTATAGCTTTGGGGGGTGGGGCTGGCCAACTTCGTCCGCCGGACTCGGAATGGCACGAGACTTTGCGAGGTGCCTCCGTGTGCCAAAAATAGTCCGCGGTCACAGCCGCGCCCAAAAATTCCCGCCCGAAGGCCGTGGCGCCAAGTTCGTCCAGCGGAAAAAGGCCACAAAAACGGGTGGGCTATAGCCTTGGGGGGTGGGGCTGGCCAACTTCGTCCGCCGGACTCGGAATGGAGCGAGACTTTGCGAGGCACCTCCGTGTGCCAAAAATAGGCCGCGGGCACAGCCGCGCCCAAAAATACCCGCCCGAAGGCCGGGGCGCCAAGTTCGTCCAGCGGAAAAAGGCAACAAAAACGGGTGGGCTATAGCCTTGGGGGGTGGGGCTGGCCAACTTCGTCCGCCGGACTCGGATTGGCACGAGACTTTGCGAGGCGCCTCCGTGTGCCAAAAATAGGCCGCGCGCACAGCCGCTCTTAAAAATACCCGTCCGAAGGCCGGGGCGCCAAGTTCGTCCAACGGAAAAAGGCCACAAAAACAGGTGGGAGCCTTGCGGGATGGGGCTGGCCAACTTCGTCCGCCGGACTCGGAATGGCGCGAGACTTTGCGAGGCGCCTCCGTGTGCCAAAAATAGGCCGCGGGGACAGCCGCGCCCAAAAATACCCGCCCGAAGGCCGGGGCGCCAAGTTCGTCCAGCGGAAAAAGGCCACAAAAACGGGTGGGCTATAGCCTTGGGGGGTGGGGCTGGCCAACTTCGTCCGCCGGACTCGGAATGGCGCGAGACTTTGCGAGCTGCCTTCGTGTGCCAAAAATAGGCCGCGGGCACAGCCGCGCCCAAAAATACACGCCCGAAGGCCGGGGCGCCAAGTTCGTCCAGCGGTAAAAGGCCACAAAAACGGGTGGGCTATAGCCTTGGGGGGTGGGGCTGGCCAACTTCGTCCGCCGGACTCGAAATGGCGCGAGACTTTGCGAGGCGCCTCCGTGTCCTAAAAATAGGCCGCGGGCACAGCCACGCCCAAAAATACCCGCCCGAAGGCCGGGGCGCCAAGTTCGTCCAGCGGAAAAAGGCCACAAAAATGGGTGGGCTATAGCCTTGGGGGGTGGGGCTGGCCAACTTCGTCCGCCGGACTATGAATGGCGCGAGCCTTTGCGAGGTGCCTCCGTGTGCCAAAAATAGGCCGCGGGCACAGCCGCCCACAAAAATACCCACCCGAAGGCCGGGGGGTCAAGTTCGTCCAGCGGAAAAAGGCCACAAAAACGGGTGGGCTATAGCTTTGGGGGGTGGGGCTGGCCAACTTCGTCCGCCGGACTCGGAATGGCACGAGACTTTGCGAGGTGCCTCCGTGTGCCAAAAATAGTCCGCGGTCACAGCCGCGCCCAAAAATTCCTGCCCGAAGGCCGTGGCGCCAAGTTTGTCCAGCCGGAAAAGGCCACATAAACGGGTGGGCTATAGCCTTGGGGGGTGGGGTTGGGCCACTTCGTCCGCCGGACTCGGAATGGCGCGAGACTTTGCGAGGCGCCTCCATGTGCCGAAAATAGGCCGCGCCCAAAAATACCCGCCCGAAGGCCGGGGCGCCAAGTTCGTCCAGCGGAAAAAGGCCACAAAAACGGATGGGCTATAGCCTTGGGGGGTGGGGCTGGCCAACTTCGTCCGCCGGACTCAGAATGGCGCGAGACTTTGTGAGGCATCTCCGTGTGCCAAAAATAGGCCGCGGGCACAGCCGCGCCCAAAAATACCCGCCCGAAGGCCGGGGCGCCAAGTTCGTCCAGCGGAAAAAGGCCACAAAAACGGGTGGGCTATAGCCTTGGGGGGTGGGTCTGGCCAACTTCGTCCGCCGGACTCGGAATGGCGCGGGGCTTTGCGAGGTGCCTCCATGTGCCAAAAAATAGGCCTTGGCACAGCCGCGCCCAAAAAACCGCAAGGCCGGGGCGCCAAGTTCGTCCTGCGGTAAAAGGCCACAAAAACGGGTGGGCTATAGCCTTGGGGGGTGGGGTTGGCCAACTTCGTCCGCCGGACTCGGAATGGCGCGAGACTTTCCGAGGCGCCTCCGTGTGCCAAAAATAGGCCGCGGGCACAGCCGAACCCAAAAATACCCGCCCGAAGGCCGGGGCGCCAAGTTCGTCCAGCGGAAAAAGGCCACAAAAACGGGTGGGCTATAGCCTTGGGGGGTGGGGCTGGCCAAGTTCGTCCGCCGGACTCGGAATGGCGCGAGACTTTGTGAGGCGCCTCCGTGTGCCAAAAATAGGCCGTGGGCACAGCCGCGCCCAAAAATACCCGCCTGAAGGCCGGGGCGCCAAGTTCATCCAGCGGAAAAAGGCCATAAAAAAGGGTGGGCTATAGCCTTGGGGGGTGGGGCTGGCCAACTTCGTCCGCCGGACTCGGAATGGCGCGAGGCTTTGCGAGGCGCCTCTGTGTGACAAAAATAGGCCGCGGGCACAGCCGCGCACAAAAAAACCATCCCGAAGGTCGGGGCGCCAAGTTCGTCCAGCGGTAAAAGGCCACAAAAACGGGTGGGCTATAGCCTTGGGGGGTGGGGCTGGCCAAGTTCGTCCGCCGGACTCGGAATGGCGCGAGACTTTCCGAGGCGCCTCCGTGTGCCAAAAATAGGCCGCGGGCACAGCCGCGCCCAAAAATACCCGCCCGAAGGCCGGGGCGCCAAGTTCGTCCAGCGGTAAAAGGCCACAAAAACGGGTGGGCTATAGCCTTGGGGGGTGGGGCTGGCCAAGTTCGTCCCCCGGACTCGGAATGGCGCGAGACTTTCCGAGGCGCCTCCGTGTGCCAAAAATAGGCCGCGGGCACAGCCGCGCCCAAAAATACCCGCCCGAAGGCCGGGGCGCCAAGTTCGTCCAGCGGTAAAAGGCCAGAAAAACGGGTGGGCTATAGCCTTGGGGGGTGGGGCTGGCCAACTTCGTCCGCCGGACTCGGAATGGTGCGAGACTTTGCGAGGCACCTCCGTGTGCCAAAAATAGGCTGCGGGCACAGCCGCGCCCAAAAATGCCCGCCCGAAGGCCGGGGCGCCAAGTTCGTCCAGCGGAAAAAGGCCACAAAAACGGGTGGGCTATAGCCTTGGGGGGTGGGGCTGGCCAACTTCGTCCGCCGGAATCGGAATGGCGCGAGACATTGCGAGGCGCCTCCGTGTGCTAAAACTAGGCCACGGGCACAGCCGCGCCCAAAAATACCCGCCCGAAGGCCGGGGCGCCAAGTTCGTCCAGCGGAAAAAGGCCACAAAAACGGGTGGGCTATAGCCTTGGGGGGTGGGGCTGGCCTACTTCGTCCGCCGGACTCGGAATGTCGCGAGACTTTGCGTGGCGCCTCCGTGTGTCAAAAATAGGCCGCGGGCACAGCCGCTCCCAAAAATACCCGCCCGAAGGCCGGGGCGCCAAGTTCGTCCAGCGGAAAAAGGCCACAAAAACGGGTGGGCTATAGCCTTGGGGGGTGGGGCTGGCCAACTTCGTCCGCCGGACTCGGAATGGCGGGAGACTTTGCGAGGCGCCTCCGTGTACCAAAACTAGGCCTCGGGCACAGCCGCGCCCAAAAATACCCGCCCGAAGGTCGGGGCGCCAAGTTCGTCCAGCGGAAAAAGGCCACAAAAACGGGTGGGCTATAGCCTTGGGGGGTGGGGCTGGCCTACTTCGTCCGCCGGACTCGGAATGGCGCGAGACTTTGCGTGGCGCCTCCGTGTGTCAAAAATAGGCCGCGGGCACAGCCGCTCCCAAAAATACCCGCCCGAAGGCCGGGGCGCCAAGTTCGTCCAGCGGAAAAAGGCCACAAAAACGGGTGGGCTATAGCCTTGGGGGGTGGGGCTGGCCTACTTCGTCCGCCGGACTCGAAATGGCGCGAGACTTTGCGTGGCACCTCCGTGTGCCAAAACTAGGGCGTGGGCACAGCCGCTCCCAAAAATACCCGCCCGAAGGCCGGGGCGCCAAGTTCATCCAGCGGAAAAAGGCCACATAAACGGGTGGGCTATAGCCTTGGGGGGTGGGGTTGGGCCACTTCGTCCGCCGGACTCGGAATGGCGCGAGACTTTGCGAGGCGCCTCCATGTGCCAAAAATAGGCCGCGGACACAGCCACACCCAAAAATACCCGCCCAAAGGCCGGGGCGCCAAGTTCGTCCAGCGGAAAAAGGCCACAAAAACGGATGGGCTATAGCCTTGGGGGGTGGGGCTGGCGAATTTCGTCCGCCGGACTCGGAATGGCGCGAGACTTTGTGAGGCGCCTCCGTGTGCCAAAAATAGGCCGCGGGCACAGCCGCGCCCAAAAATACCCGCCCGAAGGCCGGGGCGCCAAGTTCGTCCAGCGGAAAAATGCCACAAAAACGGGTGGGCTATAGCCTTGGGGGGTGGGTCTGGCCAACATCGTCCGCCGGACTCGGAATGGCTCGGGGCTTTGCGAGGCGCCTCCGTGTGCCCAAAATAGGCCGCGGGCACAGCCGCGCCCAAAAAAACCCGCCAGAAGGCCGGGGCGCCAAGTTCGTCCTGCGGTAAAAGGCCACAAAAACGGGTGGGCTAGAGCCTTGGGGGATGGGGCTGGCCAACTTCGTCCGCCGAACTCGGAATGGCGCGTTACTTTGCGAGGCACCTCTGTGTGCCAAAAATAGGACGCGGGCACAGCCGTGCCCAAAAATACCCGCCCGAAGGCCGGGGCGCCAAGTTCGTCCAGCGGAAAAAGGCCACAAAAACGGGTGGGCTACAGCCTTGGGGGGTGGGGCTGGCCAGCTTCGTCCGCCGGACTCGAAATCGCGCGAGACTTTGCGAGGCGCCTCCGTGTGCCAAAAATAGGCCGCGGGCACAGCCGCGCCCAAAAATACCCGCCCGAAGGCCGGGGCGCCAAGTTCATCCAGCGGAAAAAGGCCAGAAAAACGGGTGGGCTATAGCCTTGGGGGGTGGGGCTGGCCAAGTTCGTCCGCCGGACTCGGAATGGCGCGAGACTTTGCGAGTCGCTTCCGTGAGCCAAAAATAGGCTGCAGGCAGAGCCGCGTCCAAAAATACCTGCCCGAAGGCCGGGACGCCAAGTTCGTCCAGCGGTAAAAGGCCAGAAAAACGGGTGGGCTATAGCCTTGGGGGGTGGGGCTGGCCAACTTCCTCCGCCGGGCTCGGAATGGCGCGAGACTTTGTGAGGCACCTCCGTGTGCCAAAAATATGCCGCGGGCACAGCCGCGCCCAAAAATACCCACCCGAAGGCCGGGGCGCCAAGTTCGTCCAGCGGAAAAAGGCCATAAAAACGGGTGGGCTATAGCCTTGGGGGGTGGGGCTGGCCAACTTCGTCCGCCGGACTCGGAATGGCGCGAGGCTTTGCGAGGCGCCTCTGTGTGCCAAAAATAGGCCGCGGGCACAGCCGCGCACAAAAAAACCCGCCCGAAGGCCGGGGCGCCAAGTTCGTCCAGCGGTAAAAGGCCACAAAAACGGGTGGGCTATAGCCTTGGGGGGTGGGCCTGGCCAACTTCGTCCGCCGGACTCGGAATGGCGCGGGGCTTTGCGAGGCGCCTCCGTGTGCCAAAAATAGGCCGTGGGCACAGCCACGCCCAAAAAAACCCGCCCGAAGGCCGGGGCGCCAAGTTCTTCCTGCGGTAAAAGGCCACAAAAACGGGTGGGCTATAGCCTTGGGGGGTGGAGCTGGCCAACTTCGTCCGCCGGACTCGGAATGGCGCGAGACTTTGCGAGGCGCCTCCGTGTGCCAAAAATAGGCCGCGGGCACAGCCGCACCCAAAAATACCTGCCCGAAGGCCGGGGCGCCAAGTTCGTCCAGTGGAAAAAGGCCACAAAAACGGGTGGGCTATAGCCTTGGGGGGTGGGGCTGGCCAAGTTCGTCCGCCGGACTCGGAATGGCGCGAGACTTTGTGAGACGCCTCCGTGTGCCAAAAATAGGCCGCGGGCACAGCCGCGCCCAAAAATACCCGCCCGAAGGCCAGGGCGCCAAGTTCGTCCAGCGGTAAAAGGCCACAAAAACAGGTGGGCTATAGCCTTGGGGGATGGGGCTGGCCAACATCGTCCGCCGGACTCGGAATGGCGTGGGACTTTTCCAGGCGCCTCCGTGTGCCAAAAATAGGCCGCGGGCACAGACGCCCCCAAAAATACCCGCCCGAAGGCCGGGGCGCCAAGTTCGTCCAGCGGTAAAAGGCCACAAAAACTGGTGGGCTATAGCCTTGGGGGGTGGGGCTGGCCAACTTCGTCCGCCGGAATTGAAATGGAGCGAGACTTTGTGAGGCACCTCCGTGTGCCAAAACTAGGCCTCGGGCACAGCCGCTCCCAAAAATACCCGCCCGAAGGCCGGGGCGCCAAGTTCGTCCAGCGGAAAAAGGCCACAAAAACGGGTGGGCTATAGCCTTGGGGGGTGGGGCTGGCCTACTTCGTCCGCCGGACTCGAAATGGCGCGAGACATTGCGTGGCGCCTCCGTGTGCCAATCCTAGGCCGCGGGTACAGCCGCTCCCAAAAATACCCGCCCGAAGGCCGGGGCGCCAAGTTCGTCCAGCGGAAAAAGGCCACATAAACGGGTGGGCTATAGCCTTGGGGGGTGGGGCTGGCCTAGTTCGTCCGCCGGGCTCGGAATGGCAAGAGACTTTGCGAGGCACCTCCGTGTTCCAAAAATAGGCCGTGGGCACAGCCGCGCCCAAAAATACCAGCCCGAAGGCCGGGGCGCCATGTTCGTCCTGCGGTAAAAGGCCACAAAAACGGGTGAGCTATAGCCTTGGGGGGTGGGGCTGGCCAACTTCGTCCGCCGGACTCGGAATGGCGCGAGACTTTGCGTGGCGCCTCCGTGTGCCAAAAATAGGCCGCGGGCACAGCCGCTCCCAAAAATACCCGCCCGAAGGCCGGGGCGCCAAGTTCGTCCAGCGGAAAAAGGCCACAAAAACGGGTGGGCTATAGCCTTGGGGGGTGGGGCTGGCCAACTTCGTCCACCGGACTCGGAATGGCGCGAGACTTTGCGAGGCACCTCCGTGTGCCAAAACTAGGCCTCGGGCACAGCCGAGCCCAAAAATACCCGCCCGAAGGCCGGGGCACCAAGTTCGTCCAGCGGAAAAAGGCCACAAAAACGGGTGGGCTATAGCCTTGGGGGGTGGGGCTGCCCTACTTCGTCCGCCGGACTCGGAATGGCGCGAGACTTTGCGTGGCGCCTCCGTGTGCCAAAAATAGGCCTCGGGCACAGCCGCGCTCAAAAATACCCGCCCGAAGGCCGGCGCGCCAAGTTCGTCCAGCGGAAAAAGGCCACAAAAACGGGTGGGCTATAGCCTTGGGGGGTGGGGCTGGGCTACTTCGTCCGCCGGACTCGGAATGGCGCGAGACTTTGCGTGGCGCCTCCGTGTGCCAAAAATAGGCCGCGGGCACAGCCGCTCCCAAAAATACCCGCCCGAAGGCCGGGGCCCCAAGTTCGTCCAGCGGAAAAAGGCCACATAAACGGGTGGGCTATAGCCTTGGGGGGTGGGGCTGGCCTACTTCGTCCGCCGGATTCGGAATGGCGCGGGACTTTGCGAGGCACCTCCGTGTGCCAAAAATATGCCGCGGGCACAGCCGCGCCCAAAAATACCCACCCGAAGGCCGGGGCGCCAAGTTCGTCCAGCGGAAAAAGGCCATAAAAACGGGTGGGCTATAGCCTTGGGGGGTGGGGCTGGCCAACTTCGTCCGCCGGACTCGGAATGGCGCGAGACTTTGCGAGGCACCTCCGTGTGCCAAAACTAGGCCTCGGGCACAGCCGAGCCCAAAAATACCAGCCCGAAGGCCGGGGCACCAAGTTCGTCCAGCGGAAAAAGGCCACAAAAACGGGTGGGCTATAGCCTTGGGGGGTGGGGCTGGCCTACTTCGTCCGCCGGACTCGGAATGGCGCGAGACTTTGCGTGGCGCCTCCGTGTGCCAAAAATAGGCCGCGGGCACAGCCGCTCCCAAAAATACCCTCCCGAAGGCCGGGGCGCCAAGTTCGTCCAGCAGAAAAAGGCCACATAAACGGGTGCGCTATAGCCTTGGGGGGTGGGGCTGGCCTACTTCGTCCGCCGGATTCGGAATGGCGCGGGACTTTGCGAGGCACCTCCGTGTGCCAAAAATAGGCCGCGGGCACAGCCGCGCCCAAAAATACCCGCCCGAAGGCCGGGGCGCCATGTTCGTCCAGCGGTAAAAGGCCACAAAAACGGGTGGTCTATAGCCTTGGGGGGTGGGGCTGGCCAACTTCGTCCGCCGGACTCGGAATGGCGCAAGACTTTGCAAGGTGCCCCCGTGTGCCAAAACTAGGCCTCGGGCTCACCCGCGCCCAAAAATACCCGCCCGAAGGCCGGCGCGCCAAGTTCGTCCAGCGGAAAAAGGCCACAAAAACGGGTGGGCTATAGCCTTGGGGGGTGGGGCTGGGCTACTTCGTCCGCCGGACTCGGAATGGCGCGAGACTTTGCGTGGCGCCTCCGTGTGCCAAAAATAGGCCGCGGGCACAGCCGCTCCCAAAAATACCCGCCCGAAGGCCGGGGCGCCAAGTTCGTCCAGCGGAAAAGGCCACATAAACGGGTGGGCTATAGCCTTGGGGGGTGGGGCTGGCCTACTTCGTCCGCCGGATTCGGAATCGCGCGAGACTTTGCGAGGCACCTCCGTGTGCCAAAAATAGGCCGCGGGCACAGCCGCGCCCAAAAATACCCGCCCGAAGGCCGGGGCGCCATGTTCGTCCAGCGGTAAAAGGCCACAAAAACGGGTGGGCTATAGCCTTGGGGGGTGGGGCTGGCCAACTTCGTCCGCCGGACTCGGAATGGCGCAAGACTTTGTAAGGCACCTCCGTATGCCAAAACTAGGCCTCGGGCACAGCCGCGCCCAAAAATACCCGCCCGATGGCCGGCGGGCCAAGTTCGTCCAGCGGAAAAAGGCCACAAAAACGGGTGGGCTATAGCCTTGGGGGGTGGGGCTGGCCTACTTTGTCCGCCGGACTCGGAATGGCGCGAGACTTTGCGTGGCGCCTCCGTGTGCCAAAAATAGGCCGCGGGCACAGCCGCTCCCAAAAATACCCGCCCGAAGGCCGGGGCGCCAAGTTCGTCCAGCGGAAAAAGGCCACAAAAACGGGTGGGCTATAGCCTTTGGGGGTGGGGCTGGCCAACTTCGTCCGCCGGACTCGGAATGGCGCGAGACTTTGCGAGGCGCCTCCGTGTGCCAAAACTAGGCCACGGGCACAGCCGAGCCCAAAAATACCCGCCCGAAGGCCGGGGCGCCAAGTTCGTCCAGCGGAAAAAGGCCACAAAAACGGGTGGGCTATAGCCTTGGGGGGTGGGGCTGGCCTACTTCGTCCGCCGGACTCGGAATGGCGCGAGACTTTGCGTGGTGCCTCCGTGTGCCAAAAATAGGCCGCGGGCACAGACGCGCGCCAAAAAAACCTCACGTATGCCGGCGCGCCAAGAAAATCCAGCGGAAAAAGGCCACATAAACGGGTGGGCTATAGCCTTGGGGGGTGGGGCTGGCCTACTTCGTCCGCCGGATTCGGAATGGCGCGAGACTTTGCGAGGCACCTCCTTGTGCCAAAAATAGGCCGCGTGCACAGCCGCGCCCAAAAATACCCGCCCGAAGGCCGGGGCGCCATGTTCGTCCAGCGGTAAAAGGCCACAAAAACGGGTGGGCTATAGCCTTGGGGGGTGGGGCTGGCCAACTTCGTCCGCCGGACTCGGAATGGCGCAAGACTTTGCAAGGCGCCTCCGTGTGCCAAAACTAGGCCTCGGGCACAGCCGCGCTCAAAAATACCCGCCCGAAGGCCGGCGCGCCAAGTTCGTCCAGCGGGAAAAGGCCACAAAAACGGGTGGGCTATAGCCTTGGGGGGTGGGGCTGGGCTACTTCGTCCGCCGGACTCGGAATGGCGCGAGACTTTGCGTGGCGCCTCCGTGTGCCAAAAATAGGCCGCGGGCACAGCCGCTCCCAAAAATACCCGCCCGAAGGCCGGGGCGCCAAGTTCGTCCAGCGGAAAAAGGCCACATAAACGGGTGGGCTATAGCCTTGGGGGGTGGGGCTGGCCTACTTCGTCCGCCGGATTCGGAATGGCGCGAGACTTTGCGAGGCACCTCCGTGCGCCAAAAATAGGCCGCGGGCACAGCCGCGCCCAAAAATACCCACCCGAAGGCCGGGGCGCCATGTTCGTCCAGCGGTAAAAGGCCACAAAAACGGGTGGGCTATAGCCTTGGGGGGTGGGGCTGGCCAACTTCGTCCGCCGGACTCGGAATGGCGCAAGACTTTGCAAGGCACCTCCGTGTGCCAAAACTAGGCCTCGGGCACAGCCGCGCCCAAAAATACCCGCCCGAAGGCCGGCGGGCCAAGTTCGTCCAGCGGAAAAAGGCCACAAAAACGGGTGGGCTATAGCCTTGGGGGGTGGGGCTGGCCTACTTCGTCCGCCGGACTCGGAATGGCGCGAGACTTTGCGTGGCGCCTCCTTGTGCCAAAAATAGGCCGCGGGCACAGCCGCTCCCAAAAATACCAGCCCGAAGGCCGGGGCGCCAAGTTCGTCCAGCGGAAAAAGGCCACATAAACGGGTGGGCTATAGCCTTGGGGGGTGGGGCTGGCCTACTTCGTCCGCCGGACTCGGAATGGCGCGAGACTTTGCGTGGCGCCTCCATGTGCCAAAAATAGGCCGCGGGCACAGCCGCTCCCAAAAATACCCGCCCGAAGGCCGGGGAGCCAAGTTCGTCCAGAGGACAAAGGCCACAAAAACGGGTGGGCTATAGCCTTGGGGGGTGGGGCTGGCCGACTTCGTCCGCCGGACTCGGAATGGCGCGAGACTTTGCGAGGCGCCTCCGTGTGCCAAAACTAGGCCTCGGGCACAGCCGACCCCAAAAATACCCGCCCGAAGGCCGGGGCGCCAAGTTCGTCCAGCGGAAAAAGGCCACAAAAACGGGTGGGCTATAGCCTTGGGGGGTGGGGCTGGCCTACTTCGTCCGCCGGACTCGGAATGGCGCGAGACTTTGCGTGGCGCCTCCGTGTGCCAAAAATAGGCCGCGGGCACAGCCGCTCCCAAAAATACCCTCCCGAAGGCCGGGGCGCCAAGTTCGTCCAGCGGAAAAAGGCCACAAAAACGGGTGGGCTATAGCCTTGGGGGGTGGGGCTGGCCTACTTCGTCCGCCGGATTCGGAATGGCGCGAGACTTTGCGAGGCACCTCCGTGTGCCAAAAATAGGCCGCGGGCACAGCCGCGCCCAAAAATACCCGCCCGAAGGCCGGGGCGCCATGTTCGTCCAGCGGTAAAAGGCCACAAAAACGGGTGGGCTATAGCCTTGGGGGGTGGGGCTGGCCAACTTCGTCCGCCGGACTCGGAATGGCGCAAGACTTTGCAAGGCGCCTCCGTGTGCCAAAACTAGGCCTCGGGCACAGCCGCGCCCAAAAATACCCGCCCGAAGGCCGGCGCGCCAAGTTCGTCCAGCGGAAAAAGGCCACAAAAACGGGTGGGCTATAGCCTTGGGGGGTGGGGCTGGGCTACTTCGTCCGCCGGACTCGGAATGGCGCGAGACTTTGCGTGGCGCCTCCGTGTGCCAAAAATAGGCCGCGGGCACAGCCGCTCCCAAAAATACCCGCCCGAAGGCCGGGGCGCCAAGTTCGTCCAGCGGAAAAAGGCCACATAAACGGGTGGGCTATAGCCTTGGGGGGTGGGGCTGGCCTACTTCGTCCGCCGGATTCGGAATGGCGCGAGACTTTGCGAGGCACCTCCGTGTGCCAAAAATAGGCCGCGGGCACAGCCGCGCCCAAAAATACCCGCCCGAAGGCCGGGGCGCCATGTTCGTCCAGCGGAAAAAAGGCCACAAAAACGGGTGGGCTAGAGCCTTGGGGAGTGGGGCTGGCCAACTTCGTAGGCCGGATTCGGATTGGCGCGAGCCTTTGCGTGGCACCTCCGTGTGCCAAAATTAGGCCGCGGGCACAGCCGCTCCCAAAAATACCCGCCTGAGGCCGGGCGCCAAGTTCGTCCAGCGGAAAAGGCCACAAAAACGGGTGGGCTATAGCCTTGGGGGTGGGGCTGGCCTACTTTGTCCGCCGGACTTCGGAATGGCGCGAGACTTTGCGAGGGCACCTCCGTGTGCCAAAAAGGCCTCGGGCACAGCCGCGCCCAAAATACCCGCACAGGCCGGGCGCCATGTTCGCCAAAAATACCCGCCCTTGGGGGTGGGCCGGGGCGCCAATGTTCGACTCCAGCGGAAAAAGGCCACAAAACGGGTGGGCTATAGCCTTTGGGGGTGGGGCTGGCCAACTTGGGGCTCCGCCGGACTCGGACTCGCGCGAGATTTTTCGAGGCGCCTCCGCGTGCCAAACATAGGCCTCGGGCACAGCCGCTCCCAAAATACCCGCCCGAAGGCCGGGCGCCAAGTTCGCCCAGCGGAAAAAGGCCACAAAACGGGTGGGCTATAGCCTTGGGGGTGGGGCTGGCCTACTTCCGTCCGCCGGACTCGGCATGGCGCGAGACTGTGCGTGGCCCCTCCGGGTGGCAAAAATAGGCCGCGGGCACAGCCGCTCCCAAAATACCCCGCCCGAAGGCCGGGGCGCGAAGTTCGTCCAGCGGAAAAGGCCACATAAACGGGTGGGCTATAGCCTTGGGGGGTGGGGCTGGCCTACTTCGTCCGCCGGACTCGGAATGGCGCGAGACTTTGCGAGGCACCTCCGTGTGCCAAAAATAGGCCGCGGGCACAGCCGCGCCCAAAAATACCCGCCCGAAGGCCGGGGCGCCATGTTCGTCCAGCGGTAAAAGGCCACAAAAACGGGTGGGCTATAGCCTTGGGGGGTGGGGCTGGCCAACTTCGTCCGCCGGACTCGGAATGGCGTAAGACTTTGCAAGGCACCTCCGTGTGCCAAAACTAGGCCTCGGGCACAGCCGCGCCCAAAAATACCTGTCCGAAGGCCGGCGGGCCAAGTTCGTCCAGCGGAAAAAGGCCACAAAAACGGGTGGGCTATAGGCTTGGGGGGTGGGGCTGGCCTACTTCGTCCGCCGGACTCGGAATGGCGCAAGACTTTGCAAGGCGCCTCCGTGTGCCAAAACTAGGCCTCGGTCACAGCCGCGCCCAAAAATACCCGCCCGAAGGCCGGCGCGCCAAGTTCGTCCAGCGGAAAAAGGCCACAAAAACGGGTGGGCTATAGCCTTGGGGGGTGGGGCTGGGCTACTTCGTCCGCCGGACTCGGAATGGCGCAAGACTTTGCGTGGCGCCTCCGTGTGCCAAAAATAGGCCGCGGGCATAGCCGCTCCCAAAAATACCCGCCCGAAGGCCGGGGCGCCAAGTTCGTCCAGCGGAAAAAGGCCACAAAAACGGGTGGGCTATAGCGTGTGGGGTGGGGCTGGCCTGCTTCGTCCCTCGGACTCGGAATGGCGTGAGACTTTGCGAGGCGCCTCCGTGTGCCAAAAAATAGGCCGCGGGCACAGCCGCTCCCAAAATACCCGCCCGAAGGCCGGGCGCCAAGTTCGTCCCGCGCAAAAAGGCCAAAAAAACGGGTGGGCTATCGCTTGGGGGTGGGGCTGGCCTACTTCGTCCGCCGGATTGGAATGGCGCGAGACTTTGCGAGGCACCTCCGTGTGCCAAAAATAGGCATGGGCACAGCCGCGCCCCAAAAATACCCGCCCGAAGGCTGGGGCGCCAAGTTCGTCCAGCGGAAAAAGGCCACAAAAACGGGTGGGCTATAGCCTTGGGGGGTGGGGCTGGCCAACTTCGTCCGCCGGACTCGAAATGGCGCAAGACTTTGCAAGGCACCTCCGTGTGCCAAAACTAGGCCTCGGGCACAGCCGCGCCCAAAAATACCCGCCCGAAGGCCGGGGCGCCAAGTTCGCCCAGCGGAAAAAGGCCACATAAACGGGTGGGCTATAGCCTTGGGGGGTGGGGCTGGCCAACTGGTCCGCCGGACTCGGAATGGCGCGAGACTTTGCAAGGCGCCTCCGTGTGCCAAAAATAGGCCTCGGCACAGCCGCTCCCAAAAATACCCGCCCGAAGGCCGGGCGCCAAGTTCGTCCAGCGGAAAAAGGCCACATAAACGGGTGGGCTATAGCCGTGGGGGTGGGGCTGGCCTACATGGTCCGCCGGACTCGGAATGGCGCGAGACTTTGCGTGTCGCCACAGTGTGCCAAAAGTAGGCCGCGGGCACAGCCGCTCCCAAAAATACCCGCCCGAAGGCCGGGGCGCCAAGTTCGTCCAGCGGAAAAAGGCCACAAAAACGGGTGGGCTATAGCCTTGGGGGGTGGGGCTGGCCAACTTCGTCCGCCGGACTCGGAATGGCGCGAGACTTTGCAAGGCACCTCCGTGTGCCAAAAATAGGCCACGGGCACAGCCGCGCCCAAAAATACCTGCCCGAAGGCCGGGCGCCAAGTTCGTCAAGCGTAAAAAGTCCACAAAACGGGTGGGCTATAGCCTTGGGGGTGGGGCTGGCCTAACTTCGTCCGCCGGACTCGGAAAGGCGCGAGTCTTTTCGTGGCGCCTCCTTGTGCCAAAAAATAGGCCTGGGCACAGCCGCTCCCAAAAATACCAGCCCGAAGGCCGGGGCGCCAAGTTCGTCCAGCGGAAAAAGGCCACATAAACGGGTGGGCTATAACCTTGGGGGGTGGGGCTGGGCTACTTCGTCCGCCGGACTCGGAATGGCGCGAGACTTTGCGTGGCGCCTCCATGTGCCAAAAATAGGCCGCGGGCACAGCCGCTCCCAAAAATACCCGCCCGAAGGCCGGGGCGCCAAGTTCGTCCAGCGGAAAAAGGCCACAAAAACGGGTGGGCTATAGCCTTGGGGGGTGGGGCTGGCCAACTTCGTCCGCCGGACTCGGAATGGCGTGAGACTTTGCGAGGCGCCTCCGTGTGCCAAAGCTAGGCCTCGGGCACAGCCGAGCCCAAAAATACCCACCCGAAGGCCGGGGCGCCAAGTTCGTCCAGCGGAAAAATGCCACAAAAACGGGTGGGCTATAGCCTTGGGGGGTGGGGCTGGCCTACTTCGTCCGCCGGACTCGGAATGGCGCGAGACTTTGCGTGGCGCCTCCGTGTACCAAAAATAGGCCGCGGGCACAGCCGCTCCCAAAAATACCCTCCCGAAGGCCGGGGCGCCAAGTTCGTCCAGCGGAAAAAGGCCACATAACCGGGTGGGCTATAGCCTTGGGGGGTGGGGCTGGCCTACTTCGTCCGCCGGATTCGGAATGGCGCGAGACTTTGCGAGGCACCTCCGTGTGCCAGAAATAGGCCGCGGGCACAGCCGCGCCCAAAAATACCCGCCCGACGGCCGGGGCGCCATTTCGTCCAGAGGAAAAAGGCCACAAAAACGGGTGGGCTATAGCCTTGGGCGGTGGGGCTGGCCAACTTTCGGTCCGGACTCGGAATGGCGCAAGACTTTGCAAGGCGCCTCCGTGTGCAAAACTAGGCCTCGGGCACAGCCGCAGCCAAAAATACCCGCCCGAAGGCCGGGCGCGCAAGTTCGTCCAGCGGAAAAAGGCCACAAAAACGGGTGGGCTATAGCCTTGGGGGGTGGGGCTGGGCTACTTCGTCCGCCGGACTCGGAATGGCGCGAGACTTTGCGTGGCGCCTCCGTGTGCCAAAAATAGGCCGCGGGCACAGCCGCTCCCAAAAATACCCGCCCGAAGGCCGGGGCGCCAAGTTCGTCCAGCGGAAAAAGGCCACATAAACGGGTGGGCTATAGCCTTGGGGGGTGGGGCTGGCCTACTTCGTCCGCCGGATTCGGAATGGCGCGAGACTTTGCGAGGCACCTCCGTGTGCCAAAAATAGGCCGCGGGCACAGCCGCGCCCAAAAATACCCGCCCGAAGGCCGGGGCGCCATGTTCGTCCAGCGGTAAAAGCCCACAAAAACGGGTGGGCTATAGCCTTGGGGGGTGGGGCTGGCCAACTTCGTCCGCCGGACTCGGAATGGCGTAAGACTTTGCAAGGCACCTACGTGTGCCAAAACTAGGCCTCGGGCACAGCCGCGCCCAAAAATACCCGCCCGAAGGCCGGCGGGCCAAGTTCGTCCAGCGGAAAAAGTCCACAAAAACGGGTGGGTTATAGCCTTGGGGGGTGGGGCTGGCCTACTTCGTCCGCCGGACTCGGAATGGCGCAAGACTTTGCAAGGCTCCTCCGTGTGCCAAAAATAGGCCGCGGGCACAGCCGCGCCCAAAAATACCCGCCCGAAGGCCGGGGCGCCAAGTTCGTCCAGCGGTAAAAGGCCACAAAAACGGGTGGGCTATAGCCTTGGGGGGTGGGGCTGGCCAACTTCGTCCGCCGGACTCGGAATGGCGCAAGACTTTGCAAGGCGCCTCCGTGTGCCAAAACTAGGCCTCGGGCACAGCCGCGCCCAAAAATACCCGCCCGAAGGCCGGCGCGCCAAGTTCGTCCAGCGGAAAAAGGCCACATAAACGGGTGGGCTATAGCCTTGGGGGGTGGGGCTGGCCTACTTCGTCCGCCGGATTCGGAATGGTGCGAGACTTTGCGAGGCACCTCCGTGTGCCAAAAATAGGCCGCGGGCACAGCCGCGCCCAAAAATACCCGCCCGAAGGCCGGGGCGCCATGTTCGTCCAGCGGTAAAAGGCCACAAAAACGGGTGGGCTATAGCCTTGGGGGGTGGGGCTGGCCAACTTCGTCCGCCGGACTCGGAATGGCGCAAGACTTTGCAAGGCGCCTCCGTGTGCCAAAAATAGGCCTCGGGCACAGCCGCGCCCAAAAATACCCGCCCGAAGGCCGGCGCGCCAAGTTCGTCCAGCGGAAAAAGGCCACAAAAACGGGTGGGCTATAGCCTTGGGGGGTGGGGCTGGCCTACTTCGTCCGCCGGACTCGGAATGGCGCTAGACTTTGCAAGGCGCCTCCGTGTGCCAAAACTAGGCCTCGGGCACAGCCGCGCCCAAAAATACCCGCCCGAAGGCCGGCGCGCCAAGTTCGTCCAGCGGAAAAAGGCCACAAAAACGGGTGGGCTATAGCCTTGGGGGGTGGGGCTGGGCTACTTCGTCCGCCGGACTCGGAATGGCGCGAGACTTTGCGTGGCGCCTCCGTGTGCCAAAAATAGGCCGCGGGCACAGCCGCTCCCAAAAATACCCGCCCGAAGGCCGGGGCGCCAAGTTCGTCCAGCGGAAAAAGGCCACATAAACGGGTGGGCTATAGCCTTGGGGGGTGGGGCTGGCCTACTTCGTCCGCCGGATTCGAATGGCGCGAGACTTTGCGAGGCACCTCCGTGTGCCAAAAATAGGCCGCGGGCACAGCCGCGCCCAAAATTACCCGCCCGAAGGCCGGGGCGCCATGTTCGTCCAGCGGTAAAAGGCCACAAAAACGGGTGGGCTATAGCCTTGGGGGGTGGGGCTGGCCAACTTCGTCCGCCGGACTCGGAATGGCGCAAGACTTTGCAAGGCACCTCCGTGTGCCAAAACTAGGCCTCGGGCACAGCCGCGCCCAAAAATACCCGCCCGAAGGCCGGCGGGCCAAGTTCGTCCAGCGGAAAAAGGCCACAAAAACGGGTGGGCTATAGCGTTGGGGGGTGGGGCTGGCCTACTTCGTCCGCCGGACTTGGAATGGCGCGAGACTTTGCGTGGCGCCTCCGTGTGCCAAAAATAGGCCGCGGGCACAGCCGCTCCAAAAAATACCAGCCCGAAGGCCGGGGCGCCAAGTTCGTCCAGCGGAAAAAGGCCACATAAACGGGTGGGCTATAGCCTTGGGGGGTGGGGCTGGCCTACTTCGTCCGCCGGACTCGGAATGGCGCGAGACTTTGCGTGGCGCCTCCGTGTGCCAAAAATAGGCCGTGGGCACAGCCGCTCCCAAAAATACCCGCCCGAAGGCCGGGGCGCCAAGTTCGTCCAGCGGAAAAAGGCCACAAAAACGGGTGGGATATAGCCTTGGGGGGTGGGGCTGGCCAACTTCGTCCGCCGGACTCGGAATGGCGTGAGACTTTGCCAGGCGCCTCCGTGTGCCAAAAATAGGCCGCGGGCACAGCCGCGCCCAAAAATACCTGCCCGAAGGCCGGGGCGCCAAGTTCGTCCAGCGGAAAAAGTCCACAAAAACGGGTGGGCTATAGCCTTGAGGGGTGGGGCTGGCCAACTTCGTCCGCCGGACTCGGAATGGCGCGAGACTTTGCGAGGCGCCTCCGTGTGCCAAAAATGGGCCGCAGGCACAACCACTCCCAAAAATACCCGCCCGAAGGCCGGGGTGCCAAGTTCGTCCAGCGGAAAAAGGCCACAAAAACGGGTGGGCTATAGCCTTGGGGGGTGGGGCTGGCCAACTTCGTCCGCCGGACTCGGAAAGGCGCGAGACTTTGCGAGGCGCCTCCGTGTGCCAAAACTAGGCCTCGGGGACAGCCGCTCCCAAAAATACCCGCCCGAAGGCCGGGGCGCCAAGTTCGTCCACCGGAAAAAGGCCACAAAAACGGGTGGGCTATAGCCTTGGGGGGTGGGGCTGGCCTACTTCGTCCGCCGGACTCGGAATGGCGCAAGACTTTGTGTGGCACCTCCGTGTGCAAAAAATAGGCCGCGGGCACAGCCGCTCCCAAAAATACCTGCCCGAAGGCCGGGGCGCCAAGTTCGTCCAGCGGAAAAAGGCCACAAAAACGGGTGGGCTATAGCCTTGGGGGGTGGGGCTGGCCTACTTCGTCCGCCGGACTCGGAATGGCGCAAGACTTTGCGAGGCGGCTCCGTGTGCCAAAAATAGGCCGCGGGCACAGCCGCGCCCAAAAATACCCGCCCGAAGGCCGGGTCGCCAAGTTCGTCCAGCGGAAAAAGGCCACAAAAACGGGTGGGCTATAGCCTTGGGGGGTGGGGCTGGCCTACTTCGTCCGCCGGACTCGGAATGGCGCGAGACTTTGCGTGGCGCCTCCGTGTGCCAAAACTAGGCCTCGGGCACAGCCACGCCCAAAAATACCCGCCCGAAGGCCGGCTCGCCAAGTTCGTCCAGCGGAAAAAGGCCACAAAAACGGGTGGGCTATAGCCTGGGGGTTGGGGCTGGCCTACTTCGTCCGCCGGACTCGGAATGGCGCGAGACTATGCGAGGTGCCTCCGTGTGCCAAAAATAAGCCGCGGTAACAGCCGCGCCCAAAAATACCCGCCCGAAGGCCGGGGCGCCAAGTTCGTCCAGCGGAAAAAGGCCACAAAAGGGGTGGGGCTGGCCAACTTCGTCCGCCGGACTCGGAATGGAGCGAGACTTTTCGAGGCCCATCTGTGTGCCAAAACTAGGCCGCGGACACAGCCGCGCCCAAAAATACCCGCCCGAAGGCCGGGGCGCCAAGTTCGTCCAGTGGAAAAAGGCCACAAAAACGGGTGGGCTATAGCCTTGGGGGGTGGGGCTGGCCAACTTCGTCCGCCGGACTCGGAATGGCGCGAGTCTTTGCGAGGCACCTCCGTGTGACAACACTACGGCACGGGCACAGCCGCGCCCAAAAATACCCGCCCGAAGGCCGGGGCGCCAAGTTCGTCCACTGGAAAAAGGCCACATAAACGGGTGGGCTATAGCCTTGGGGGGTGGGGCTGGCCAACTTCGTCCGCCGGACTCAGAATGGCGTAAGACTTTGCAAGGTGCCTCCGTGTGCCAAAACTAGGCATCGGGCACAGCCGCGCCCAAAAATACCCGCCCGAAGGCCGGGGCGCCAAGTTCGTCCAGCGGAAAAAGGTCACAAAAACGGGTGGGCTATAGCCTTGGGGGGTGGGGCTGGCCTACTTCGTCCGCCGGACTCGAAATGGCGCGAGACTTTGCGTCGCGCCTCCGTGTGGCAAAACTAGGCCGCGGACACAGCCACTCCCAAAAATACCCGCCCGAAGGCCGGGGCGCCAAGTTCGTCCAGCGGAAAAAGGCCACATAAACGGGTGGGCTATAGCCGTGGGGGGTGGGGCTGGCCTAGTTCGTCCGCCGGACTCGGAATGGCGCGAGACTTTGCGAGGCACTTCCGTGTGCCAAAAATAGGCCGCGGGCACAGCCGCGCCCAAAAATACCCGCCCGAAGGCCGGGGCGCCATGTTCGTCCAGCGGTAAAAGGCCACAAAAACGGGTGGGCTATAGCCTTGGGGGGTGGGGCTGGGCTACTTCGTCCGCCGGACTCGGAATGGCGCGAGTCTTTGCGAGGCACCTCCGTGTGACAACACTACGGCACGGGCACAGCCGCGCCCAAAAATACCCGCCCGAAGGCCGGGGCGCCAAGTTCGTCCACTGGAAAAAGGCCACATAAACGGGTGGGCTATAGCCTTGGGGGGTGGGGCTGGCCAACTTCGTCCGCCGGACTCAGAATGGCGTAAGACTTTGCAAGGTGCCTCCGTGTGCCAAAACTAGGCATCGGGCACAGCCACGCCCAAAAATACCCGCCCGAAGGCCGGGGCGCCAAGTTCGTCCAGTGGAAAAAGGCCACAAAAACGGGTGGGCTATAGCCTTGGGGGGTGGGGCTGGCCTACTTCGTCCGCCGGACTCGGAATGGCGCGAGACTTTGCGTGGTGCCTCCGTGTGCGAAAAATAGGCCGCGGGCACAGCCGCTCCCAAAAATACCAGCCCAAAGGCTGGGGCGCCAAGTTCGTCCAGCGGAAAAAGGCCACATAAACGGGTGGGCTATAGCCTTGGGGGGTGGGGCTGGCCAACTTCGTCCGCCGGACTCGGAATGGCGTAAGACTTTGCAAGGCGCCTCCGTGTGCCAAAACTAGGCCTCGGGCACAGCCGCGCCCAAAAATACCCGCCCGAAGGCCGGGGCGCCAAGTTCGTCCAGCGGAAAAAGGCCACAAAAACGGGTGGGCTATAGCCTTGGGGGGTGGGGCTGGCCAACTTCGTCCGCCGGACTCGGAATGGCGCGAGACATTGCGAGGCGCCTCCGTGTGCCAAAAATAGGCCACGGGCACAGCCGCGCCCAAAAATACCCGCCCGAAGGCCGGGGCGCCAAGTTCGTCCAGCGGAAAAAGGCCACAAAAACGGGTGGGCTATAGCCTTGGGGGTGGGGCTGGCCTACTTCGTCCGCCGGACTCGGAATGGCGCGAGACTTTGCGTGGCGCCTCCGTGTGCCAAAAATAGGCCGCGGGCACAGCCGCTCCCAAAAATACCCGCCCGAAGGCCGGGGCGCCAAGTTCATCCAGCGGAAAAAGGCCACAAAAACGGGTCGGCTATAGCCTTGGGGGGTGGGGCTGGCCAACTTCGTCCGCCGGACTCGGAATGGCGGGAGACTTTGCGAGGCGCCTCCGTGTGCCAAAACTAGGCCTCGGGCACAGCCGCGCCCAAAAATACCCGCCCGAAGGCCGGGCGCCAAGTTCGTCCCAGCGGAAAAAGGCCACAAAAACGGGTGGGCTATAGCCTTGGGGTTGGGGCTGGCCTTCGTCCGCCGGACTCAAATGGCGCGAGACTTTGCGTGGTGCCTCCGTGTGCCAAAACTAGGCCGCGGGCACAGCCGTTCCCAAAAATACCCGCCCGAAGGCCGGGGCGCCAAGTTCGTCCAGCGGAAAAAGGCCACATAAACGGGTGGGCTATAGCCGTGGGGGGTGGGGCTGGCCTAGTTCGTCCGCCGGACTCGGAATGGCACGAGACTTTGCGAGGCACCTCCGTGTGCCAAAAACAGGCCGCGGGCACAGCCGCGCCCAAAAATACCCGCCCGAAGGCCGGGGCGCCATGTTCGTCCAGCGGTAAAAGGCCACAAAAACGGGTGGGCTATAGCCTTGGGGGGTGGGGCTGGCCAACTTCGTCCGCCGGACTCGGAATGGCGCGAGACTTTGCGTGGCGCCTCCGTGAGCCAAAAATAGGCCGCGGGCACAGCCGCTCCCAAAAATACCCGCCCGAAGGCCGGGGCGCCAAGTTCGTCCAGCGGAAAAAGGCCACAAAAACGGGTGGGCTATAGCCTTGGGGGGTGGGGCTGGCCAACTTCGTCCGCCGGACTCGGAATGGCGTGAGACTTTGCCAGGCGCCTCCGTGTGCCAAAAATAGGCCGCAGCCACAGCCGCGCCCAAAAATACCCGCCCGAAGGCCGGGGCGCCAAGTTCGTCCAGCGGAAAAAGGCCACAAAAACGGGTGGGCTATAGCCTTGGGGGGTGGGGCTGGCCTACTTCGTCCGCCGGACTCGGAATGGCGCGAGACTTTGCGTGGCGCCTCCGTGTGCCAAAAATAGGCCGCGGGCACAGCCGCTCCCAAAAATACCCGCCCGAAGGCCGGGGCGCCAAGTTCATCCAGCGGAAAAAGGCCACAAAAACGGGTCGGCTATAGCCTTGGGGGGTGGGGCTGGCCAACTTCGTCCGCCGGACTCGGAATGGCGGGAGACTTTGCGAGGCGCCTCCGTGTGCCAAAACTAGGCCTCGGGCACAGCCGCGCCCAAAAATACCCGCCCGAAGGCCGGGGCGCCAAGTTCGTCCAGCGGAAAAAGGCCACAAAAACGGGTGGGCTATAGCCTTGGGGGGTGGGGCTGGCCTACTTCGTCCGCCGGACTCGAAATGGCGCGAGACTTTGCGTGGTGCCTCCGTGTGCCAAAACTAGGCCGCGGGCACAGCCGTTCCCAAAAATACCCGCCCGAAGGCCGGGGCGCCAAGTTCGTCCAGCGGAAAAAGGCCACATAAACGGGTGGGCTATAGCCGTGGGGGGTGGGGCTGGCCTAGTTCGTCCGCCGGACTCGGAATGGCACGAGACTTTGCGAGGCACCTCCGTGTGCCAAAAACAGGCCGCGGGCACAGCCGCGCCCAAAAATACCCGCCCGAAGGCCGGGGCGCCATGTTCGTCCAGCGGTAAAAGGCCACAAAAACGGGTGGGCTATAGCCTTGGGGGGTGGGGCTGGCCAACTTCGTCCGCCGGACTCGGAATGGCGCGAGACTTTGCGTGGCGCCTCCGTGAGCTGGGGTGGCCAGGGCCGCGGGCACAGCCGCTCCCAAACATACCCGCCCGAAGGCCGGGGCGCCATGTTCGTCCAGCGGAAAAAGGCCACAAAAACGGGTGGGCTATAGCCTTGGGGGGTGGGGCTGGCCAACTTCGTCCGCCGGACTCGGAATGGCGTGAGACTTTGCCAGGCGCCTCCGTGTCCCAAAAATAGGCCGCGGGCACAGCCGCTCCCAAAAATACCCGCCCGAAGGCCGGGGCGCCAAGTTCGTCCAGCGGAAAAAGGCCACAAAAACGGGTGGGCTATAGCCTTGGGGGGTGGGGCTGGCCAACTTCGTCCGCCGGACTCGGAATGGCGTGAGACTTTGCCAGGCGCCTCCGTGTGCCAAAAATAGGCCGCGGGCACAGCCGCGCCCAAAAATACCCACCCGAAGGCCGGGGCGCCAAGTTCATCCAGCGGAAAAAGGCCACAAAAACGGGTGGGCTATAGCCTTGGGGGGTGGGGCTGGCCAACTTCGTCCGCCGGACTCGGAATGGCGCGAGACTTTGCGAGGCGCCTCCGTGTGCCAAAAATAGGCCGCGGGCACAGCCACTCCCAAAAATACCCGCCCGAAGGCCGGGGTGCCAAGTTCGTCCAGCGGAAAAAGGCCACAAAAACGGGTGGGCTATAGCCTTGGGGGGTGGGGCTGGCCAACTTCGTCCGCCGGACTCGGAAAGGCGCGAGACTTTGCGAGGCATCTCCGTGTGCCAAAACTAGGCCTCGGGCACAGCCGCTCCCAAAAATACCCGCCCGAAGGCCGGGGCGCCAAGTTCGTCCAGCGGAAAAAGGCCACAAAAACGGGTGGGCTATAGCCTTGGGGGGTGGGGCTGGCCAACTTCGTCCGCCGGACTCGGAATGGCGCGAGACTTTGCGAGGCGCCTCCGTGTGCCAAAAATAGGCCGCGGGCACAGCCACTCCCAAAAATACCCGCCCGAAGGCCGGGGTGCCAAGTTCGTCCAGCGGAAAAAGGCCACAAAAACGGGTGGGCTATAGCCTTGGGGGGTGGGGCTGGCCAACTTCGTCCGCCGGACTCGGAAAGGTGCGAGACTTTGCGAGGCATCTCCGTGTGCCAAAACTAGGCCTCGGGCACAGCCGCTCCCAAAAATACCCGCCCGAAGGCCGGGGCGCCAAGTTCGTCCAGCGGAAAAAGGCCACAAAAACGGGTGGGCTATAGCCTTGGGGGGTGGGGCTGGCCTACTTCGTCCGCCGGACTCGGAATGGCGCAAGACTTTGCGTGGCGCCTCCGTGTGCCAAAAATAGGCCGCGGGCACAGCCGCTCCCAAAAATACCCCCCCGAAGGCCGGGGCGCCAAGTTCGTCCAGCGGAAAAAGGCCACAAAAACGGGTGGGCTATAGCCTTGGGGGGTGGGGCTGGCCTACTTCGTCCGCCGGACTCGGAATGGCGCAAGACTTTGCGTGGCACCTCCGTGTGCCAAAAATAGGCCGCGGGCACAGCCGCTCCCAAAAATACCCGCCCGAAGGCCGGGGCGCCAAGTTCGTCCAGCGGAAAAAGGCCACATAAACGGGTGGGCTATAGCCTTGGGGGGTGGGGCTGGCCTACTTCGTCCACCGGACTCGGAATGGTGCGAGACTTTGCGTGGCGCCTCCGTGTGCCAAAAATAGGCCACGGGCACAGCCGCTCCCAAAAATACTCACCCGAAGGCCGGGGCGCCAAGTTCATCCAGCGGAAAAAGGCCACAAAAACGGGTGGGCTATAGCCTTGGGGGGTGGGGCTGGCCACCTTCGTCCGCCGGACTCGGAATGGCGCGAGACGTTGCGAGGCGCCTCCGTGTGCCAAAAATAGGCCGCGGGCATAGGCGCACCCAAAAATACCCGCCCGAAGGCCGGGGCACCAAGTTCATCCAGCGGAAAAAGGCCACAAAAACGGGTGGGCTATAGCCTTGGGGGGTGGGGCTGGCCAACTTCGTTTGCCGGACTCGGAATGGCGCGAGACTTTGCGAGGCACCTCCTTGTGCCAAAAATATGCCGCGGGCACAGCCGCTCCCAAAAATACCCGCCCGAAGGCCGGGGCGCCAAGTTCGTCCAACGGAAAAAGGCCACAAAAACGGGTGGGCTATAGCCTTGGGGGGTGGGGCTGGCCAACTTCGTCCGTCGGACTCGGAATGGCACGAGACTTTGCGAGGCACCTCCGTTTGCCAAAAATAGGCCGCGGGCGCAGCCGCTCCCAAAAATACCCGCCCGAAGGCCGGGGCGCCAAGTTCGTCCAGCGGAAAAACGCCACAAAAACGGGTGGGCTATAGCCTTGGGGGGTGGGGCTGGCCTACTTCATCCGCCGGACTCGGAATGCCGCGAGACTTTGCGAGGCGCCTCCGTGCGCCAAAAATAGGCCGCGGGCACAGCCGCACCCAAAAATACCCGCCCGAAGGCCAGGGCGCCCTAGTTCGTCCAGCGGAAAAAGGCCACAAAACGGGTGGGCTATAGCCTTGGGGGTGGGGCAGGCCAACTTCGTCCGCCGGAATCGGAATGGCGCGAGACTTTGCGAGGCGCCTCCGTGTGCCAAAATATAGCCGCGGGCATAGGCGCACCCAAAATACCCGCCCGAAGGCCGGGGCACCAAGTTCATCCAGCGGAAAAAGGCCACAAAAACGGGTGGGCTATAGCCTTGGGGGGTGGGGCTGGCCAACTTCGTTTGCCGGACTCGGAATGGCGCGAGACTTTGCGAGGCCCCTCCTGGTGCCAAAATTATGCCACGGGCACAGCCGCTCCAAAAATACCCGCACCGAAGGCCGGGCGCCAAGTTCATCCAAACGGAAAAAGGCCACAAAAACGGGTGGGCTATAGCCTTGGGGGGTGGGGCTGGCCAACTTCGTCCGTCGGACTCGGAATGGCACGAGACTTTGCGAGTCGCCTCCGTGCGCCAAAAATAGGCCGCGGGCACAGCCGCACCCAAAAATACCCGCCCGAAGGCCAGGGCGCCTAGTTCGTCCAGCGGAAAAAGGCCACAAAAACGGGTGGGCTATAGCCTTCGGGGGTGGGGCAGGCCAACTTCGTCCGCCGGAATCGGAATGGCGCGAGACTTTGCGAGGCACCTCCGTGTGCCAAAAATAGGCCGCGGGCATAGGCGCACCCAAAAATACCCGCCCGAAGGCCGGGGCACCAAGTTCATCCAGCGGAAAAAGGCCACAAAAACGGGTGGGCTATAGCCTTGGGGGGTGGGGCTGGCCAACTTCGTTTGCCGGACTCGGAATGGCGCGAGACTTTGCGAGGCACCTCCTTGTGCCAAAAATATGCCGCGGGCACAGCCGCGCCAAAAAATACCCGCCCGAAGGCCGGGGCGCCAAGTTCGTCCAACGGAAAAAGGCCACAAAAACGGGTGGGCTATAGCCTTGGGGGGTGGGGCTGGCCGACTTCGTCCGGCGGCCTCGGAATGCCGCGAGACTTTGCGGCGGCACCTCCGCGCCAAAAAAGGCCGCGGGCCCAGCCGCTCCCAAAAATACCCGCCCGAAGGCCGGGGCGCCAAGTTCGTCCAGCGGAAAAACGCCACAAAAACGGGTGGGCTATAGCCTTGGGGGGTGGGGCTGGCCTACTTCATCCGCCGGACTCGGAATGCCGCGAGACTTTGCGAGGCGCCTCCGTGCGCCAAAAATAGGCCGCGGACACAGCCGCACCCAAAAATACCCGCCCGAAGGCCAGGGCGCCTAGTTCGTCCAGCGGAAAAAGGCCACAAAAACGGGTGGGCTATAGCCTTCGGGGGTGGGGCAGGCCAACTTCGTCCGCCGGAATCGGAATGGCGCGAGACTTTGCGAGGCGCCTCCGTGTGCCAAAAATAGGCCGCGGGCATAGGCGCACCCAAAAATACCCGCCCGAAGGCCGGGGCACCAAGTTCATCCAGCGGAAAAAGGCCACAAAAACGGGTGGGCTATAGCCTTGGGGGGTGGGGCTGGCCAACTTCGTTTGCCGGACTCGGAATGGCGCGAGACTTTGCGAGGCACCTCCTTGTGCCAAAAATATGCATGGGCACCGCCGCCCCAAAAAATACCCGCCCGAAGGCCGGGGCGCCAAGTTCGTCCAACGGAAAAAGGCCACAAAAACGGGTGGGCTATAGCCTTGGGGGGTGGGGCTGGCCAACTTCGTCCGTCGGACTCGGAATGGCACGAGACTTTGCGAGGCACCTCCGTGAGCCAAAAATAGGCCGCGGGCACAGCCGCACCCAAAAATACCCGCCCGAAGGCCGGGGCGCCAAGTTCGTCCAGCGGAAAAAGGCCACAAAAACGGGTGGGCTATAGCCTTCGGGGGTGGGGCAGGCCAACTTCGTCCGCCGGAATCGGGATGGCGCGAGACTTTGCGAGGCGCCTCCGTGTGCCAAAAATAGGCCGCGGGCATAGGCGCACCCAAAAATACCCGCCCGAAGGCCGGGGCACCAAGTTCATCCAGCGGAAAAAGGCCACAAAAACGGGTGGGCTATAGCCTTGGGGGGTGGGGCTGGCCAACTTCGTTTGCCGGACTCGGAATGGCGCGAGACTTTGCGAGGCACCTCCTTGTGCCAAAAATATGCCGCGGGCACAGCCGCGCCCAAAAATACCCGCCCGAAGGCCGGGGCGCCAAGTTCGTCCAACGGAAAAAGGCCACAAAAACGGGTGGGCTATAGCCTTGGGGGGTGGGGCTGGCCAACTTCGTCCGTCGGACTCGGAATGGCACGAGACTTTGCGAGGCACCTCCGTTTGCCAAAAATAGGCCGCGGGCGCAGCCGCTCCCAAAAATACCCGCCCGAATGCCGGGGTGCCAAGTTCGTCCAGCGGAAAAAGGCCACATAAACGGGTGGGCTATAGCCTTCGGGGGTGGGGCAGGCCAACTTCGTCCGCCGGAATCGGAATGGCGCGAGACTTTGCGAGGCGCCTCCGTGTGCCAAAAATAGGCCGCGGGCATAGGCGCACCCAAAAATACCCGCCCGAAGGCCGGGGCACCAAGTTCATCCAGCGGAAAAAGGCCACAAAAACGGGTGGGCTATAGCCTTGGGGGGTGGGGCTGGCCAACTTCGTTTGCCGGACTCGGAATGGCGCGAGACTTTGCGAGGCACCTCCTTGTGCCAAAAATATGCCGCGGGCACAGCCGCGCCAAAAAATACCCGCCCGAAGGCCGGGGCGCCAAGTTCGTCCAACGGAAAAAGGCCACAAAAACGGGTGGGCTATAGCCTTGGGGGGTGGGGCTGGCCAACTTCGTCCGTCGGACTCGGAATGGCACGAGACTTTGCGAGTCGCCTCCGTGCGCCAAAAATAGGCCGCGGGCACAGCCGCACCCAAAAATACCCGCCCGAAGGCCAGGGCGCCTAGTTCGTCCAGCGGAAAAAGGCCACAAAAACGGGTGGGCTATAGCCTTCGGGGGTGGGGCAGGCCAACTTCGTCCGCCGGAATCGGGATGGCGCGAGACTTTGCGAGGCGCCTCCGTGTGCCAAAAATAGGCCGCGGGCATAGGCGCACCCAAAAATACCCGCCCGAAGGCCGGGGCACCAAGTTCATCCAGCGGAAAAAGGCCACAAAAACGGGTGGGCTATAGCCTTGGGGGGTGGGGCTGGCCAACTTCGTTTGCCGGACTCGGAATGGCGCGAGACTTTGCGAGGCACCTCCTTGTGCCAAAAATATGCCGCGGGCACAGCCGCGCCAAAAAATACCCGCCCGAAGGCCGGGGCGCCAAGTTCGTCCAACGGAAAAAGGCCACAAAAACGGGTGGGCTATAGCCTTGGGGGGTGGGGCTGGCCAACTTCGTCCGTCGGACTCGGAATGGCACGAGACTTTGCGAGGCACCTCCGTTTGCCAAAAATAGGCCGCGGGCGCAGCTGCTCCCAAAAATACCCGCCCGAATGCCGGGGTGCCAAGTTCGTCCAGCGGAAAAAGGCCACATAAACGGGTGGGCTATAGCCTTCGGGGGTGGGGCAGGCCAACTTCGTCCGCCGGAATCGGAATGGTGCGAGACTTTGCGAGGCGCCTCCGTGTGCCAAAAATAGGCCGCGGGCATAGGCGCACCCAAAAATACCCGCCCGAAGGCCGGGGCACCAAGTTCATCCAGCGGAAAAAGGCCACAAAAACGGGTGGGCTATAGCCTTGGGGGGTGGGGCTGGCCAACTTCGTTTGCCGGACTCGGAATGGCGCGAGACTTTGCGAGGCACCTCCTTGTGCCAAAAATATGCCGCGGGCACAGCCGCGCCAAAAAATACCCGCCCGAAGGCCGGGGCGCCAAGTTCGTCCAACGGAAAAAGGCCACAAAAACGGGTGGGCTATAGCCTTGGGGGGTGGGGCTGGCCAACTTCGTCCGTCGGACTCGGAATGGCACGAGACTTTGCGAGGCACCTCCGTTTGCCAAAAATAGGCCGCGGGCGCAGCCGCTCCCAAAAATACCCGCCCGAAGGCCGGGGCGCCAAGTTCGTCCAGCGGAAAAACGCCACAAAAACGGGTGGGCTATAGCCTTGGGGGGTGGGGCTGGCCTACTTCATCCGCCGGACTCGGAATGCCGCGAGACTTTGCGAGGCGCCTCCGTGCGCCAAAAATAGGCCGCGGGCACAGCCGCACCCAAAAATACCCGCCCGAAGGCCAGGGCGCCTAGTTCGTCCAGCGGAAAAAGGCCACAAAAACGGGTGGGCTATAGCCTTCGGGGGTGGGGCAGGCCAACTTCGTCCGCCGGAATCGGAATGGCGCGAGACTTTGCGAGGCGCCTCCGTGTGCCAAAAATAGGCCGCGGGCATAGGCGCACCCAAAAATACCCGCCCGAAGGCCGGGGCACCAAGTTCATCCAGCGGAAAAAGGCCACAAAAACGGGTGGGCTATAGCCTTGGGGGGTGGGGCTGGCCAACTTCGTTTGCCGGACTCGGAATGGCGCGAGACTTTGCGAGGCACCTCCTTGTGCCAAAAATATGCCGCGGGCACAGCCGCGCCAAAAAATACCCGCCCGAAGACCGGGGCGCCATGTTCGTCCAACGGAAAAAGGCCACAAAAACGGGTGGGCTATAGCCTTGGGGGGTGGGGCTGGCCAACTTCGTCCGTCGGACTCGGAATGGCACGAGACTTTGCGAGTCGCCTCCGTGCGCCAAAAATAGGCCGCGGGCACAGCCGCACCCAAAAATACCCGCCCGAAGGCCAGGGCGCCTAGTTCGTCCAGCGGAAAAAGGCCACAAAAACGGGTGGGCTATAGCCTTCGGGGGTGGGGCAGGCCAACTTCGTCCGCCGGAATCGGAATGGCGCGAGACTTTGCGAGGCGCCTCCGTGTGCCAAAAATAGGCCGCGGGCACAGCCACTCCCAAAAATACCCGCCCGAAGGCCGGGGTGCCAAGTTCGTCCAGCGGAAAAAGGCCACAAAAACGGGTGGGCTATAGCCTTGGGGGGTGGGGCTGGCCAACTTCGTCCGCCGGACTCGGAAAGGCGCGAGACTTTGCGAGGCGTCTCCGTGTGCCAAAACTAGGCCTCGGGCACAGCCGCTCCCAAAAATACCCGCCCGAAGGCCGGGGCGCCAAGTTCGTCCAGCGGAAAAAGGCCACAAAAACGGGTGGGCTATAGCCTTGGGGGGTGGGGCTGGCCTACTTCGTCCGCCGGACTCGGAATGGCGCGAGACTTTGCGTGGCGCCTCCGTGTGCCAAAAATAGGCCGCGGGCACAGCCGCTCCCAAAAATACCCACCCGAAGGCCGGGGCGCCAAGTTCGTCCAGCGGAAAAAGGCCACATAAACGGGTGGGCTATAGCCTTGGGGGGTGGGGCTGGCCTACTTCGTCCGCCGGACTCGGAATGGTGCGAGACTTTGCGTGGCGCCTCCGTATGCCAAAACTAGGCCGCGGGCACAGCCGCGCCCAAAAATACCCGCCCGAAGGCCGGGGCGCCAAGTTCGTGCAGTGGAAAAAGGCCACAAAAACGGGTGGGCTATAGCCTTGGGGGGTGGGGCTGGCCAACTTCGTCCGCCGGACTCGGAATGGCGCGAGACTTTGCGAGGCGCCTCCGTGTGCCAAAAATAGGCCGCGGGCACAGCCGCGCCCAAAAATACCCGCCCGAAGGCCGGGGCGCCAATTTCGTCCAGCGGAAAAAGGCCACAAAAACGGGTGGGCTATAGCCTTGGGGGGTGGGGCTGGCCAACTTCGTTTGCCCTACTCGGATTGGCGCGAGACTTTGCGAGGCGCCTCCGTGTGCCAAAAATATGCCGCGGCCACAGCCGCGCCAAAAAATACCCGCCCGAAGGCCGGGGCGCCAAGTTCGTCCAGCGGAAAAAGGCCACAAAAACGGGTGGGCTATAGCCTTGGGGGGTGGGGCTGGCCAACTTCGTCCGCCGGACTCGGAATGGCACGAGACTTTGCGAGGCACCTCCGTGTGCCAAAAATAGGCCGCGGGCACAGCCGCTCCCAAAAATACCCGCCCGAAGGCCGGGGCGCCAAGTTCGTCCAGCGGAAAAACGCCACAAAAACGGGTGGGCTATAGCCTTGGGGGGTGGGGCTGGCCAACTTCATCCGCCGGACTCGGAATGGCGCGAGACTTTGCGAGGCGCCTCCGTGCGCCAAAAATAGGCCGCGGGCACAGCCGCACCCAAAAATACCCGCCCGAAGGCCAGGGCGCCTAGTTCGTCCAGCGGAAAAAGGCCACAAAAACGGGTGGGCTATAGCCTTCGGGGGTGGGGCAGGCCAACTTCGTCCGCCGGAATCGGAATGGCGCGAGACTTTGCGGGTGGCGCCTCCGTGGGGCTGAAAATAATGGCGCGAGACTTTGGGCACGGCGCGCCAGCAAAAAAATACCCGCCCGAAGGCCGGGGCGCCAAGTTCGTCCAGCGGAAAAAGGCCACAAAAACGGGTGGGCTATAGCCTGGGGGTTGGGGCTGGCCTACTTCGTCCGCCGGACTCGGAATGGCGCGAGAATATGCGAGGTGCCTCCGTGTGCCAAAAATAAGCCGCGGTAACAGCCGCGCCCAAAAATACCCGCCCGAAGGCCGGGGCGCCATGTTCGTCCAGCGGTAAAAGGCCACAAAAACGGGTGGGGCTGGCCAACTTCGTCCGCCGGACTCGGAATGGCGCGAGACTTTTTGAGGCCCCTCTGTGTGCCAAAACTAGGCCGCGGGCACAGCCGCGCCCAAAAATGCCCGCCCGAAGGCCGGGGCGCCAAGTTCGTGTACTGGAAAAAGGCCACAAAAACGGGTGGGCTATAGCCTTGGGGGTGGGGCTGGCCAACTTCGTCCGCCGGATTCGGAATGGCGCGAGACTTTGCGAGGCACCTCCGTGTGCCAAAAATAGGCCGCGGGCAC
The DNA here is from genome assembly GCA_030448935.1 of Citrus cavaleriei. Classification (NCBI taxonomy): domain Eukaryota; kingdom Viridiplantae; phylum Streptophyta; class Magnoliopsida; order Sapindales; family Rutaceae; genus Citrus; species Citrus cavaleriei. The sequence continues at coordinate 73,339 of JAUJEM010000028.1, read as the reverse complement.
AGCCGCGCCCAAAAATACCCGCCCGAAGGCCGGGGCGCCAAGTTCGTCCTACGGAAAAAGGCCACAAAAACGGGTGGGCTATAGCCTTGGGGGGTGGGCCTGGCCAACTTCGTCCGCCGGACTCGGAATGGCGCGAGACTTTGCGAGGCACCTCCGTGTGCCAAAAATAGGCCGCGGGCACAGCCGCGCCCAAAATACACGCCCAAAGGCCGGGCGCCAAGTTCGTCCCAGCGGAAAAAGGCCATAAAAACGGGTGGGCTATAGCCTTGGGGGGTGGGGCTCGCCAACTTCGTCCGCCGGACTCGGAATGGCGCGAGACTTTGCGAGGCGCCTCCGTGTGCCAAAAATATGCCGCGGGCACAGCCGCGCCAAAAAATACCCGCCCGAAGGCCGGGGCGCCAAGTTCGTCCAGCGGAAAAAGGCCACAAAAACGGGTGGGCTATAGCCTGGGGGTTGGGGCTGGCCTACTTCGTCCGCCGGACTCGGAAAGGCGCGAGACTATGCGAGGCACTTCCGTGTGCCAAAAATAAGCCGCGGTAACAGCCGCGCCCAAAAATACCCGCCCGAAGGCCGGGGCGCCATGTTCGTCCAGTGGAAAAAGGCCAGAAAAGGGGTGGGGCTGGCCAACTTCGTCCTTCGGACTCGGAATGGCGCGAGACTTTTCGAGGCCCCTCCGTGTGCCAAAACTAGGCCGCGGGCACAGCCGCGCCCAAAAATACCCACCCGAAGGCCGGGGCGCCAAGTTCGTCCAGCGGAAAAAGGCCACAAAAACGGGTGGGCTATAGCCTTGGGGGGTGGGGTTGGCCAACTTCTCCGCCGGACTCGGAATGGCGCGAGACTTTGCGAGACACCTCTGTGTGCCAAAAATAGGCCGCGGGCACAGCCGCGCCCAAAAATACCCACCCAAAGGCCGGGGCGCCAAGTTCGTCCAGCGGAAAAAGGCCATAAAAACGGGTGGGCTATAGCCTTGGGGGGTGGGGCTGGCCAATTTCATCCGCCGGACTTGGAATGGCGCTAGACTTTGTGAGGCGTCTCCGTGTGCCAAAAATAGGCCGCGGGCACAGCCGCGCCCAAAAATACCCGCCCGAAGGCCGGGGCGCCAAGTTCGTCCAGCGGAAAAAGGCCACAAAAACGGGTGGGCTATAGCCTGGGGGTTGGGGCTGGCCTACTTCGTCCGCCGGACTCGGAATGGCGCGAGACTATGCGAGGTGCCTCCGTGTGCCAAAAATAAGCCGCGGTAACAGCCGCGCCCAAAAATACCCGCCCGAAGGCCGGGGCGCCGAGTTCGTCCAGCGGAAAAAGGCCACAAAAGGGGTGGGGCTGGCCAACTTCGTCCGCCGGACTCGGAATGGCGCGAGACTTTTTGAGGCCCCTCTGTGTGCCAAAACTAGGCCGCGGGCACAGCCGCGCCCAAAAATGCCCGCCCGAAGGCCGGGGCGCCAAGTTCGTGCACTGGAAAAAGGCCACAAAAACGGGTGGGCTATAGCCTTGGGGGGTGGGGCTGGCCAACTTCGTCCGCCGGATTCGGAATGGCGCGAGAATTTGCGAGGCACCTCCGTGTGCCAAAAATAGGCCGCGGGCACAGCCGCGCCCAAAAATACCCGCCCGAAGGCCGGGGCGCCAAGTTCGTCCTACGGAAAAAGGCCACAAAAACGGGTGGGCTATAGCCTTGGGGGGTGGGCCTGGCCGACTTCGTCCGCCGGACTCGGAATGGCGCGAGACTTTGCGAGGCACCTCCGTGTGCCAAAAATAGGCCGCGGGCACAGCCGCGCCCAAAAATACACGCCCAAAGGCCGGGGCGCCAAGTTCGTCCAGCGGAAAAAGGCCATAAAAACGGGTGGGCTATAGCCTTGGGGGGTGGGGCTCGCCAACTTCGTCCGCCGGACTCGGAATGGCGCGAGACTTTGCGAGGCGCCTCCGTGTGCCAAAAATATGCCGCGGGCACAGCCGCGCCAAAAAATACCCGCCCGAAGGCCGGGGCGCCAAGTTCGTCCAGCGGAAAAAGGCCACAAAAACGGGTGGGCTATAGCCTGGGGGTTGGGGCTGGCCTACTTCGTCCGCCGGACTCGGAAAGGCGCGAGACTATGCGAGGCACCTCCGTGTGCCAAAAATAAGCCGCGGTAACAGCCGCGCCCAAATATACCCGCCCGAAGGCCGGGGCGCCATGTTCGTCCAGTGGAAAAAGGCCAGAAAAGGGGTGGGGCTGGCCAACTTCGTCCTTCGGACTCGGAATGGCGCGAGACTTTTCGAGGCCCCTCCGTGTGCCAAAACTAGGCCGCGGGCACAGCCGCGCCCAAAAATACCCACCCGAAGGCCGGGGCGCCAAGTTCGTCCAGCGGAAAAAGGCCACAAAAACGGGTGGGCTATAGCCTTGGGGGGTGGGGTTGGCCAACTTCTCCGCCGGACTCGGAATGGCGCGAGACTTTGCGAGACACCTCTGTGTGCCAAAAATAGGCCGCGGGCACAGCCGCGCCCAAAAATACCCACCCAAAGGCCGGGGCGCCAAGTTCGTCCAGCGGAAAAAGGCCATAAAAACGGGTGGGCTATAGCCTTGGGGGGTGGGGCTGGCCAAATTCATCCGCCGGACTTGGAATGGCGCTAGACTTTGTGAGGCGTCTCCGTGTGCCAAAAATAGGCCGCGGGCACAGCCGCGCCCAAAAATACCCGCCCGAAGGCCGGGTCGCCAAGTTCGCCCAGCGGAAAAAGGCCACAAAAGGGGTGGGGCTGGCCAACTTCGTCCGCCGGACTCGGAATGGCGCGAGACTTTTCGAGGCCCCTCCGTGTGCCAAAACTAGGCCACGGGCACAGCCGCGCCCAAAAATACCCACCCAAAGGCCGGGGCGCCAAGTTCGTCGTGCGGAAAAAGGCCACAAAAACGGGTGGGCTATAGCCTTGGGGGGTGGGGTTGGCCAACTTCTCCGCCGGACTCGGAATGGCGCGAGACTTTGCGAGGCACCTCCGTGTGCCAAAAATAGGCCGCGGGAACAGCCGCGCCCAAAAATACCCACCCAAAGGCCGGGGCGCCAAGTTCGTCCAGCGGAAAAAGGCCATAAAAACGGGTGGGCTATAGCCTTGGGGGGTGGGGCTGGCCAACTTCGTCCGCCGGACTCGGAATGGCGCGAGACTTTGCGAGGCACCTCCGTGTACCAAAAATAGGCCGCGGGCACAGCCGCGCCCAAAAATACCCGCCCGAATGCCGGGGCGCCAAGTTCGTCCAGCGGAAAAAGGCCAGAAAAACGGGTGGTCTATAGCCTTGGGGGGTGGGGCTGGCCAACTTCGTCCGCCGGACTCGGAATGGCGTGAGACTATGCGAGGCGCCTCCGTGTGCCAAAAATAAGCCGCGGTAACAGCCGCGCCCAAAAATACCCGCCCGAAGGCCGGGGCGCCAAGTTCGTCCAGCGGAAAAAGGCCACAAAAGGGGTGGGGCTGGCCAACTTCGTCCGCCGGACTCGGAATGGCGCGAGACTTTTCGAGGCACCTCCATGTGCCAACACTAGGCCACGGGCACAGCCGCGCCCAAAAATACCCGCCCGAAGGCCGGGGCGCCAAGTTCGTCCTGCGGAAAAAGGCCACAAAAACGGGTGGGCTATAGCCTTGGGGGGTGGGGCTGGCCAACTTCGTTTGCCGTACTCGGAATGGCGCGAGACTTTGCGAGGCGCCTCCGTGTGCCAAAAATATGCCGCGGACACAGCCGCGCCAAAAAATACCCGCCCGAAGGCCGGGGCGCCAAGTTCGTCCAGCGGAAAAAGGCCACAAAAACGGGTGGGCTATAGCCTGGGGGTTGGGGCTGGCCTACTTCGTCCGCCAGACTCGGAATGGCGCGAGACTATGCGAGGTGCCTCCGTGTGCCAAAAATAAGCCGCAGTAACAGCCGCGCCCAAAAATACCCGCCCGAAGGCCGGGGCGCCGAGTTCGTCCAGCGGAAAAAGGCCACAAAAGGGGTGGGGCTGGCCAACTTCGTCCGCCGGACTCGGAATGGCGCGAGACTTTTTGAGGCCCCTCTGTGTGCCAAAACTAGGCCGCGGGCACAGCCGCGCCCAAAAATACCCGCCCGAAGGCCGGGGCGCCAAGTTCGTGCAGTGGAAAAAGGCCACAAAAACGGGTGGGCTATAGCCTTGGGGGGTGGGGCTGGCCAACTTCGTCCGCCGGATTCGGAATGGCGCGAGACTTTGCGAGGCACCTCCGTGTGCCAAAAATAGGCCGCGGGCACAGCCGCGCCCAAAAATACCCGCCCGAAGGCCGGGGCGCCAAGTTCGTCCTACGGAAAAAGGCCACAAAAACGGGTGGGCTATAGCCTTGGGGGGTGGGGCTGGCCAACTTCGTCCGCCGGACTCGGAATGGCGCGAGACTTTTCGAGGCACCTCCGTGTGCCAAAAATAGGCCGCGGGCACAGCCGCGCCCAAAAATACACGCCCAAAGGCCGGGGCGCCAAGTTCGTCCAGCGGAAAAAGGCCATAAAAACGGGTGGGCTATAGCCTTGGGGGGTGGGGCTGGCCAACTTCATCCGCCGGACTCGGAATGGCCCGAGACTTTGCGAGGCGTCTCCGTGTGCCAAAAATAGGCCGCGGGCACAGCCGCGCCCAAAAATACCCGCCCGAATGCCGGGGCGCCAAGTTCGTCCAGCGTAAAAAGGCCACAAAAACGGGTGGGCTATAGCCTTGGGGGGTGGGGCTGGCCAACTTCGTCCGCCGGACTCGGAATGGCGCGAGACTTTGCGAGGCGTCTCCGTGTGCCAAAAATAGGCCGCGGGCACAGCCGCGCCCAAAAATACCCGCCCGAAGGCCGGGGCGCCTAGTTCGTCCAGCGGAAAAAGGCCACAAAAACGGGTGGGCTATAGCCTGGGGGTTGGGGCTGGCCTACTTCGTCCGCCGGACTCGGAATGGCGCGAGACTATGCGAGGTGCCTCTGTGTGCCAAAAATAAGCCGCGGTAACAGCCGCGCCCAAAAATACCCGCCCGAAGGCCGGGGCGCCGAGTTCGTCCAGCGGAAAAAGGCCACAAAAGGGGTGGGGCTGGCCAACTTCGTCCGCCGGACTCGGAATGGCGCGAGACTTTTTGAGGCCCCTCTGTGTGCCAAACCTAGGCCGCGGGCACAGCCACGCCCAAAAATACCCGCCCGAAGGCCGGGGCGCCAAGTTCGTGCAGTGGAAAAAGGCCACAAAAACGGGTGGGCTATAGCCTTGGGGGGTGGGGCTGGCCAACTTCGTCCGCCGGATTCGGAATGGCGCGAGACTTTGCGAGGCACCTCCGTGTGCCAAAAATAGGCCGCGGGCACAGCCGCGCCCAAAAATACACGCCCAAAGGCCGGGGCGCCAAGTTCGTCCAGCGGAAAAAGGCCATAAAAACGGGTGGGCTATAGCCTTGGGGGGTGGGGCTGGCCAACTTCGTCCGCCGGACTCGGAATGGCGCGAGACTTTGCGAGGCACCTCCGTGTGCCAAAAATAGGCCGCGGGCACAGCCGCGCCCAAAAATACCCGCCCGAAGGCCGGGGCGCCAAGTTCGTCCAGCGGAAAAAGGCCACAAAAGGGGTGGGGCTGGCCAACTTCGTCCGCCGGACTCGGAATGGCGCGAGACTTTTTGAGGCCCCTCTGTGTGCCAAACCTAGGCCGCGGGCACAGCCACGCCCAAAAATACCCGCCCGAAGGCCGGGGCGCCAAGTTCGTGCAGTGGAAAAAGGCCACAAAAACGGGTGGGCTATAGCCTTGGGGGGTGGGGCTGGCCAACTTCGTCCGCCGGATTCGGAATGGCGCAAGACTTTGCGAGGCACCTCCGTGTGCCAAAAATAGGCCGCGGGCACAGCCGCGCCCAAAAATACACGCCCAAAGGCCGGGGCGCCAAGTTCGTCCAGCGGAAAAAGGCCATAAAAACGGGTGGGCTATAGCCTTGGGGGGTGGGGCTGGCCAACTTCATCCGCCGGACTCGGAATGGCCCGAGACTTTGCGAGGCGTCTCCGTGTGCCAAAAATTGGCCGCGGGCACAGCCGCGCCCAAAATTACCCGCCCGAATGCCGGGGCGCCAAGTTCGTCCAGCGTAAAAAGGCCACAAAAACGGGTGGGCTATAGCCTTGGGGGGTGGGGTTGGCCAACTTCATCCGCCGGACTCGGAATGGCGCGAGACTTTGCGAGGCGTCTCCGTGTGCCAAAAATAGGCCGCGGGCACAGCCGCGCCCAAAAATACCCGCCCGAAGGCCGGGGCGCCAAGTTCGTCCAGCGGAAAAAGGCCACAAAAACGGGTGGGCTATAGCCTTGGGGGGTGGGGCTGGCCTACTTCGTCCGCCGGACTCGGAATGGCGCGAGACCTTGCGTGGCGCCTCCGTGTGCCAAAAATAGGCCGCGGGCACAGCCGCGCCCAAAAATACCCGCCCGAAGGCCGGGGCGCCAAGTTCGTCCTACGGAAAAAGGCCACAAAAACGGGTGGGCTATAGCCTTGGGGGGTGGGCCTGGCCAACTTCATCCGCCGGACTCGGAATGGCCCGAGACTTTGCGAGGCGTCTCCGTGTGCCAAAAATTGGCCGCGGGCACAGCCGCGCCCAAAATTACCCGCCCGAATGCCGGGGCGCCAAGTTCGTCCAGCGTAACAAGGCCACAAAAACGGGTGGGCTATAGCCTTGGGGGGTGGGGTTGGCCAACTTCATCCGCCGGACTCGGAATGGCGCGAGACTTTGCGAGGCGTCTCCGTGTGCCAAAAATAGGCCGCGGGCACAGCCGCGCCCAAAAATACCCGCCCGAAGGCCGGGGCGCCAAGTTCGTCCAGCGGAAAAAGGCCACAAAAGGGGTGGGGCTGGCCAACTTCGTCCGCCGGGCTCGGAATGGCGCGAGACTTTTTGAGGCCCCTCTGTGTGCCAAACCTAGGCCGCGGGCACAGCCACGCCCAAAAATACCCGCCCGAAGGCCGGGGCGCCAAGTTCGTGCAGTGGAAAAAGGCCACAAAAACGGGTGGGCTATAGCCTTGGGGGGTGGGGCTGGCCAACTTCGTCCGCCGGATTCGGAATGGCGCGAGACTTTGCGAGGCACCTCCGTGTGCCAAAAATAGGCCGCGGGCACAGCCGCGCCCAAAAATACACGCCCAAAGGCCGGGGCGCCAAGTTCGTCCAGCGGAAAAAGGCCATAAAAACGGGTGGGCTATAGCCTTGGGGGGTGGGGCTGGCCAACTTCATCCGCCGGACTCGGAATGGCCCGAGACTTTGCGAGGCGTCTCCGTGTGCCAAAAATAGGCCGCGGGCACAGCCGCGCCCAAAAATACCCGCCCGAAGGCCGGGGCGCCAAGTTCGTCCAGCGGAAAAAGGCCACAAAAACGGGTGGGCTATAGCCTTGGGGGGTGGGGCTGGCCTACTTCGTCCGCCGGACTCGGAATGGCGCGAGACCTTGCGTGGCGCCTCCGTGTGCCAAAAATAGGCCGCGGGCACAGCCGCGCCCAAAAATACACGCCCGAAGGCCGGGGCGCCTAGTTCGTCCAGCGGAAAAAGGCCACAAAAACGGGTGGGCTATAGCCTGGGGGTTGGGGCTGGCCTACTTCGTCCGCCGGACTCGGAATTGCGCGAGACTATGCGAGGTGCCTCTGTGTGCCAAAAATAAGCCGCGGTAACAGCCGCGCCCAAAAATACCCGCCCGAAGGCCGGGGCGCCGAGTTCGTCCAGCGGAAAAAGGCCACAAAAGGGGTGGGGCTGGCCAACTTCGTCCGCCGGACTCGGAATGGCGCGAGACTTTTTGAGGCCCCTCTGTGTGCCAAACCTAGGCCGCGGGCACAGCCACGCCCAAAAATACCCGCCCGAAGGCCGGGGCGCCAAGTTCGTGCAGTGGAAAAAGGCCACAAAAACGGGTGGGCTATAGCCTTGGGGGGTGGGGCTGGCCAACTTCGTCCGCCGGATTCGGAATGGCGCGAGACTTTGCGAGGCACCTCCGTGTGCCAAAAATAGGCCGCGGGCACAGCCGCGCCCAAAAATACCCGCCCGAAGGCCGGGGCGCCAAGTTCGTCCTACGGAAAAAGGCCACAAAAACGGGTGGGCTATAGCCTTGGGGGGTGGGGCTGGCCAACTTCGTCCGCCGGACTCGGAATGGCGCGAGACTTTGCGAGGCACCTCCGTGTGCCAAAAATAGGCCGCGGGCACAGCCGCGCCCAAAAATACACGCCCAAAGGCCGGGGCGCCAAGTTCGTCCAGCGGAAAAAGGCCATAAAAAAGGGTGGGCTATAGCCTTGGGGGGTGGGGCTGGCCAACTTCATCCGCCGGACTCGGAATGGCCCGAGACTTTGCGAGGCGTCTCCGTGTGCCAAAAATTGGCCGCGGGCACAGCCGCGCCCAAAATTACCCGCCCGAATGCCGGGGCGCCAAGTTCGTCCAGCGTAAAAAGGCCACAAAAACGGGTGGGCTATAGCCTTGGGGGGTGGGGTTGGCCAACTTCATCCGCCGGACTCGGAATGGAGCGAGACTTTGCGAGGCGTCTCCGTGTGCCAAAAATAGGCCGCGGGCACAGCCGCGCCCAAAAATACCCGCCCGAAGGCCGGGGCGCCAAGTTCGTCCAGCGGAAAAAGGCCACAAAAACGGGTGGGCTATAGCCTTGGGGGGTGGGGCTGGCCTACTTCGTCCGCCGGACTCGGAATGGCGCGAGACCTTGCGTGGCGCCTCCGTGTGCCAAAAATAGGCCGCGGGCACAGCCGCGCCCAAAAATACACGCCCAAAGGCCGGGGCGCCAAGTTCGTCCAGCGGAAAAAGGCCATAAAAACGGGTGGGCTATAGCCTTGGGGGGTGGGGCTGGCCAACTTCATCCGCCGGACTCGGAATGGCCCGAGACTTTGCGAGGCGTCTCCGTGTGCCAAAAATAGGCCGCGGGCACAGCCGCGCCCAAAATTACCCGCCCGAATGCCGGGGCGCCAAGTTCGTCCAGCGTAAAAAGGCCACAAAAACGGGTGGGCTATAGCCTTGGGGGGTGGGGCTGGCCAACTTCGTCCGCCGGACTCGGAATGGCGCGAGACTTTGCGAGGCGTCTCCGTGTGCCAAAAATAGGCCGCGGGCACAGCCGCGCCCAAAAATACCCGCCCGAAGGCCGGGGCGCCAAGTTCGTACAGCGGAAAAAGGCCACAAAAACGGGTAGGCTATAGCCTTGGGGGGTGGGGCTGGCCTACTTCGTCCGCCGGACTCGGAATGGCGCGAGACCTTGCGTGGCGCCTCCGTGTGCCAAAAATAGGCCGCGGGCACAGCCGCGCCCAAAAATACCCGCCCGAAGGCCGGGGCGCCAAGTTCGTCCTACGGAAAAAGGCCACAAAAACGGGTGGGCTATAGCCTTGGGGGGTGGGCCTGGCCAACTTCGTCCGCCGGACTCGGAATGGCGCGAGACTTTGCGAGGCACCTCCGTGTGCCAAAAATAGGCCGCGGGCACAGCCGCGCCCAAAAATACACGCCCAAAGGCCGGGGCGCCAAGTTCGTCCAGCGGAAAAAGGCCATAAAAACGGGTGGGCTATAGCCTTGGGGGGTGGGGCTCGCCAACTTCGTCCGCCGGACTCGGAATGGCGCGAGACTTTGCGAGGCGCCTCCGTGTGCCAAAAATATGCCGCGGGCACAGCCGCGCCAAAAAATACCCGCCCGAAGGCCGGGGCGCCAAGTTCGTCCAGCGGAAAAAGGCCACAAAAACGGGTGGGCTATAGCCTGGGGGTTGGGGCTGGCCTACTTCGTCCGCCGGACTCGGAAAGGCGCGAGACTATGCGAGGCACCTCCGTGTGCCAAAAATAAGCCGCGGTAACAGCCGCGCCCAAAAATACCCGCCCGAAGGCCGGGGCGCCAAGTTCGTCCAGTGGAAAAAGGCCAGAAAAGGGGTGGGGCTGGCCAACTTCGTCCTTCGGACTCGGAATGGCGCGAGACGTTTCGAGGCCCCTCCGTGTGCCAAAACTAGGCCGCGGGCACAGCCGCGCCCAAAATTACCCACCCGAAGGCCGGGGAGCCAAGTTCGTCCAGCGGAAAAAGGCCACAAAAACGGGTGGGCTATAGCCTTGGGGGGTGGGGCTGGCCAACTTCGTCCGCCGGACTCGGAATGGCGCGAGACTTTGCGAGGCACCTCCGTGTGCCAAAAATATGCCGCGGGCCCAGCCGGGCCCAAAAATACCCGCTCGAAGGCCGGGGCGCCAAGCTCGTCCTGCGGAAAAAGGCCACAAAAACGGGTGGGCTATAGCCTTGGGTGGTGGGGCTGGCCAACTTCGTCCGCCGGACTCGGAATGGCGCGAGAAATTGCGAGGCACCTTCGTGTTCCAAAAATAGGCCGCGGGCATAGCCGCGCCCAAAAATACCCGCCCAAAGGCCGGGGCGCCATGTTCGTCCAGCGGAAAAAGGCCATAAAAACGGGTGGGCTATAGCCTTGGGGGGTGGGGCTGGCCAACTTCATCCGCCGGACTCGGAATGGCGCGAGACTTTGCGAGGCACCTCCGTGTGCCAAAAATAGGCCGCGGGCACAGCCGCGGCCAAAAATACCCGCCCGAAGGCCGGGGCGCCAAGTTCGTCCAGCGGAAAAAGGCCACAAAAACGGGTGGGCTATAGCCTTGGGGGGTGGGGCTGGACAACTTCGTCCGCCGGACTCGGAATGGCGTGAGACTATGCGAGGCGCCTCCGTGTGCCAAAAATAAGCCGCGGTAACAGCCGCGCCCAAAAATACCCGCCCGAAGGCCGGGGCGCCAAGTTCGTCCAGCGGAAAAAGGCCACAAAACGGGTGGGGCTGGCCAACTTCGTCCGCCGGACTCGGAATGGCGCGAGACTTTTCGAGGCCCCTCCGTGTACCAAAACTAGGCCGCGGGCACAGCCGCGCCCAAAAATACCCGCCCGAAGGCCGGGGCGCCAACTTCGTCCTGCGGAAAAAGGCCACAAAAACGGGTGGGCTATAGCCTTGGGGGGTGGGGCTGGCCAACTTCTCCGCCGGACTTGGAATGGCGCGAGACTTTGCGAGGCACCTCCGTGTGCCAAAAATAGGCCGCGGGCACAGCCGCGCCCAAAAATACACGCCCAAAGGCCGGGGCGCCAAGTTCGTCCAGCGGAAAAAGGCCATAAAAACGGGTGGGCTATAGCCTTGGGGGGTGGGGCTGGCCAACTTCATCCGCCGGACTCGGAATGGCCCGAGACTTTGCGAGGCGTCTCCGTGTGCCAAAAATAGGCCACGGGCACAGCCGCGCCCAAAATTACCCGCCCGAATGCCGGGGCGCCAAGTTCGTCCAGCGTAAAAAGGCCACAAAAACGGGTGGGCTATAGCCTTGGGGGGTGGGGCTGGCCAACTTCGTCCGCCAGACTCGGAATGGCGCGAGACTTTGCGAGGCGTCTCCGTGTGCCAAAAATAGGCCGTGGGCACAGCCGCGCCCAAAAATACCCGCCCGAAGGCCGGGGCGCCAAGTTCGTCCAGCGGAAAAAGGCCACAAAAACGGGTGGGCTATAGCCTGGGGGTTGGGGCTGGCCTACTTCGTCCGCCGGACTCGGAATGGCGCGAGACTATGCGAGGTGCCTCCGTGTGCCAAAAATAAGCCGCGGTAACAGCCGCGCCCAAAAATACCCGCCCGAAGGCCGGGGCGCCGAGTTCGTCCAGCTGAAAACGGCCACACAAGGGGTGGGGCTGGCCCACGTCGTCCGCCGGACTCGGAATGGCGCGAGACTTTTTGAGGCCCCTCTGTGTGCCAAAACTAGGCCAGGGCACAGCCGCGCCCAAAAATACCCGCCCGAAGGCCGGGCGCCAAGTTCGTGCAGTGGAAAAAGGCCACAAAAACGGGTGGGCTATAGCCTTGGGGGGTGGGGCTGGCCAACTTCGTCCGCCGGATTCGGAATGGCGCGAGACTTTGCGAGGCACCTCCGTGTGCCAAAAATAGGCCGCGGGCACAGCCGCGCCCAAAAATACCCGCCCGAAGGCCGGGGCGCCAAGTTCGTCCTCCGGAAAAAGGCCACAAAACCGGGTGGGCTATAGCCTTGGGGGGTGGGGCTGGCCAACTTCGCGCCGGACTCGGAATGGCGCGAGACTTTGCGAGGAACCACCGTGTGCCAAAAATAGGCCTATAGCCTTGAGGCACAGCCGCGCCCAAAAATACACGCCCAAAGGCCGGGGCGCCAAGTTCGTCCAGCGGAAAAAGGCCATAAAAACGGGTGGGCTATAGCCTTGGGGGGTGGGGCTGGCCAACTTCATCCGCCGGACTCGGAATGGCCCGAGTCTTTGCGAGGCGTCTCCGTGTGCCAAAAATAGGCCGCGGGCACAGCCGCGCCCAAAATTACCCGCCCGAATGCCGGGGCGCCAAGTTCGTCCAGCGTAAAAAGGCCACAAAAACGGGTGGGCTATAGCCTTGGGGGGTGGGGCTGGCCAACTTCGTCCGCCGGACTCGGAATGGCGCGAGACTTTGTGAGGCGTCTCCGTGTGCCAAAAATAGGCCGCGGGCACAGCCGCGCCCAAAAATACCCGCCCGAAGGCCGGGGCGCCAAGTTCGTCCAGCGGAAAAAGGCCACAAAACCGGGTGGGCTATAGCCTTGGGGGGTGGGGCTGGCCTACTTCGTCCGCCGGACTCGGAATGGCGCGAGACCTTGCATGGCGCCTCCGTGTGCCAAAAATAGGCCGCGGGCACAGCCGCGCCCAAAAATACACGCCCAAAGGCCGGGGCGCCAAGTTCGTCCAGCGGAAAAAGGCCATAAAAACGGGTGGGCTATAGCCTTGGGGGGTGGGGCTGGCCAACTTCGACCGCCGGACTCGGAATGGCGCGAGACTGTTCGAGGCACCTCCGTGTGCCAAAAATAGGCCAGGCCGACGGGCACAGCCGCGCCCAAAAACCCGCCCGAAGGCCGGGCGCCAAGTTCCCACCCAAAGGAAAAAGGCCACAAAAACGGGTGGGCTATAGCCTTGGGGGGTGGGGCTGGCCAACTTCTCCGCCGGACTTGGAATGGCGCGAGACTTTGCGAGGCACCTCCGTGTGCCAAAAATAGGCCGCGGGCACAGCCGCGCCCAAAAATACCCACCCAAAGGCCGGGGCGCCAAGTTCGTCCAGCGGAAAAAGGCCATAAAAACGGGTGGGCTATAGCCTTGGGGGGTGGGGCTAGCCAATTTCGTCCGCCGGACTCGGAATGGCGCTAGACTTTGTGAGGCGTCTCCGTGTGCCAAAAATAGGCCGCGGGCACAGCCGCGCCCAAAAATACCCGCCCGAAGGCCAGGGCGCCAAGTTCGTCCAGCGGAAAAAGGCCAGAAAAACGGGTGGGCTATAGCCTTGGGGGGTGGGGCTGGCCAACTTCGTCCGCCGGACTCGGAATGGCGTGAGACTATGCGAGGCGCCTCCGTGTGCCAAAAATAAGCCGCGGTAACAGCCGCGCCCAAAAATACCCGCCCGAAGGCCGGGGCGCCAAGTTCGTCCTGCGGAAAAAGGCCACAAAAACGGGTGGGCTATTGCCTTGGGGGGTGGGGCTGGCCAACTTCTCCGCCGGACTCGGAATGGCGCGAGACTTTGCGAGGCACCTCCGTGTGCCAAAAATAGGCCGCGGGCACAGCCGCGCCCAAAAATACCCACCCAAAGGCCGGGGCGCCAAGTTCGTCCAGCGGAAAAAGGTCATAAAAACGGGTGGGCTATAGCCTTGGGGGGTGGGGCTGGCCAATTTCATCCGCCGGACTCGGAATGGCGCGAGACTTTGTGAGGCGTCTCCGTGTGCCAAAAATAGGCCGCGGGCACAGCCGCGCCCAAAAATACCCGCCCGAAGGCCGGGGCGCCAAGTTTGTCCAGCGGAAAAAGGCCACAAAAACGGGTGGGCTATAGCCTTGGGGGGTGGGCTGGCCTACTTCGTCCGCCGGACTCGGAATGGCGCGAGACTTTGCGAGGCGCCTCCGTGTGCCAAAAATAGGCCGCAGGCACAGCCGCTCGCAAAAATACCCGTCCGAAGGCCGGGGCTCCAAGTTCGTCCAGCGGAAAAAGGCCACAAAAACGGGTGGGCTATAGCCTTGGGGGGTGGGGCTGGCCTACTTCGTCCGCCGGACTCGGAATGGCGCGAGACTTTTCGAGGCCCCTCCGTGTGCCAAAACTAGGCCGCGGGCACAGCCGCGCCCAAAAATACCCGCCCGAAGGCCGGGGCGCCAAGTTCGTCCAGCGGAAAAAGGCCATAAAAACGGGTGGGCTATAGCCTTGGGGGGTGGGGCTCGCCAACTTCGTCCGCCGGACTCGGAATGGCGCGAGCCTTTGCGAGGCACCTCCGTGTGCCAACACTAGGCCACGGGCACGGCCGCGCCCAAAAATACCCCCCCGAAGGCCGGGGCGCCAAGTTCGTCCAGCGGAAAAAGGCCACAAAAACGGGTGGGCTATAGCCTTGGGGGGTGGGGCTGGCCAACTTCGTCCGCCGGACTCGGAATGGCGCGAGACTTTTTGAGGCCCCTCCGTGTGCCAAAACTAGGCCGCGGGCACAGCCGCGCCCAAAAATACCCGGCCGAAGGCCGGGGCACCAAGTTCATCCAGCGGAAAAAGGCCACAAAAACGGGTGGGCTATAGCCTTGGGGGGTGGGGCTGGCCAACTTCGTCCGCCGGACTCGGAATGGCGCGAGACTTTGCGAGGCACCTCCGTGTGCCAACACTAGGCCACGGGCACAGCAGCGCCCAAAAATACCCGCCTGAAGGCCGGGGCGCCAAGTTCGTCCTGCGGAAAAAGGCCACAAAAACGGGTGGGCTATAGCCTTGGGGGGTGGGGCTGGCCTACTTCGTCCGCCGGACTCGGAATGGCGCGAGCCTTTGCGAGGCACCTCCGTGTGCCAAAAATAGGCCGTGGACTCAGCCGCGCCCAAAAATACACGCCCGAAGGCCGGGGCGCCAAGTTCGTCCTGCGGAAAAAGGCCACAAAAACGGGTGGGCTATAGCCTTGGGGTGTGGGGCTGGCCAACTTCGTCCGCCTGACTCGGAATGGCGCGAGACTTTGCGAGGCACCTCTGTGTGCCAAAAATAGGCCGCGGGCAAAGCCGCGCCCAAAAATACCCCCCGAAGGCCGGGGCGCCAAGTTCGTCCAGCGGAAAAAGGCCACATAAACGGGTGGGCTATAGCCTTGGGGGGTGGGGCTGGCCAACTTCGTCCGCCGGACTCGGAATGGCGCGAGGCTTTGCGAGGCGCCTCCGTGTGCCAAAAATAGGCCGCGGGCACAGCCGCGCCCAAAAAAACCCTCCCGAAGGCCGGGGCGCCAAGTTTGTCCAGCGGAAAAAGGCCACAAAAATGGGTGGGCTATAGCCTTGGGGGGTGGGGCTGGCCAACTTCGTCCGCCGCACTCGGAATGGCGCGAGACTTTGCGAGGCACGTCCGTGTGCCAAAACTAGGCTACGGGCACAGCCGCGCCCAAAAATACCCACCCAAAGGCCGGGGCGCCATGTTCGTCCAGCGGAAAAAGGCCACAAAAACGGGTGGGCTATAGCCTTGGGGGGTGTGGCTGGCCAACTTCGTCCGCCTGACTCGGAATGGCGAGAGACTTTGCGAGGCACCTCCGTGTGCCAACACTAGGCCACGGGCACAGCAGCGCCCAAAAATACCCGCCTGAAGGCCGGGGCGCCAAGTTCGTCCTGCGGAAAAAGGCCACAAAAACGGGTGGGCTATAGCCTTGGGGGGTGGGGCTGGCCTACTTCGTCCGCCGGACTCGGAATGGCGCGAGCCTTTGCGAGGCACCTCCGTGTGCCAAAAATAGGCCGTGGGCACAGCCGCACCCAAAAATACACGCCCGAAGGCCGGGGCGCCAAGTTCGTCCTGCGGAAAAAGGCCACAAAAACGGGTGGGCTATAGCCTTGGGGTGTGGGGCTGGCCAACTTCGTCCGCCTGACTCGGAATGGCGCGAGACTTTGCGAGGCACCTCTGTGTGCCAAAAATAGGCCGCGGTTAAAGCCGCGCCCAAAAATACCCCCCCGAAGGCCGGGGCGCCAAGTTTGTCCAGCGGAAAAAGGCCACATAAACGGGTGGGCTATAGCCTTGGGGGGTGGGGCTGGCCAACTTCGTCCGCCGGACACGGAATGGCACGAGGCTTTGCGAGGCGCCTCCGTGTGCCAAAAATAGGCCGCGGGCACAGCCGCGCCCAAAACAACCCTCCCGAAGGCCGGGGCGCCAAGTTCGTCCAGCGGAAAAAGGCCACAAAAAAGGGTGGGCTATAGCCTTGGGGGGTGGGGCTGGCCAACTTCGTCCGCCGCACTCGGAATGGCGCGAGACTTTGCGAGGCACGTCCGTGTGCCAAAACTAGGCTACGGGCACAGCCACGCCCAAAAATACCCGCCCAAAGGCCGGGGCGCCAAGTTCGTCCAGCGGAAAAAGGCCAGCCGCGCCCAAAAATACCCCCCCGAAGGCCGGGGCGCCAAGTTCGTCCAGTGGAAAAAGGCCACATAAACGGGTGGGCTATAGCCTTCGGGGGTGGGGCTGGCCAACTTCGTCCGCCGGACTCGGAATGGCGCGAGGCTTTACGAGGCGCCTCCGTGTGCCAAAAATAGGCCGCGGGCACAGCCGCGCCCAAAAAAACCCTCCCGAAGGCCGGGGCGCCAAGTTCGTCCAGCGGAAAAAGGCCACAAACATGGGTGGGCTATAGCCTTGGGGGGTGGGGCTGGCCAACTTCGTCCGCCGCACTCGGAATGGTGCGAGACTTTGCGAGGCACCTCCGTGTGCCAAAAATAGGCCGCGGGCAAAGCCACGCCCAAAAATACCCGCCCGAAGGCCGGGGTGCCAAGTTCGTCCAGCGGAAAAAGGCCACAAAAACGGGTGGGCTATAGCCTTGGGGGGTGTGGCTGGCCAACTTCATCCGCCGGACTCGGAATGGCGCGAGACTTTGCGAGGCACGTCCGTGTGCCAAAACTAGGCTACGGGCACAGCCGCGCTCAAAAATACCCGCCCGAAGGCCGGGATGCCAAGTTCGTCCAGCGGAAAAAGTCCACAAAAACGGGTGGGCTATAGCCTTGGGGGGTGGGGCAGGCCAACTTCGTCCGCCGGACTCGGAATGGCGCGGGACTTTGCGAGGCGCCACCATGTGCCAAAAATAGGCCACGGGCACAGCCGCGCCCAAAAATACCCGCCCGAAGGCCGGGGCGCCAAGTTCGTCCAACGGAAAAAGGCCACAAAAACGGGTGGGCTATAGCCTTGGGGGGTGGGGCTGGCCAACTTTGTCCGCCGGACTCGGAATGGTGCGAGACTTTGCGAGGCGCCTCCGTGTGCCAAAAATAGGCCGCGGGCATAGCCACACCCAAAAATACCCGCCCGAAGGCCGGGGCGCCAAGTTTGTCCAGCGGAAAAAGGCCACAAAAACGGGTGGGCTATAGCCTTGGGGGGTGGGGCTGGCCAACTTCGTCCGCCGGACTCAGAATGGCGCGAGACTTTGCGAGGCGCCTCCGTGTGCCAACAATAGGCCGCGGCAACTGCCGCGCCCAAAATACCCGCCCGAAGGCCGGGGCGCCAAGTTCGTCCAGCGGAAAAAGGCCACAAAAACGGGTGGGCTATAGCCTTGGGGGGTGGGGCTGGCCCACTTCGTCCGCCGGACTCAGAATGGCGCGAGACTTTGTGAGGCGCCTCCGTGTGCCAAAAATAGGCCGCGGGCACAGCCGCGCCCAAAAATACCCGCCCGAAGGCCGGGGCGCCAAGTTCGTCCAGCGGAAAAAGGCCACAAAAACGGGTGGGCTATAGCCTTGGGGGGTGGGGCTGGCCAACTTTGTCCGCCGGACTCGGAATGGTGCGAGACTTTGCGAGGCGCCTCCGTGTGCCAAAAATAGGCCGCGGGCATAGCCACGCCCAAAAATACCCGCCCGAAGGCCGGGGCGCCAAGTTTGTCCAGCGGAAAAAGGCCACAAAAACGGGTGGGCTATAGCCTTGGGGGGTGGGGCTGGCCAACTTCGTCCGCCGGACTCAGAATGGCGCGAGACTTTGCGAGGCGCCTCCGTGTGCCAAAAATAGGCCGCGGCAACTGCCGCGCCCAAAATTACCCCCCCTATGGCTGGGCGCCAAGTTCGTCCAGCGGAAAAAGGCCACAGAAACGGGTGGGCTATAGCCTTGGGGGTGGGGCTGGCCACACTTCCGCCCGGACTCAGAATGGCGCGATACTTTGTGAGGCGCCTCCGTGTGCCAAAAATAGGCCATGGGCACAGCCGCGCCTAAAAAATACCCGCCCGAAGGCCGGGCGCCAAGTTCGTCCATCGGAAAAAGGCCACGAAAACGGGTGGGCTATAGCCTTGGGGGGTGGGGCTGGCC
Source organism: Citrus cavaleriei (assembly GCA_030448935.1). Taxonomy (NCBI): domain Eukaryota; kingdom Viridiplantae; phylum Streptophyta; class Magnoliopsida; order Sapindales; family Rutaceae; genus Citrus; species Citrus cavaleriei. Next base: position 55,175 of record JAUJEM010000028.1, on the reverse strand, counting down.
AACTTCGTCCGCCGGACTTGGAATGGCGCGAGACTTTGCGAGGTGCCTCCGTGTGCCAAAAATAGGCCGCGGGCACAGCCGCGCCCAAAAATACCCGCCCGAAGGCCGGGGCGCCAAGTTCGTCCAGCGGAAAAAGGCCACAAAAACGGGTGGGCTATAGCCTTGGGGGGTGGGGCTGGCCAACTTTGTCCGCCGGACTCGGAATGGTGCGAGACTTTGCGAGACGCCTCCGTGTGCCAAAAATAGGCCGCGGGCATAGCCACGCCCAAAAATACCCGCCCGAAGGCCGGGGCGCCAAGTTTGTCCAGCGGAAAAAGGCCACAAAAACGAGTGGGCTATAGCCTTGGGGGGTGGGGCTGGCCAACTTCGTCCGCCGGACTCAGAATGGCGCGAGACTTTGCGAGGCGCCTCCGTGTGCCAACAATGGGCCGCGGCAACTGCCGCGCCCAAAATACCCGCCCGAAGGCCGGGGCGCCAAGTTCGTCCAGCGGAAAAAGGCCACAAAAACGGGTGGGCTATAGCCTTGGGGGGTGGGGCTGGCCCACTTCGTCCGCCGGACTCAGAATGGCGCGAGACTTTGCGAGGCGCCTCCGTGTGCCAAAAATAGGCCGCGGGCACAGCCGCGCCCAAAAATACCCGCCCGAAGGCCGGCGCGCCAAGTTCGTCCAGCGGAAAAAGGCCACAAAAACGGGTGGGCTATAGCCTTGGGGGGTGGGGCTGGCCAACTTCGTCCGCCGGACTTGGAATGGCGCGAGACTTTGCGAGGTGCCTCCGTGTGCCAAAAATAGGCCGCGGGCACAGCCGCGCCAAAAAATACCCGCCCGAAGGCCGGGGCGCCAAGTTCGTCCAACGGAAAAAGGCCACAAAAACGGGTGGGCTATAGCCTTGGGGGGTGGGGCTGGCCAACTTCGTCCGCCGGACTCGGAATGGCGCGATACTTTACGAGGCACCTGCGTGCGCCAAAAATAGGCCGCGGGCGCAGCCGCGCCCAAAATTACCCCCCCGAAGGCCGGGGCGCCAAGTTCGTCCAGCGGAAAAAGGCCACAAAAACGGGTGGGCTATAGCCTTGGGGGGTGGGGCTGGCCAACTTCGTCCGCCGGAGTCGGAATGGCGCGAGACTTTGCGAGGCACCTCCGTGTGCCAAAAATAGGCCGCGGTAACAGCCGCGCCCAAAAATACCCGCCCGAAGGCCGGGGTGCCAAGTTCGTCCAGCGGAAAAAGGCCACAAAAATGGGTGGGCTATAGCCTTGGGGGGTGGGGCTGGCCAACTTCATCCGCCGGACTTGGAATGGCGCTAGACTTTGCGAGGTGCCTCCGTGTGCCAAAAATAGGCCGCGGGCACAGCCGCGTCCAAAATTACCCGCCCGAAGGCCGGGCGGCAAGTTCATCCAGCGGAAAAAGGCCACAAAAATGGGTGGGTTATAGCCTTGGGGGGTGGGGCTGGCCAACTTCGTCCGCCGGACTCGGAATGGCGCGAGACTTTGCAAGGTGCCTCCGTGTGCCAAAAATAGGCCGCAGTCACAGCCGCGTCCAAAAATACCCGCCCGAAGGCCGGGGCGCCAAGTTCGTCCAACGGAAAAAGGCCACAAAAACGGGTGGGCTATAGCCTTGGGGGGTGGGGCTGGCCAACTTCGTCCGCCGGACTCGGAATGGCGCGAGACTTTGCGAGGCGCCTCCGTGTGCCAAAAATAGGCTGCGGGCACAGCCGCGCCCAAAAATACCCGCCCGAAGGCCGGGGCGCCAAGTTCGTCCAGCGGAAAAAGGCCACAAAAACGGGTGGGCTATAGCCTTGGGGGGTGGGGCTGGCCAACTTCGTCCGCCGGACTCGGAATGGCGCGAGACTTTGCAAGGTGCCTCCGTGTGCCAAAAATAGGCCGCAGTCACAGCCGCGTCCAAAAATACCCGCCCGAAGGCCGGGGCGCCAAGTTCGTCCAACGGAAAAAGGCCACAAAAACGGGTGGGCTATAGCGTTGGGGGGTGGGGCTCGCCAACTTCGTCCGCCGGACTCGGAATGGCGCGAGACTTTGCGAGGCGCCTCCGTGTGCCAAAATTTGGCTGCGGGCACAGCCGCGCCCAAAAATACCCGCCCGAAGGCCGGGGCGCCAAGTTCGTCCAGCGGAAAAAGGCCACAAAAACGGGTGGGCTATAGCCTTGGGGGGTGGGGCTGGCCAACTTCGTCCGCGGGACTCGGAATGGCGCGAGACTTTGCGAGGCGCCTCCGTGTGCCAAAAATAGGCCGCGGGCACAGCCGCGCCCAAAAATACCCACCCGAAGGCCGGGGCGCCAAGTTCGGCCAGCGGAAAAAGGCCACAAAAACGGGTGGGCTATAGCGTTGGGGGGTGGGGCTCGCCAACTTCGTCCGCCGGACTCGGAATGGCGCGAGACTTTGCGAGGCGCCTCCGTGTGCCAAAATTTGGCTGCGGGCACAGCCGCGCCCAAAAATACCAGCCCGAAGGCCGGGGCGCCAAGTTCGTCCAGCGGAAAAAGGCCACAAAAACGGGTGGGCTATAGCCTTGGGGGGTGGGGCTGGCCAACTTCGTCCGCCGGACTCGGAATGGCGCGAGACTTTGCAAGGTGCCTCCGTGTGCCAAAAATAGGCCGCAGTCACAGCCGCGTCCAAAAATACCCGCCCGAAGGCCGGGGCGCCAAGTTCGTCCAACGGAAAAAGGCCACAAAAACGGGTGGGCTATAGCGTTGGGGGGTGGGGCTCGCCAACTTCGTCCGCCGGACTCGGAATGGCGCGAGACTTTGCGAGGCGCCTCCGTGTGCCAAAATTTGGCTGCGGGCACAGCCGCGCCCAAAAATACCCGCCCGAAGGCCGGGGCGCCAAGTTCGTCCAGCGGAAAAAGGCCACAAAAATGGGTGGGTTATAGCCTTGGGGGGTGGGGCTGGCCAACTTCATCCGCCGGACTCGGAATGGCGCGAGACTTTGCAAGGTGCCTCCGTGTGCCAAAAATAGGCCGCGGGCACAGCCGCGCCCAAAAATACCCGCCCGAAGGCCGGGGCGCCAAGTTCGTCCAGCGGAAAAAGGCCACAAAAATGGGTGGGTTATAGCCTTGGGGGGTGGGGCTGGCCAACTTCATCCGCCGGACTCGGAATGGCGCGAGACTTTGCAAGGTGCCTCCGTGTGCCAAAAATAGGCCGCAGTCACAGCCGCGTCCAAAAATACCCGCCCGAAGGCCGGGGCGCCAAGTTCGTCCAACGGAAAAAGGCCACAAAAACGGGTGGGCTATAGCGTTGGGGGGTGGGGCTCGCCAACTTCGTCCGCCGGACTCGGAATGGCGCGAGACTTTGCGAGGCGCCTCCGTGTGCCAAAATTTGGCTGCGGGCACAGCCGCGCCCAAAAATACCAGCCCGAAGGCCGTGGCGCCAAGTTCGTCCAGCGGAAAAAGGCCACAAAAACGGGTGGGCTATAGCCTTGGGGGGTGGGGCTGGCCAACTTCGTCCGCCGGACTCGGAATGGCGCGAGACTTTGCGAGGCGCCTCCGTGTGCCAAAAAAAGGCCGCGGGCACAGCCGCGCCCAAAAATACCCGCCCGAAGGCCGGGGCGCCAAGTTCGTCCAGCGGAAAAAGGCCACAAAAATGGGTGGGTTATAGCCTTGGGGGGTGGGGCTGGCCAACTTCATCCGCCGGACTCGGAATGGCGCGAGACTTTGCAAGGTGCCTCCGTGTGCCAAAAATAGGCCGCAGTCACAGCCGCGTCCAAAAATACCCGCCCGAAGGCCGGGGCGCCAAGTTCGTCCAACGGAAAAAGGCCACAAAAACGGGTGGGCTATAGCCTTGGGGGGTGGGGCTGGCCAACTTCGTCCGCCGGAGTCGGAATGGCGCGAGACTTTGCGAGGCACCTCCGTGTGCCAAAAATAGGCCGCGGTAACAGCCGCGCCCAAAAATACCCGCCCGAAGGCCGGGGTGCCAAGTTCGTCCAGCGGAAAAAGGCCACAAAAATGGGTGGGCTATAGCCTTGGGGGGTGGGGCTGGCCAACTTCATCCGCCGGACTTGGAATGGCGCTAGACTTTGCGAGGTGCCTCCGTGTGCCAAAAATAGGCCGCGGGCACAGCCGCGTCCAAAATTACCCGCCCGAAGGCCGGGCGGCAAGTTCGTCCAGCGGAAAAAGGCCACAAAAACGGGTGGGCTATAGCCTTGGGGGGTGTGGCTGGCCAACTTCGTCCGCCGGACTTGGAATGGCGCGAGACTTTGTGAGGCACCTCCGTGTGCCAAAAATAGGCCGTGGGCACAGCCGCGCCAAAAAATACCCGCCCGAAGGCCGGGGCGCCACGTTCGTCCAACGGAAAAAGGCCACAAAAACGGGTGGGCTATAGCCTTGGGGGGTGGGGCTGGCCAACTTCGTCCGCCGGACTCGGAATGGCGAGAGACTTTGCGAGGCGCCTCCGTGCGCCAAAAATAGGCCGCGGGCGCAGCCGCGTCCAAAATTACCCGCCCGAAGGCCGGGGCGCCAAGTTCGTCCAGCGGAAAAAGGCCACAAAAACGGGTGGGCTATAGCCTTGGGGGGTGGGGCTGGCCAACTTCGTCCGCCGGACTCGGAATGGCGCGAGACTTTGCGAGGCGCCTCCGTGTGCCAAAAATAGGCCGTGGGCACAGCCGCGCCAAAAAATACCCGCCCAAGGCCGGGCGCCATGTTCGTCCAGCGGAAAATGGCCACAAAACTGGGTGGGTTATAGCCTTGGGGGGTGGGGCTGGCCAACTTCATCCGCCGGACTCGGAATGGCGCGAGACTTTGCAAGGTGCCTCCGTGTGCCAAAAATAGGCCGCAGTCACAGCCGCGTCCAAAAATACCCGCCCGAAGGCCGGGGCGCCAAGTTCGTCCAACGGAAAAAGGCCACAAAAACGGGTGGGCTATAGCCTTGGGGGGTGGGGCTGGCCAACTTCGTCCGCCGGACTCGGAATGGCGCGAGACTTTGCGAGGCGCCTCCGTGTGCCAAAAATAGGCTGCGGGCACAGCCGCGCCCAAAAATACCCGCCCGAAGGCCGGGGCGCCAAGTTCGTCCAGCGGAAAAAGGCCACAAAAACGGGTGGGCTATAGCCTTGGGGGGTGGGGCTGGCCAACTTCGTCCGCCGGACTCGGAATGGCGCGAGACTTTGCGAGGCACCTCCGTGTGCCAAAAATAAGCCGCGGGCACAGCGGCACCCAAAAATACCCGCCGGAAGGCCGGGCCGCCAAGTTCGTCCAGCGGAAAAAGGCCACAAAAACGGGTGGGCTATAGCGTTGGGGGGTGGGGCTGGCCAACTTCGTCCGCCGGACTCGGAATGGCGCGAGACTTTGCAAGGCGCCTCCGTGTGCCAAAAACAGGCCACGGGCACAGCCGCGCCGAAAAATACCCGCCCGAAGGCCGGGGCGCCAAGTTCGTCTAACGGAAAAAGGCCAGAAAAATGGGTGGGATATAGCCTTGGGGGCTGGGGCTGGCCCACTTCGTCCGACGGACTCGGAATGGCGCGAGACTTTTCGAGGCACCTCCATGTGCCAAAAATAGGCCGCGGACACATCCGCGCCCAAAAATACCCGCCCGAAGGCCGGGGCGCCAAGTTCGTCCAGCGGAAAAAGGCCACAAAAACGGGTGGGCTATAGCCTTGGGGGGTGGGGCTGGCCAACTTCGTCCGCCGGACTCCGAATGGCACGAGACATTGCGAGGCGCCTCCGTGTGCCAAAAATAGGACACGGGCACAGCCGCGCCCAAAAATACCCGCCCGAAGGCCGTGGCGCCAAGTTCGTCCAGCGTCAAAAGGCCACAAAAACGGGTGGGCTATAGCCTTGGGGGGTGGGGCTGGCCAACTTCGTCCGCCGGACTCGGAATGGTGCGGGACTTTGCGAGGTGCCTCCGTGTGCCAAAAATAGGCCGCGGGCACAGCCGCACCCAAAAATACCCGCCCGAAGGCCGGGGCGCCAAGTTCGTCCAGCGGAAAAAGGCCACAAAAACGGGTGGGCTTGGGGGTGGGGTGGCCAACCGTCCGTCTGACTCGGTATGGCGCGAGACATTGCGAGGCGCCTCCATGTGCCAAAAATAGGCCGTGGGCACAGCCGCGCCTAAAAATACCCCCCCCGAAGGCCGGGCCGCCAAGTTCGTCCAGCGGAAAAAGGCCACAAAAACGGGTGGGCTATAGCGTTGGGGGGTGGGGCTGGCCAACTTCGTCCGCCGGACTCGGAATGGCGCGAGACTTTGCAAGGCGCCTCCGTGTGCCAAAAACAGGCCACGGGCACAGCCTCGCCGAAAAATACCCGCCCGAAGGCCGGGGCGCCAAGTTCGTCTAACGGAAAAAGGCCAGAAAAACGGGTGGGATATAGCCTTGGGGGGTGGGGCTGGACAACTTCGTCCGCCGGACTCCGAATGGCACGAGACATTGCGAGGCGCCTCCGTGTGCCAAAAATAGGACACGGGCACAGCCGCGCCCAAAAATACCCGCCCGAAGGCCGTGGCGCCAAGTTCGTCCAGCGTCAAAAGGCCACAAAAACGGGTGGGCTATAGCCTTGGGGGGTGGGGCTGGCCAACTTCGTCCGCCGGACTCGGAATGGTGCGGGACTTTGCGAGGTGCCTCCGTGTGCCAAAAATAGGCCGCGGGCACAGCCGCACCCAAAAATACCCGCCCGAAGGCCGGGGCGCCAAGTTCGTCCAGCGGAAAAAGGCCACAAAAACGGGTGGGCTTGGGGGGTGGGGCTGGCCAACTTCGTCCGTCGGACTCGGAATGGCGCGAGACATTGCGAGGCGCCTCCATGTGCCAAAAATAGGCCGTGGGCACAGCCGCGCCTAAAAATACCCCCCCGAAGGCCGGGCCGCCAAGTTCGTCCAGCGGAAAAAGGCCACAAAAACGGGTGGGCTATAGCGTTGGGGGGTGGGGCTGGCCAACTTCGTCCGCCGGACTCGGAATGGCGCGAGACTTTGCAAGGCGCCTCCGTGTGCCAAAAACAGGCCACGGGCACAGCCTCGCCGAAAAATACCCGCCCGAAGGCCGGGGCGCCAAGTTCGTCTAACGGAAAAAGGCCAGAAAAACGGGTGGGATATAGCCTTGGGGGGTGGGGCTGGACAACTTCGTCCGCCGGACTCGGAATGGCGTGAGACTTTGCGAGGCGCCTTCGTGTGAAAAAAATAAGCCGCGGGCACAGCCGCACCCAAAAATTACCACCCGAAGGCCAGGGCGCCCAGTTCGTCCAGCGGAAAAAGGCCACAAAAACAGGTCGGCTTTAGCCTGGGGGGGTGGGGCTGGCCAACTTCGTCCGCCGGACTCGGAATGGCGCGAGACTTTGCGAGGTGCCTCCGTGTGCCAAAAATAGGCCGCGGGCACAGCCGCGCCCAAAAATACCCGCCCGAAGGCCGGGGCGCCAAGTTCGTCCAGCGGAAAAAGGCCACAAAAACGGGTGGGCTATAGCTTTGGGGGCTGGGGCTGGCCCACTTCGTCCGACGGACTCGGAATGGCGCGAGACTTTTCGAGGCACCTCCATGTGCCAAAAATAGGCCGCGGACACATCCGCGCCCAAAAATACCCGCCCGAAGGCCGGGGCGCCAAGTTCGTCCAGCGGAAAAAGGGCACAAAAACGGGTGGGCTATAGCCTTGGGGGGTGGGGCTGGCCAACTTCGTCCGCCGGACTCGGAATGGCGCGAGACTTTGCGAGGCGTCTCCGTGTGCCAAAAATAGGCCGCGGGCACAGCCGCGCCCAAAAATACCCGCCCGAAGGCCGGGGCGCCAAGTTCGTCCAACGGAAAAAGGCCACAAAAATGGGTGGGCTATAGCCTTGGGGGGTGGGGCTGGCCAACCTCGTCCGCCGGACTCGGAATGGCGCGAGACTTTGCGAGGTGCCTCCGTGTGCCAAAAATAGGACGCGGGCACAGCCGCGCCCAAAAATACCCGCCCGAAGGCCGGGGCGCCAAGTTCGTCCAGCGGAAAAAGGCCACAAAAATGGGTGGGCTTGGGAGGTGGGGCTGGCCAACTTCGTCCGCCGGACTCGGAATGGCGCGAGACATTGCGAGGCGCCTCCATGTGAAAAAAATAGGCCACGGGCACAGCCGCGCCCAAAAATACCCGCCCGAAGGCCGGGGCGCCAAGTTCGTCCAGCGGAAAAAGGCCACAAAAACGGGTGGGCTATAGCCTTGGGGGGTGGGGCTGGCCAACTTCGTCCGCCGGACTCGGAATGGCGCGAGACTTTACGAGGCACCTCCGTGTGAAAAAAATAGGGAACGGACACAGCCGCGCCCAAAAATACCCGCCCGAAGGCCGGGGCGCCAAGTTCGTCCAGCGGTAAAAGGCCACAAAAACGGGTGGGCTATAGCCTTGGGGGGTGGGGCTGGCCCACTTCGTCCGCCGGACTCGGAATGGCGCGAGACTTTGCGAGGCGCCTCCGTGTGCAAAAAATAGGCTGCGGACACAGCCGCGCCCAAAAATACCCGCCCGAAGGCCGGGGCGCCAAGTTCGTCCAGCGGAAAAAGGCCACAAAAACGGGTGGGCTATAGCCTTGGGGGTGGGGCTGGCCAACTTCGTCCGCCGGACTCGGAATGGCAAGAGACATAGCGAGGCACCTCCGTGTGCCAAAAATAGGCCGCGGGCACAGCCGCGCCCAAAAATACCCGCCCGAAGGCCGGGGCGCCAAGTTCGTCCAGCGTCAAAAGGCCACAAAAACGGGTGGGCTATAGCCTTGGGGGGTGGGGCTGGCCAACTTCGTCCGCCGGACTCGGAATGGCGCGAGACTTTGCGAGGTGCCTCCGTGTGCGCAAAATAGGCCACGTGCACAGCCGCGCCCAAAATACCCGCCCGAAGGCCGGGGCGCCAAGTTCGTCCAGCGGAAAAAGGCCACAAAAACGGGTGGGCTATAGCCTTGGGGGCTGGGGCTGGCCCACTTCGTCCGACGGACTCGGAATGGCGCGAGACTTTTCGAGGCACCTCCATGTGCCAAAAATAGGCCGCGGACACATCCGCGCCCAAAAATACCCGCCCGAAGGCCGGGGCGCCAAGTTCGTCCAGCGGAAAAAGGGCACAAAAACGGGTGGGCTATAGCCTTGGGGGGTGGGGCTGGCCAACTTCGTCCGCCGGACTCGGAATGGCGCGAGACTTTGCGAGGCGTCTCCGTGTGCCAAAAATAGGCCGCGGGCACAGCCGCGCCCAAAAATACCCGCCCGAAGGCCGGGGCGCCAAGTTCGTCCAACGGAAAAAGGCCACAAAAATGGGTGGGCTATAGCCTTGGGGGGTGGGGCTGGCCAACCTCGTCCGCCGGACTCGGAATGGCGCGAGACTTTGCGAGGTGCCTCCGTGTGCCAAAAATAGGACGCGGGCACAGCCGCGCCCAAAAATACCCGCCCGAAGGCCGGGGCGCCAAGTTCGTCCAGCGGAAAAAGGCCACAAAAATGGGTGGGCTTGGGAGGTGGGGCTGGCCAACTTCGTCCGCCGGACTCGGAATGGCGCGAGACATTGCGAGGCGCCTCCATGTGAAAAAAATAGGCCACGGGCACAGCCGCGCCCAAAAATACCCGCCCGAAGGCCGGGGCGCCAAGTTCGTCCAGCGGAAAAAGGCCACAAAAACGGGTGGACTATAGCTTTGGGGGGTGGGGCTGGCCCACTTCGTCCGCCGGACTCGGAATGGCGCGAGACTTTACGAGGCACCTCCGTGTGCAAAAAATAGGCTGCGGACACAGCCGCGCCCAAAAATACCCGCCCGAAGGCCGGGGCGCCAAGTTCGTCCAGCGGAAAAAGGCCACAAAAACGGGTGGGCTATAGCTTTGGGGGGTGGGGCTGGCCCACTTCGTCCGCCGGACTCGGAATGGCGCGAGACTTTGCGAGGCGCCTCCGTGTGCAAAAAATAGGCTGCGGACACAGCCGCGCCCAAAAATACCCGCCCGAAGGCCGGGGCGCCAAGTTCGTCCAGCGGAAAAAGGCCACAAAAACGGGTGGGCTATAGCCTTGGGGGGTGGGGCTGGCCAACTTCGTCCGCCGGACTCGGAATGGCACGAGACATTGCGAGGCGCCTCCGTGTGCCAAAAATAGGCCACGGGCACAGCCGCGCCCAAAAATACCCGCCCGAAGGCCGTGGCGCCAAGTTCGTCCAGCGTCAAAAGGCCACAAAAACGGGTGGGCTATAGCCTTGGGGGGTGGGGCTGGCCAACTTCGTCCGCCGGACTCGGAATGGTGCGGGACTTTGCGAGGTGCCTCCGTGTGCCAAAAATAGGCCGCGGGCACAGCCGCACCCAAAAATACCCGCCCGAAGGCCGGGGCGCCAAGTTCGTCCAGCGGAAAAAGGCCACAAAAACGGGTGGGCTTGGGGGGTGGGGCTGGCCAACTTCGTCCGTCGGACTCGGAATGGCGCGAGACATTGCGAGGCGCCTCCATGTGCCAAAAATAGGCCGTGGGCACAGCCGCGCCTAAAAATACCCCCCCGAAGGCCGGGGCGCCAAGTTCGTCCAGCGGAAAAAGGCCACAAAAACGGGTGGGCTATAGCCTTGGGGGGTGGGGCTGGCCAACTTTGTCCGCCGGACTCGGAATGGCGCGAGACTTTGCGAGGCACCTCCGTGTGCCAAAAATAAGCCGCGGGCACAGCGGCGCCCAAAAATACCCGCCTGAAGGCCGGGCCGCCAAGTTCGTCCAGCGGAAAAAGGCCACAAAAACGGGTGGGCTATAGCGTTGGGGGGTGGGGCTGGCCAACTTCGTCCGCCGGACTCGGAATGGCACGAGACTTTGCAAGGCGCCTCCGTGTGCCAAAAACAGGCCACGGGCACAGCCTCGCCGAAAAATACCCGCCCGAAGGCCGGGGCGCCAAGTTCGTCTAACGGAAAAAGGCCAGAAAAACGGGTGGGATATAGCCTTGGGGGGTGGGGCTGGACAACTTCGTCCGCCGGACTCGGAATGGCGTGAGACTTTGCGAGGCGCCTTCGTGTGAAAAAAATAAGCCGCGGGCACAGCCGCACCCAAAAATTACCACCCGAAGGCCAGGGCGCCCAGTTCGTCCAGCGGAAAAAGGCCACAAAAACAGGTCGGCTTTAGCCTGGGGGGGTGGGGCTGGCCAACTTCGTCCGCCGGACTCGGAATGGCGCGAGACTTTGCGAGGCGCCTCCGTGTGCCAAAAATAGGCCGCGGGCAGAGCCGCGCCCAAAAATACCCGCCCGAAGGCCGGGGCGCCAAGTTCGTCCAGCGGAAAAAGGCCACAAAAACGGGTGGGCTATAGCTTTGGGGGCTGGGGCTGGCCCACTTCGTCCGACGGACTCGGAATGGCGCGAGACTTTTCGAGGCACCTCCATGTGCCAAAAATAGGCCGCGGACACATCCGCGCCCAAAAATACCCGCCCGAAGGCCGGGGCGCCAAGTTCGTCCAGCGGAAAAAGGCCACAAAAATGGGTGGGCTATAGCCTTGGGGGGTGGGGCTGGCCAACCTCGTCCGCCGGACTCGGAATGGCGCGAGACTTTGCGAGGTGCCTCCGTGTGCCAAAAATAGGACGCGGGCACAGCCGCGCCCAAAAATACCCGCCCGAAGGCCGGGGCGCCAAGTTCGTCCAGCGGAAAAAGGCCACAAAAATGGGTGGGCTTGGGAGGTGGGGCTGGCCAACTTCGTCCGCCGGACTCGGAATGGCGCGAGACATTGCGAGGCGCCTCCATGTGAAAAAAATAGGCCACGGGCACAGCCGCGCCCAAAAATACCCGCCCGAAGGCCGGGGCGCCAAGTTCGTCCAGCGGAAAAAGGCCACAAAAACGGGTGGGCTATAGCTTTGGGGGGTGGGGCTGGCCCACTTCGTCCGCCGGACTCGGAATGGCGCGAGACTTTACGAGGCACCTCCGTGTGCAAAAAATAGGCTGCGGACACAGCCGCGCCCAAAAATACCCGCCCGAAGGCCGGGGCGCCAAGTTCGTCCAGCGGAAAAAGGCCACAAAAACGGGTGGGCTATAGCCTTGGGGGGTGGGGCTGGCCAACTTCGTCCGCCGGACTCGGAATGGCACGAGACATTGCGAGGCGCCTCCGTGTGCCAAAAATAGGCCGCGGGCACAGCCGCGCCCAAAAATACCCGCCCGAAGGCCGGGGCGCCAAGTTCGTCCAGCGGAAAAAGGCCACAAAAACGGGTGGGCTATAGCCTTGGGGGGTGGGGCTGGCCAACTGCGTCCGCCGGACTCGGAATGGTGCGAGACTTTGCGAGGTGCCTCCGTGTGCCAAAAATAGGCCGCGGGCACAGCCGCGCCCAAAAATACCCGCCCGAAGGCCGGGGCGCCAAGTTCGTCCAGCGGAAAAAGGCCACAAAAACGGGTGGGCTTGGGGGGTGGGGCTGGCCAACTTCGTCCGCCGGACTCGGAATGGCGCGAGACATTGCGAGGCGCCTCCATGTGCCAAAAATAGGCCGTGGGCACAGCCGCGCCCAAAAATACCCCCCCGAAGGCCGGGGCGCCAAGTTCGTCCAGCGGAAAAAGACCACAAAAACGGGTGGGCTATAGCCTTGGGGGGTGGGGCTGGCCAACTTCGTCCGCCGGACTCGGAATGGAGCGAGACTTTGCGAGGCGCCTCCGTGTGCAAAAAATAGGCCGCGGACACAGCCGCGCCCAAAAATACCAGACCGAAGGCCGGGGCGCCAAGTTCGTCCAGCGGAAAAAGGCCACAAAAACGGGTGGGCTATAGCCTTGGGGGGTGGGGCTGGCCAACTTCGTCCGCCAGACTCGGAATGGCGCGAGACTTTGCGAGGCGCCTCCGTGTGGAAAAAATAGGCCGCGGGCACAGCCGCGCCCAAAAATACACGCCCGAAGGCCGGGTCGCCAAGTTCGTCCAGCGGAAAAAGGCCACAAAAACGGGTGGGCTATAGCCTTGGGGGGTGGGGCTGGCCGACTTCGTCCGCCGGACTCGGAATGGCGCGAGACTTTGCGAGGTGCCTCCGTGTGCCAAAAATAGGCCGCGGGCACAGCCATGCCCAAAAATACCCTCCCGAAGGCCGGGGTGCCAAGTTCGTCCAGCGGAAAAAGGGCACAAAAACGGGTGGGCTATAGCCTTGGGGGGTGGGGCTGGCCAACTTCGTCCGCCGGACTCGGAATGGCGCGAGACTTTGCGAGGCGTCTCCGAGTACCAAAAATAGGCCGCGGGCACAGCCGCGCCCAAAAATACCAGACCGAAGGCCGGGGCGCCAAGTTCGTCCAGCGGAAAAAGGCCACAAAAACGGGTGGGCTGTAGACTTGGGGGGTGGGGCTGGCCAACTTCGTCCGCCGGACTCGGAATGGCGCGAGACTTTGCTATGCGCCTCCATGTGCAAAAAATAGGCCGCGGACACAACCGCGCCCAAAAATACCCGCCCGAAGGCCGGGGCGCCAAGTTCGTCCAGCGGAAAAAGGCCACAAAAACGGGTGGGTTATAGCCTTGGGGGGTGGGGCTGGCCAACTTCGTCCGCCGGACTCTGAATGGCGTGAGACATTGCGAGGCGCCTCCGTGTGCCAAAAATAGGCCGCGGGCACTGCCGCGCCCAAAAATACCCGCCCGAAGGCCAGGTCGCCAAGTTCGTCCAGCGGAAAAAGGCCACAAAAACTGGTGGGCTATAGCCTTGGGGGGTGGGGCTGGCCGACTTCGTCCGCCGGACTCGGAATGGCGCGAGACTTTGCGAGGTGCCTCCGTGTGCCAAAAATAGGCCGCGGGCACAGCCATGCCCAAAAATACCCGCCCGAAGGCCGGGGTGCCAAGTTCGTCCAGCGGAAAAAGGGCACAAAAACGGGTGGGCTATAGCCTTGGGGGGTGGGGCTGGCCAACTTCGTCCGCCGGACTCGGAATGGCGCGAGACTTTGCGAGGCGCCTCCGTGTGCCAAAAATAGGCCGCGGGCACAGCCGCGCCCAAAAATACCAGACCGAAGGCCGGGGCGCCAAGTTCGTCCAGCGGAAAAAGGCCACAAAAACGGGTGGGCTATAGCCTTGGGGGGTGGGGCTGGCCAACTTCGTCCGCCTGACTCGGAATGGCGCGAGACTTTGCTATGCGCCTCCATGTGCAAAAAATAGGCCGCGGACACAACCGCGCCCAAAAATACCCGCCCGAAGGCCGGGGCGCCAAGTTCGTCCAGCGGAAAAAGGCCACAAAAACGGGTGGGTTATAGCCTTGGGGGGTGGGGCTGGCCAACTTCGTCCGCCGGACTCTGAATGGCGCGAGACATTGCGAGGCGCCTCCGTGTGCCAAAAATAGGCCGCGGGCACTGCCGCGCCCAAAAATACCCGCCCGAAGGCCGGGTCGCCAAGTTCGTCCAGCGGAAAAAGGCCACAAAAACGGGTGGGCTATAGCCTTGGGGGGTGGGGCTGGCCAACTTCGTCCGCCGGACTCGGAATGGCGCGAGACTTTGCGAGGCGCCTCCGTGTGCCAAAAATAGGCCACGGGCACAGCCGTACCCAAAAATCCCCGCCCGAAGGCCGGGGCGCCAAGTTCGTCCAGCGGAAAAAGGCCACAAAAACGGGCGGGCTATAGCCTTGGGGGGTGGGGCTGGCCAACTTCGTCCGCCGGACTCAGAATGGCGCGAGACTTTGCGAGGCGCCTCCGTGTGCCAAAAATAGGACGCGAGCACAGCCGCGCCCAAAAATACCCGCCCGAAGGCCGGGGCGCCAAGTTCGTCCAGCGGAAAAAGGCCACAAAAACGGGTGGGCTATAGCCTTGGGGGGTGGGGCTGGCCAACTTCGTCCGCCGGACTCGGAATGGCGCGAGACTTTTCGAGGCGCCTCCGTGTGCCAAAAATAGGCCGCAGGCACAGCCGCGCCAAAAAATACCCGCCCGAAGGCCGGGGCGCCAAGTTCGTCCAGCGGAAAAAGGCCACAAAAACGGGTGGGCTATAGCCTTGGGGGGTGGGGCTGGCCAACTTCGTCCGCCGGACTCGGAATGGCGCGAGACATTGCGAGGCGCCTCTGTGTGCCAAAAAAAGGCCGCGGGCACAGCCGCGCCCAAAAATACCCACCCGAAGGCCGGGGCGCCAAGTTCGTCCAGCGGAAAAAGGCCACAAAAACGGGTGGGCTTGGGGGGTGGGGCTGGCCAACTTCGTCCGCCGGACTCGGAATGGCGCGAGACTTTGCTATGCGCCTCCATGTGCAAAAAATAGGCCGCGGACACAACTGCGCCCAAAAATACCCGCCCGAAGGCCTTGGCGACAAGTTCGTCCAGCGGAAAAAGGCCACAAAAACGGGTGGGTTATAGCCTTGGGGGGTGGGGCTGGCCAACTTCGTCCGCCGGACTCAGAATGGCGCGAGACTTTGTGAGACGCCTCCGTGTGCCAAAAATAGGACGCGAGCACAGCCGCGCCCAAAAATACCCGCCCGAAGGCCGGGGCGCCAAGTTCGTCCAGCGGAAAAAGGCCACAAAAACGGGTGGGCTATAGCCTTGGGGGGTGGGGCTGGCCAACTTCGTCCGCCGGACTCGGAATGGCGCGAGACTTTTTGAGGCGCCTCCGTGTGCCAAAAATAGGCCGCGGGCACAGCCGCGTCCAAAAATACCCGCCCGAAGGCCGGGGCGCCAAGTTCGTCCTGCGGAAAAAGGCCACAAAAACGGGTGGGCTATAGCCTTGGGGGGTGGGGCTGGCCAACTTCGTCCGCCGGACTCGGAATGGCGCGAGACTTTGCGAGGCGCCTCCGTGTGGAAAAAATAGGCCGCGGGCACAGCCGCGCCCAAAAATACCCGCCCGAAGGCCGGGGCGCCAAGTTCGTCCTGCGGAAAAAGGCCACAAAAACGGGTGGGATATAGCCTTGGGGGGTGGGGCTGGCCAACTTCGTCCGCCGGACTCGGAATGGCGCGAGACTTGGCGAGCCGCCTCCGTGTGTCAAAATAGGCCGCGGGCATAGCCGCGCCCAAAAATACCCGCCCGAAGGCCGGGGTGCCAAGTTCGTCCAGCGGAAAAAGGCCACAAAAACGGGTGGGCTATAGCCTTGGGGGGTGGGGCTGGCCAACTTCGTCCGCCGGACTCGGAATGGCGCGAGACTTTACGAGGCGCCTCCGTGTACCCGCCCAAAGGCCGAGGCGCCAAGTTCGTCCAACGGAAAAAGGCCACAAAAACGGGTGGGCTATAGCCTTGGGGGGTGGGGCTGGCCAACTTCGTCCGCCGGACTCGGAATGGCGCGAGACGTTGCGAGGCGCCTCCGTGTGCCAAAAATAGGCCGCGGGCACAGCCGCGCCCAAAAATACCCGCCCGAAGGCCGGGGCGCCAAGTTCGTCCCTGCGGAAAAGGCCACAAAAACGGGTGGGATATAGCCTTGGGGGTGGGGCTGGCCAACTTCGTCCGCCGGACTTGGAATGGCGCGTGACTTTGCGAGGCGCCTTCGTGTGCCAAAAATAGGCAAAGGCATAGCCGCACCCAAAAATCCCCGCCCGAAGGCCGGGCGCCATGTTCGTCCAGCGGAAAAAGGCCACAAAAACGGGTGGGCTATAGCTTTGGGGGGTGGGGCTGGCCAACTTCGTCCGCCGGACTCAGAATGGCGCGAGACTTTGCGAGGCACCTCCGTGTGCCAAAAATAGGCCGCGGGCACAGCCGCGCCCAAAAATACCCGCCCGAAGGCCGGGGCGCCAAGTTTGTCCTGCGGAAAAAGGCCACAAAAACGGGTGGGCTATAGCCTTGGGGGGTGGGGCTGGCAACTTCGTACGCCGGACTCGGAATGGCGCGAGACGTTGTGAGGCGCCTCCGTGTGCTAAAAATAGGCCGCGGACACAGCCGCGCCCAAAAATACCCGCCCGAAGGCCGGGGCGCCAAGTTCGTCCAGCGGAAAAAGGCCACAAAAACGGGTGGGCTATAGCCTTGGGGGGTGGTGCTGGCCAACTTCGTCCGCCGGACTCGGAATGGCGCGAGACTTTGCGAGGCGTCTCCGTGTGCCAAAAATAGGCAGCGGGCACAGCCGCGCCCAAAAATACCCGCCCGAAGGCCGGGGCGCCAAGTTCGTCCAGCGGAAAAAGGCCACAAAAACGGGTGGGCTATAGCCTTGGGGGGTGGGGCTGGCCCACTTCGTCCGCCGGACTCGGAATGGCGCGAGACTTTGCGAGGCGTCTCCGTGTGCCAAAAATAGGCTGCGGGCACAGCCGCGCCCAAAAATACCCGCCCGAAGGCCGGGGCGCCAAGTTCGTCCAGCGGAAAAAGGCCACAAAAACGGGTGGGCTATAGCCTTGGGGGGTGGTGCTGGCCAACTTCGTCCGCCGGACTCGGAATGGCGCGAGACTTTGCGAGGCGTCTCCGTGTGCCAAAAATAGGCCGCGGGCACAGCCGCGCCCAAAAATACCCGCCCGAAGGCCGGGGCGCCAAGTTCGTCCAGCGGAAAAAGGCCACAAAAACGGGTGGGCTATAGCCTTGGGGGCTGGGGCTGGCCCACTTCGTCCGCCGGACTCGGAATGGCGCGAGACTTTGCGAGGCGTCTCCGTGTGCCAAAAATAGGCTGCGGGCACAGCCGCGCCCAAAAATACCCGCCCGAAGGCCGGGGCGCCAAGTTCGTCCAGCGGAAAAAGGCCACAAAAACGGGTGGGCTATATCCTTGGGGGCTGGGGCTGGCCCACTTCGTCCGCCGGACTCGGAATGGCGCGAGACTTTTCGAGGCACCTCCGTGTGCCAAAAATAGGCCGCGGACACAGCCGCGCCCAAAAATACCGGCCCGAAGGCCGGGGCGCCAAGTTCGTCCAGCGGAAAAAGGCCACAAAAACGGGTGGGCTATAGCCTTGGGGGGTGGGGCTGGCCCACTTCGTCCGCCGGACTCGGAATGGCGCGTGCCTTTGCGAGGCGCCTTCGTGTGCCAAAAATAGGCCGCGGGCATAGCCGCACCCAAAAATCCCCGCCCGAAGGCCGGGGCGCCATGTTCGTCCAGCGGAAAAAGGCCACAAAAACGGGTGGGCTATAGCTTTGGGGGGTGGGGCTGGCCAACTTCGTCCGCCGGACTCAGAATGGCGCGAGACTTTGCGAGGCACCTCCGTGTGCCAAAAATAGGCCGCGGGCACAGCCGCGCCCAAAAATACCCGCCCGAAGGCCGGGGCGCCAAGTTTGTCCTGCGGAAAAAGGCCACAAAAACGGGTGGGCTATAGCCTTGGGGGGTGGGGCTGGCAACTTCGTACGCCGGACTCGGAATGGCGCGAGACGTTGTGAGGCGCCTCCGTGTGCTAAAAATAGGCCGCGGACACAGCCGCGCCCAAAAATACCCGCCCGAAGGCCGGGGCGCCAAGTTCGTCCAGCGGAAAAAGGCCACAAAAACGGGTGGGCTATAGCCTTGGGGGCTGGGGCTGGCCCACTTCGTCCGCCGGACTCGGAATGGCGCGAGACTTTGCGAGGCGTCTCCGTGTGCCAAAAATAGGCTGCGGGCACAGCCGCGCCCAAAAATACCCGCCCGAAGGCCGGGGCGCCAAGTTCGTCCAGCGGAAAAAGGCCACAAAAACGGGTGGGCTATAGCATTGGGGGGTTGGGCTGGCCAACGTCGTCCGCCGGACTCGGAATGGTGCGAGACTTTGCGAGGTGCCTCCGTGTGCCAAAAATAGGCCGCGGGCACAGCCGCGCCCAAAAATACCCGCCCGAAGGCCGGGGCGCCAAGTTCGTCCAGCGGAAAAAGGCCACAAAAACGGGTGGGCTATAGCCTTGGGCGGTGGGGCTGTCCAACTTCGTCCGCCGGACTCGGAATGGCGTGAGACTTTGTGAGGCGCCTCCGTGTGGTAAAACTAGGCCCCCGGCACAGCCGCGCCCAAAAATACCCGCCCGAAGGCCGGGCGCCAAGTTCGTCCAGCGGAAAAAGGCCACAAAAACGGGTGGGCTATAGCCTTGGGGGGTGGGCTGGCCAACTTCGTCCGCCGAACTCGGAATGGCGCGAGACTTTGTGAGGCGCCTCCGTGTGCCAAAAATAGGCCGTGGGCACAGCCGCGCCCAAAAATACCCGCCCGAGGGCCGGGGCGCCAAGTTCGTCCAGCGGAAAAAGGCCACAAAAACGGGTGGGCTATAGCCTTGGGCGGTGGGGCTGTCCAACTTCGTCCGCCGGACTCGGAATGGCGTGAGACTTTGTGAGGCGCCTCCGTGTGGTAAAACTAGGCCCCCGGCACAGCCGCGCCCAAAAATACCCGCCCGAAGGCCGGGCGCCAAGTTCGTCCAGCGGAAAAAGGCCACAAAAACGGGTGGGCTATAGCCTTGGGGGGTGGGCTGGCCAACTTCGTCCGCCGAACTCGGAATGGCGCGAGACTTTGTGAGGCGCCTCCGTGTGCCAAAAATAGGCCGTGGGCACAGCCGCGCCCAAAAATACCCGCCCGAGGGCCGGGGCGCCAAGTTCGTCCAGCGGAAAAAGGCCACAAAAACGGGTGGGCTATAGCCTTGGGGGGTGGGGCTGGCCAACTTCGTCCGCCGGACTCGGAATGGCGCGAGACTTTGCGAAGCGCCTCCGTGTGCCACCGTGTGCCAAAAATAGGCCGCGGGCATAGCCGCGCCCAAAAATACCCGACCGAAGGCCGGGGCGCCAAGTTCGTCCAGCGGAAAAAGGCCACAAAAACGGGTGGGCTATAGCCTTGGGGGATGGGGCTGGCCAACTTCGTCCGCCGGACTCGGAATGGCGCGAGACTTTGTGAGGCGATTCCGTGTGCCAAAAATAGGCCGTGGGCACAGCCGCGCCCAAAAATACCCGCCCGAAGGCCGGGGCGCCAAGTTCGTCCAGCGGAAAAAGGCCACAAAAACGGGTGGGCTATAGCCTTGGGGGGTGGGGCTGGCCAACTTCGTCTGCCGAACTCGAAATGGCGCTAGACTTTGTGAGGCGCCTCCGTGTGCCAAAAATAGGCCGTGGGCACAGCCGCGCCCAAAAATACCCGCCCGAGGGCCGGGGCGCCAAGTTCGTCCAGCGGAAAGAGGCCACAAAAACGGGTGGGCTATAGCCTTGGGGGGTGGGGCTGGCCAACTTCGTCCGCCGGACTCGGAATGGCCCGAGACTTTGAGAGGCGCCTCAGTGTGCTGGGGCCAGGCATGGCACAGCCGCACCCAAAAATACCCGCCCGAAGGCCGGGGCGCCAAGTTCGTCCAGCGGAAAAAGGCCACAAAAACGGGTGGGCTATAGCCTTGGGTGGTGGGGCTGGCCAACTTCGTCCGCCGAACTCGGAATGGCGCGAGACTTTGTGAGGCGCCTCTGTGTGCCAAAAATAGGCCGTCGGCACAGCCGCGCCCTAAAATACCCGCCCAAAGGCCGGGGTGCCAAGTTCGTCCGGCGGAAAAAGGCCACAAAAACGGGTGGGCTATAGCCTTGGGGGGTGGGGCGGGCCAACTTCGTCCGCCGGACTCGGAATGGTGCGAGACTTTGCGAGGCGCCTCCGTGCACCAAAAATAGGCCGCGGGCACAGCCGCGCCCAAAAATACCCGCCCGAAGGCCGGGGCGCCAAGTTCGTGCAGCGGAAAAAGGCCACAAAAACGTGTGGGCTATAGCCTTGGGGGGTGGGGCTGGCCAACTTCGTTCGCCGGACTCGGAATGGCGCGAGACTTTGCGAGGCGCCTTCGTGTGCCAAAAATAGGCCGTGGGCACAGCCGCGCCCAAAAATACCCGCCCGAAGGCCGGGGCGCCAAGTTCGTCCAGCGGAAAAAGGCCACAAAAACGGGTGGGCTATAGCCTTGGGCGGTGGGGCTGTCCAACTTCGTCCGCCGGACTCGGAATGGCGTGAGACTTTGTGAGGCGCCTCCGTGTGGTAAAACTAGGCCCCCGGCACAGCCGCGCCCAAAAATACCCGCCCGAAGGCCGGGCGCCAAGTTCGTCCAGCGGAAAAAGGCCACAAAAACGGGTGGGCTATAGCCTTGGGGGGTGGGCTGGCCAACTTCGTCCGCCGAACTCGGAATGGCGCGAGACTTTGTGAGGCGCCTCCGTGTGCCAAAAATAGGCCGTGGGCACAGCCGCGCCCAAAAATACCCGCCCGAGGGCCGGGGCGCCAAGTTCGTCCAGCGGAAAAAGGCCACAAAAACGGGTGGGCTATAGCCTTGGGGGGTGGGGCTGGCCAACTTCGTCCGCCGGACTCGGAATGGCGCGAGACTTTGCGAGGCGCCTCCGTGTGCCACCGTGTGCCAAAAATAGGCCGCGGGCATAGCCGCGCCCAAAAATACCCGACCGAAGGCCGGGGCGCCAAGTTCGTCCAGCGGAAAAAGGCCACAAAAACGGGTGGGCTATAGCCTTGGGGGATGGGGCTGGCCAACTTCGTCCGCCGGACTCGGAATGGCGCGAGACTTTGTGAGGCGATTCCGTGTGCCAAAAATAGGCCGTGGGCACAGCCGAGCCCAAAAATACCCGCCCGAAGGCCGGGGCGCCAAGTTCGACCAGCGGAAAAAGGCCACAAAAACGGCTGGGCTATAGCCTTGGGGGGTGGGGCTGGCCAACTTCGTCCGCCGAACTCGAAATGGCGCTAGACTTTGTGAGGTGCCTCCGTGTGCCAAAAATAGGCCGTGGGCACAGCCGCGCCCAAAAATACCCGCCCGAGGGCCGGGGCGCCAAGTTCGTCCAGCGGAAAGAGGCCACAAAAACGGGTGGGCTATAGCCTTGGGGGGTGGGGCTGGCCAACTTCGTCCGCCGGACTCGGAATGGCCCGAGACTTTGCGAGGCGCCTCCGTGTGCTGGGGGCAGGCCGCGGGCACAGCCGCTCCCAAAAATACCCGCCCGATGGCCGGGGCGCCAAGTTCGTCCAGCGGAAAAAGGCCACAAAAACGGGTGGGCTATAGCCTTGGGTGGTGGGGCTGGCCAACTTCGTCCGCCGGACTCGGAATGGCGCGAGACTTTGCGAGGCGCCTCCGTGTGCCAAAAATAGGCCGCGGGCACAGCCGCTCCCAAAAATACCCGCCCGAATTCGTGGGCGCCAAGTTCGTCCAGCGGAAAAAGGCCACAAAAACGGGTGGGCTATAGACTTGGGGGATGGGGCTGGCCAACTTCGTCCGCCGGACTCGGAATGGCGGGAGACTTTGCGAGGCGCCTCCGTGTGCCAAAAATAGGCCTCGGGAAGAGCAGCGCCCAAAAATACCCGCCCGAAGGCCGGGGCGCCAAGTTCGTCCAGCGGAAAAAGGCCACAAAAACGGGTGGGCTATAGCCTTGGGGGGTGGGGCTGGCCAACTTCGTCCGCCGTACTCGGAATGGCGCGAGACTTTGCGAGGCGCCTCCGTACGCCAAAAATAGGCCACGGGCACAGCCGCAAAAAAAATACCCGCCCGAAGGCCGGGGCGCCAAGTTCGTCCAGCGGAAAAAGGCCACAAAAACGGGTGGGCTATAGCCTTGGGGGGTGGGGCTGGCCAACTTCGTCCGCCGGACTCGGAATGGTGCGAGACTTTGCGAGGCGCCTCCGTGTGCCAAAAATAGACCTCGGGCACAGCCGCACCCAAAAATACCCGCCCGAAGGCCGGGGTGCCAAGTTCTTCCAGCGGAAAAAGGCCACAAAAACGGGTGGGCTATAGCCTTGGGGGGTGGGGCTGGCCAACTTCGTCCGCCGGACTCGGAATGGCGCGAGACTTTGCGAGGCGCCTCCGTGTGCCAAAAATAAGCCTCGGGAAGAGCCGCGCCCAAAAATACCCGCCCGAAGGCCGGGGCGCCAAGTTCGTCCAGCGGAAAAAGGCCACAAAAACGGGTGGGCTATAGCCTTGGGGGGTGGGGCTGGCCAACTTCGTCCGCCGGACTCGGAATGGTGCGAGACTTTGCGAGGCGCCTCCGCGTGCCAAAAATAGACCTCAGGCACAGCCGCACCCAAAAATACCCGCCCGAAGGCCGGGGCGCCATGTTCGTCCAGCGGAAAAAGGCCACAAAAACGGGTGGGCTATAGCCTTGGGGGGTGGGGCTGGCCAACTTCGTCCGCCGGACTCGGAATGGCGC
Source organism: Citrus cavaleriei (assembly GCA_030448935.1). Lineage (NCBI taxonomy): Eukaryota > Viridiplantae > Streptophyta > Magnoliopsida > Sapindales > Rutaceae > Citrus > Citrus cavaleriei. The sequence goes on along the minus strand of JAUJEM010000028.1, from coordinate 32,439 downwards.
GAGACTTTGCGAGGCGCCCCCGTGTGCCAAAAATAAGCCTCGGGAAGAGCCGCGCCCAAAAATACCCGCCCGAAGGCCGGGGCGCCAAGTTCGTCCAGCGGAAAAAGGCCACAAAAACGGGTGGGCTATAGCCTTGGGGGGTGGGGCTGGCCAACTTCGTCCGCCGGACTCGGAATGGCGCGAGACCTTGCGAGGCACCTCCATGCGCCAAAAATAGGCCGTGGGCGCAGCCTCGAAAAAAAATACCCGCCCGAAGGCCGGGGCGCCAAGTTCGTCCAGCGGAAAAAGGCCATAAAAACGGGTGGGCTATAGCCTTGGGGGGTGGGGCTGGCCAACTTCGTCCGCCGGACTCGGAATGGCGCGAGACTTTGCAAGGCGCTTCCGTGTACCAAAAATAGGCCGCGGGCACAGCCGCGCCCAAAAATACCCGCCCGAAGGCCGGGGCGCCAAGTTCGTCCAGCGGAAAAAGGCCACAAAAACGGGTGGGCTATAGCCTTGGGGGGTGGGGCTGGCCAACTTCGTCCGCAAGACTCGGAATGGCGCGAGACTTTGCGAGGCACCTCCGTGTGCCAAAAATAGGCCTCGGGAAGAGCCGCGCCCAAAAATACCCGCCCGAAGGCCGGGACGCCAAGTTCGTCCAGCGGAAAAAGGCCACAAAAACGGGTGGGCTATAGCCTTGGGGGGTGGGGCTGGGCAACTTCGTCCGCCGGACTCGGAATGGCGCGAGACTTTGCGAGGCACCTCCGTGTGCCAAAAATAGGCCTCGGGAAGAGCCGCGCCCGAAGGCCGGGGCGCCAAGTTCGTCCAGCGGAAAAAGGCCACAAAAACGGGTGGGCTATAGCCTTGGGGGGTGGGGCTGGCCAACTTCTTCCGCCGGACTCGGAATGGCGCGAGACTTTGCGAGGCGTCTCCGTGTGCCAAAAATAGGCCGCGGGCACAGCCGCACCCAAAAATACCCGCCCAAAGGCCGGGGCCCCAAGTTCGTCCAGCGGAAAAAGGCCACAAAAACGGGTGGGCTATAGCCTTGGGGGGTGGGGCTGGCCAACTTCGTCCGCCGGACTCGGAATGGTGCGAGACTTTGCGAGGCACCTCCGTGTGCCAAAAATAGGCCTCGGGAAGAGCCGCGCCCAAAAATACCTCATCCAAGGCCGGAGCGCCAAGTCGGCCCAGCGGAAAAAGGTCACAAAACGGGTGGGCTATAGCCTTGGGGGTGGGGCTGGCCAACCCGTCCGCCGGACTCGGGAATGGCGCGAGACATTGTGAGGCGACTCCGTCGCAAAAAAATAGGCCGCGGCACAGCCGCGCCAAAAATACCCGCCCGAAGGCCGGGCGCCAAGTTCGTCCAGCGGAAAAAGGCCACAAAACGGGTGGGCTATAGCCTTGGGGTGGGGCTGGCCAACTTTTTCCGCCGGACTAGGATTTGAGCGATAATTTGCGAGGGGCTTCCGTGTGACAAAAAGGCCGCATGGGCACAGCCGCACCCAAAATACCCTCCCGAAGGCCGGGGGCGCCAAGTTCGTCCAGCGGAAAAAGGCCACAAAAACGGGTGGGCTATAGCCTTGGGGGGTGGGGCTGGCCAACTTCGTCCGCCGGACTCGGAATGGCGCGAGACTTTGCGAGGCACCTCCGTGTGCCAAAAATAGGCCTCGGGCACAGCCGCGCCCAAAAATACCCGCCCGAAGGCCGGGGCGCCAAGTTCGTCCAGCGGAAAAAGGCCACAAAAACGGGTGGGCTATAGCCTTGGGGGGTGGGGCTGGCCAACTTCGTCCGCCGGACTCGGAATGGCGCGAGACTTTGCGAGGCACCTCCGTGTGCCAAAAATAGGCCTCGGGAAGAGCCGCGCCCAAAAATACCCGCCCGAAGGCCGGGGCGCCAAGTTCCTCCAGCGGAAAAAGGCCACAAAAACAGGTGGGCTATAGCCTTGGGGGGTGGGGCTGGCCAACTTCGTCCGCCGGACTAGGAATGGCGCGAGACATTGGGAGGCGACTCCGTGCGCCAAAAATAGGCCGCGGGGACAGCCGCGCCCAAAAATACCCGCCCGAAGTCCGGGGCGCCAAGTACGTCCAGCGGACACAGGCCACAAACACGGGTGGGCTATAGCCTTGTGGGGTGGGGCTGGCCAACTTCGTCCGCCGGACTTGGAATGGCGCGAGACTTTGCGAGGCACCTCCGTGTGCCAAAAATAGGCCTCGGGAAGAGCCGCGCCCAAAAATACCCGTCCGAAGGCCGGGGCGCCAAGTTCGTCCAGCAGAAAAAGGCCACAAAAACGGGTGGGCTATAGCCTTGGGGGGTGGGGCTGGCCAACTTCGTCCGCCGGACTCGGAATGGCGCGAGACTTTGCGAGGCGCCTCCGTGTGCCAAAAATAGGCCTCGGGCACAGCCGCGCCCAACAACACCCGCCCGACGGCCCGCGCGCCAAGTTCGTCCAGCCGACAACGGCCACAAACACGGGGGGGCTATGGGCTGGGGGGGTGGGGCTGTCCAACTTCGTCCGCCGGACACGGAATGGCGCGAGACTTTGCGAGGCACCTCCGTGCGCCAAAAATAGGCCGCAGGCACAGCCGCGAAAAAAAATACCCACCCGAAGGCCGGGGTGCCAAGTTCGTCCAGCGGAAAAAGGCCACAAAAACGGGTGGGCTATAGCCTTGGGGGGTGGGGCTGGCCAACTTCGTCCGCCGGACTTGGAATGGCGCGAGACTTTGCGAGGCGCCTCCGTGTGCCAAAAATAGGCCTCGGGAAGAGCCGCGCCCAAAAATACCCGTCCGAAGGCCGGGGCGCCAAGTTCGTCCAGCAGAAAAAGACCACAAAAACGGGTGGGCTATGGGCTTGGGGGGTGGGGCTGTCCAACTTCGTCCGCCGGACTCGGAATGGCGCGAGACTTTGCGAGGCACCTCCGTGCCCCAAAAATAGGCCGCAGGCACAGCCGCGAAAAAAAATACCCGCCCGAAGGACGGGGCGCCAAGTTCGTCCAGCGGAAAAAGGCCACAAAAACGGGTGGGCTATAGCCTTGGGGGGTGGGGCTGGCCAACTTCGTCCGCCGGACTCGGAATGGCGCGAGCCTTTGCGAGGCGTCTCCGTGTGCTAAAAATAGGCCGCGGGCACAGCCGCGCTAAAAAATACCCACCCGTAGGCCGGGGCGCCAAGTTCGTCCAGCGGAAAAAGGCCACAAAAACGGGTGGGCTATAGCCTTGGGGGGTGGGGCTGGCCAACTTCGTCCGCCGGACTCGGAATGGCGCGAGACTTTGCGAGGCGCCTCCGTGTGCCAAAAATAGGCCGCGGGCACAGCCGCACCCAAAAATACCCGCCCGAAGGCCGGGACGCCAAGTTCGTCCAGCGGAAAAAGGCCACAAAAACGGGTGGGCTATAGCCTTGGGGGGTGGGGCTGGCCAACTTCGTCCGCCGGACTCGGAATGGTGCGAGACTTTGCGAGGCGCCTCTGTGTGCCAAAAATAGGCCTCGGAAAGAGCCGCGCCCAAAAATACCCGTCCGAAGGCCGGGGCGCCAAGTTCGTCCAGCGGAAAAAGGCCACAAAAACGGGTGGGCTATAGCCTTGGGGGGTGGGGCTGGCCAACTTCGTCCTCCGGACTCGGAATGGCGCGAGACTTTGCGAGGCGCCTCCGTGTGCCAAAAATAGGCCTCGGGCAAAGCCGCGCCCAAAAATACCCGCCCGAAGGCCGGCGCGCCAAGTTCGTCCAGCGGAAAAAGGCCACAAAAATGGGTGGGCTATAGCCTTGGGGGGTGGGGCTGGCCAATTTCGTCCGCCGGACTCGGAATGGCGCGAGACTTTGCGAGGCACCTCCGTGTGCCAAAAATAGGCCTCGGGAAGAGCCGCGCCCAAAAATACCCGCCCGAAGGCCGGGGCGCCAAGTTCATCCAGCGGAAAAAGGCCACAAAAACGGGTGGGCTATAGCCTTGGGGGGTGGGGCTGGCCAACTTCGTCCGCCGGACTAGGAATGGCGCGAGACATTGGGAGGCGACTCCGTGCGCCAAAAATAGGCCGCGGGGACAGCCGCGCCCAAAAATACCCGCCCGAAGTCCGGGGCGCCAAGTTCGTCCAGCGGAAAGAGGCCACAAAAACGGGTGGGCTATAGCCTTGGGGGGTGGGGCTGGCCAACTTCGTCCGCCGGACTTGGAATGGCGCGAGACTTTACGAGGCGCCTCCGTGTGCCAAAAATAGGCCTCGGGAAGAGCCGCGCCCAAAAATACCCGACCGAAGGCCGGGGCGCCAAGTTCGTCCAGCAGAAAAAGGCCACAAAAACGGGTGGGCTATAGCCTTGGGGGGTGGGGCTGGCCAACTTCGTCCGCCGGACTCGGAATGGCGCGAGACTTTACGAGGCGCCTCCGTGTGCCAAAAATAGGCCTCGGGCACAGCCGCGCCCAAAAATACCCGCCCGAAGGCCGGGGCGCCAAGTTCGTCCAGCGGAAAAAGGCCACAAAAACGGGTGGGCTATGGGCTTGGGGGGTGGGGCTGTCCAACTTCGTCCGCCGGACTCGGAATGGCGCGAGACTTTGCGAGGCACCTCCGTGCGTCAAAAATAGGCCGCAGGCACAGCCGCGAAAAAAAATACCCGCCCGAAGGCCGGGGCGCCAAGTTCGTCCAGCGGAAAAAGGCCACAAAAACGGGTGGGCTATAGCCTTGGGGGGTGGGGCTGGCCAACTTCGTCCGCCGGACTCGGAATGGCGCGAGACTTTGCGAGGCGCCTCCGTGTGCCAAAAATAGGTCGCGAGCACAGCCGCGCCCAAAATACCCGCCCAAGTCCGGGCGCCACGTTCGTCCAGCGGAAAAAGGCCACAAAAACGGGTGGGCTATAGCCTTGGGGGGTGGGGCTGGCCAACTTCGTCCGCCGGACTTGGAATGACGCGAGACTTTGCGAGGCGCCTCCGTGTGCCAAAAATAGGCCTCGGGAAGAGCCGCGCCCAAAAATACCCGTCCGAAGGCCGGGGCGCCAAGTTCGTCCAGCAGAAAAAGGCCACAAAAACGGGTGGGCTATAGCCTTGGGGGGTGGGGCTGGCCAACTTCGTCCGCCGGACTCGGAATGGCGCGAGACATTGCGAGGCGCCTCCGTGTGCCAAAAATAGGCCTCGGGCACAGCCGCGCCCAAAAATACCCGCCCGAAGGCCGGGGCGCCAAGTTCGTCCAGCGGAAAAAGGCCACAAAAACGGGTGGGCTATGGGCTTGGGGGGTGGGGCTGTCCAACTTCGTCCGCCGGACTCGGAATGGCGCGAGACTTTGCGAGGCACCTCCGTGCGCCAAAAATAGGCCGCAGGCACAGCCGCGAAAAAAAATACCCGCCCGAAGGCCGGGGCGCCAAGTTCGTCCAGCGGAAAAAGGCCACAAAAACGGGTGGGCTATAGCCTTGGGGGGTGGGGCTGGCCAACTTCGTCCGCCGGACTCGGAATGGCGCGAGACTTTGCGAGGCGCCTCCGTGTGCCAAAAATAGGCCGCGGACACAGCCGCGCTCAAAAATACCCACCCGAAGGCCGGGGCGCCAAGTTCGTCCAGCGGAAAAAGGCCACAAAAACGGGTGGGCTATGGGCTTGGGGGGTGGGGCTGTCCAACTTCGTCCGCCGGACTCGGAATGGCGTGAGACTTTGCGAGGCACCTCCGTGCGCCAAAAATAGGCCGCAGGCACAGCCGCGAAAAAAAATACCCACCCGAAGGCCGGGGCGCCAAGTTCGTCCAGCGGAAAAAGGCCACAAAAACGGGTGGGCTATAGCCTTGGGGGGTGGGGCTGGCCAACTTCGTCCGCCGGACTCGGAATGGCGCGAGACTTTGCGAGGCCCCTCCGTGTGCCCAAAAATAGGCGCGGGGCACAGACGCACCCAAAAATACCCTCCCGAAGGCCGGGGCGCCAAGTTCGTCCAGCGGAAAAAGGCCACAAAAACGGGTGGGCTATAGCCTTGGGGGGTGGGGCTGGCCAACTTCGTCCGCCGGACTCGGAATGGCGCGAGACTTTGCGAGGCACCTCCGTGTGCCAAAAATAGGCCTCTGGCACAGCCGCGCCCAAAAATACCCGCCCGAAGGCCGGCGCGCCAAGTTCGTCCAGCGGAAAAAGGCCACAAAAACGGGTGGGCTATAGACTTGGGGGATGGGGCTGGCCAACTTCGTCCGCCGGACTCGGAATGGCGGGAGACTTTGCGAGGCGCCTCCGTGTGCCAAAAATAGGGCTCGGGTCTAGCAGGGCCAAAAAATACCCGCCCGAAGGCCGGGGCGCCAAGTTCGTCCAGCGGAAAAAGGCCACAAAAACGGTGGGCGTATGGGCGTCGGGGGTGGGGCTGGCCAACTTCGTCCGCCGGACACGGAATGGCGCGAGACTTTGGTGGCGCCTCCGTGCGCCAAAAATAGGCCCACAGGCACAGCCGCAAAAAAATACCCACCCGAAGGCCGGGCGCCAAGTTCGTCCAGCGGAAAGAGGCCACAAAAACGGGTGGGCTATAGCCTTGGTGGTTGGGGCTGGCCAACTTCGTCCGCCGGACTTGGAATGGCGCGAGACTTTCCTAGGCACCACCGTGTGACAAAAATAGGCCTCGGGACCAGCCGCGCACAAAAATACCCCCCCGAAGGCCGGGGCGCCAAGTTCGTCCAGCAGAAAAAGGCCACAAAAACGGGTGGGCTATGGCCTTGGGGGTGGGGCTGTCCAACTGGTGGTCCGCCGGACTAGGAATGGCGCGAGACATTGGGAGGCACCTCCGTGCCCCAAAAATAGGCCGCAGGCACAGCCGCGCCAAAAATACCCGCCCGAAGGACGGGCGCCAAGTTCGTCCAGCGGAAAAGGCCACAAAAACGGGTGGGCTATAGCCTTGGGGGTGGGGCTGGCCAACTTCGTCCGCCGGACTTGGAATGGCGCGAGACTTTGCGAGGCGCCTCCGTGTGCTAAAAATAGGCCTCGGGCACAGTCGCCGCTAAAAATACCCACCCGAAGGCCGGGCGCCAAGTTCGTCCAGCAGAAAAAGGCCACAAAACGGGTGGGCTATAGCCTTGGGGGTGGGGCTGGCCAACTGGGTCCGCCGGACTCGGAATGGCGCGAGACTTTGCGAGGCGCCTCCGTGTGCCAAAAATAGGCCTCGGCACAGCCGCACCCAAAAATACCCGCCCGAAGGCCGGGCGCCAAGTTCGTCCAGCGGAAAAAGGCCACAAAAACGGGTGGGCTATAGCCTTGGGGGTGGGGCTGGCCAACTTCGTCCGCCGGACTCGGAATGGTCAGCGAGACTTTTGCGAGGCGCCTCCGTGTGCCAAAAATAGGCCTCGGAAAGAGCCGCGCCAAAAAATACCCGCCGAAGGCCGGGCGCCAAGTTCGTCCAGCGGAAAAAGGCCACAAAACGGGTGGGCTATAGCCTTGGGGGTGGGGCTGGCCAACTTCGGGTCCTCCGGACTCGGAATGGCGCGAGACTTTGCGAGGTGCCTCCGTGTGCCAAATATAGGCCTCGGGCAAAGCCGCGCCCAAAAATACCCTCCCGAAGGCCGGGGCGCCATGTTCTTCCAGCGGAAAAAGGCCACAAAAATGGGAGGGCTCTAGCCTTGGGGGGTGGGTCTGGCCAACTTCGTCCGCCGGACTCGGTATGGCGGGAGACTTTGCGAGCCACCTCCGTGTGCCAAAAATAGGCCTCGGGAAGAGCCGCGCCCAAAAATACCCGCCCGAAGGCCGGGGCGCCAAGTTCGTCCAGCGGAAAAAGGCCACAAAAACGGGTGGGCTATAGCCTTGGGGGGTGGGGCTGGCCAACTTCGTCCGCCGGACTAGGAATGGCGCGAGACATTGGGAGGCGACTCCGTGCGCCAAAAATAGGCCGCGGGGACAGCCGCGCCCAAAAATACCCGCCCGAAGGCCGGGGCGCCAAGTTCGTCCAGCGGAAAAAGGCCACAAAAACGGGTGGGCTATAGCCTTGGGGGGTGGGGCTGGCCAACTTCGTCCGCCGGACTTGGAATGGCGCGAGACTTTGCGAGGCGCCTCCGTGTGCCAAAAATAGGCCTCGGGAAGAGCCGCGCCCAAAAATACCCGTCCGAAGGCCGGGGCGCCAAGTTCGTCCAGCAGAAAAAGACCACAAAAACGGGTGGGCTATGGGCTTGGGGGGTGGGGCTGTCCAACTTCGTCCGCCGGACTCGGAATGGCGCGAGACTTTGCGAGGCACCTCCGTGCCCCAAAAATAGGCCTCGGGCACAGCCGAGCCCAAAAATAACCAGCGCGAAGGCCGGGGCGCCAAGTTCGTCCAGCGGAAAAAGGCCACAAAACGGGTGGGCTATAGCCTTGGGGGGTGGGGCTGGCCAACTTCGTCCGCCGGACTCGGAATGGCGCGAGACTTTGCGAGGCGTCTCCGTGCAAAAATAGGCCTCGGGCACAGCCGCGCTAAAAATACCCGTGAGGCCGGGCGCCAAGTTCTGTCCCAGCCGTAAATGGCCACAAAAACGGGTGGGCTATAGCCTTGGGGGGTGGGGCTGGCCAACTTCGTCCGCCGGACTCGGAATGGCGCGAGACTTTGCGAGGCGCCTCCGTGTGCCAAAAATAGGCCTCGGGCACAGCCGCGCCCAAAAATACCCGCCCGAAGGCCGGGGCGCCAAGTTCGTCCAGCGGAAAAAGGCCACAAATACGGGTGGGCTATAGCCTTGGGGGGTGGGGCTGGCCAACTTTGTCCGCCTGACTCGCAATGGCGAGAGACTTTGCTAGGATCCTCCATGTGCCAAAAATAGGCCTCGGGCAGAGCCGCGCCCAAAATACCCGTCCGAAGGCCGGGCGCCAAGTTCGTCCCAGCGGAAAAAGGCCACAAAAACGGGTGGGCTATAGCCTTGGGTGGTGTGGCTGGCCAACTTCGTCCGCCAGACTCGGAATGGCACGAGACTTTGCGAGGCGCCTCCGTGTGCCAAAAATAGGCCTCGGGCAAAGCCGCGCCCAAAAATACCCGCCCGAAGGCCGGGGCGCCAAGTTCGTCCAGCGGAAAAAGGCCACAAAAACGGGTGGGCTATAGCCTTGGGGGGTGGGGCTGGCCAACTTCGTCCGCCGGACTCGGAATGGCGCGAGACTTTGCGAGGCACCTCCGTGTGCCAAAAATAGGCCTCGGGAAGAGCCGCGCCCAAAAATACCCGCCCGAAGGCCGGGGCGCCAAGTTCTTCCAGCGGAAAAAGGCCACAAAAACGGGTGGGCTATAGCGTTGGGGGTGGGGCTGGCCAACTGTCCGCCCGGACTAGGAATGGCGCGAGACATTGGGAGGCGACTCCGTGCGCCAAAAATAGGCCGCGGGACAGCCGCGCTAAAAATACCCGCCCGAAGTCCGGGCGCCAAGTTCGTCCAGCGGAAAAAGGCCACAAAACGGGTGGGCTATAGCCTTGGGGGTGGGGCTGGCCAACTTCGTCCGCCCGGACTTGGAATGGCGCGAGACTTTACGAGGCGCCTCCGTGTGCCAAAAATAGGCCTCGGGAAGAGCCGCGCTCAAAATACCCGCCCAAAGGCCGGGGCGTCAAGTTCGTCCAGCGGTAAAAGGCCACAAAAACTGGTGGGCTATAGCCTTGGGGGGTGGGGCTGGCCAACTTAATCCGCCGGACTCGGAATGGCGCGAGACTTTGCGAGGCACCTCCGTGTGTAAAAATAGGCCTCGGGCACAGCCGCGCCCAAAAATACCTGCCCGAAGGCCGGGGCGCCAAGTTCGTCCAGCGGTAAAAGGCCACAAAAACGGGTGGGCTATGGGCGGGGGTGGGGCTGGCAACTTCGTCCTCCGGACTCGGAATGGCGCGAGACTTTGCGAGGCACCTCCGTGTGCCAAAAATAGGCCTCTGGCACAGCCGCGCCCAAAAATACCCGCCCGAAGGCCGGCGCGCCAAGTTCGTCCAGCGGAAAAAGGCCACAAAAACGGGTGGGCTATAGACTTGGGGGATGGGGCTGGCCAACTTCGTCCGCCGGACTCGGAATGGCGGGAGACTTTGCGAGGCGCCTCCGTGTGCCAAAAATAGGCCTCGGGAAGAGCAGCGCCCAAAAATACCCGCCCGAAGGCCGGGGCGCCAAGTTCGTCCAGCGGAAAAAGGCCACAAAAACGGGTGGGCTATAGCCTTGGGGGGTGGGGCTGGCCAACTTCGTCCGCCGTACTCGGAATGGCGCGAGACTTTGCGAGGCGCCTCCGTACGCCAAAAATAGGCCACGGGCACAGCCGCGCCTGTGGCACCCGCCCGAAGGCCGGCGCGCCAAGTTCGTCCAGCGGAAAAAGGCCACAAAAACGGGTGGGCTATAGCCTTGGGGGGTGGGGCTGGCCAACTTCGTCCGCCGGACTCGGAATGGCGCGAGACTTTGCGAGGCACCTCCGTGTGCCAAAAATAGGCCTCGGGAAGAGCCGCGCCCAAAAATACCCGCCCGAAGGCCGGGGCGCCAAGTTCATCCAGCGGAAAAAGGCCACAAAAACAGGTGGGCTATAGCCTTGGGGGGTGGGGCTGGCCAACTTCGTCCGCCGGACTAGGAATGGCGCGAGACATTGGGAGGCGACTCCGTGCGCCAAAAATAGGCCGCGGGGACAGCCGCGCCCAAAAATACCCGCCCGAAGTCCGGGGCGCCAAGTTCGTCCAGCGGAAAGAGGCCACAAAAACGGGTGGGCTATAGCCTTGAGGGGTGGGGCTGGCCAACTTCGTCCGCCGGACTTGGAATGGCGCGAGACTTTGCGAGGCACCTCCGTGTGCCAAAAATAGGCCTCGGGAAGAGCCGCGCCCAAAAATACCCGACCGAAGGCCGGGGCGCCAAGTTCGTCCAGCAGAAAAAGGCCACAAAAACGGGTGGGCTATAGCCTTGGGGGGTGGGGCTGGCCAACTTCGTCCGCCGGACTCGGAATGGCGCGAGACTTTGCGAGGCGCCTCCGTGTGCCAAAAATAGGCCTCGGGCACAGCCGCGCCCAAAAATACCCGCCCGAAGGCCGGGGCACCAAGTTCGTCCAGCGGAAAGAGGCCACAAAAACGGGTGGGCTATAGCCTTGGGGGGTGGGGCTGGCCAACTTCGTCCGCCGGACTCGGAATGGCGCGAGACTTTGCGAGGCGCCTCCGTGTGCCAAAAATAGGCCTCGGGCACAGCCGCACCCAAAAATACCCGCCCGAAGGCCGGGGCGCCAAGTTCGTCCAGCGGAAAAAGGCCACAAAAACGGGTGGGCTATAGCCTTGGGGGGTGGGGCTGGCCAACTTCGTCAGCCGGACTCGGAATGGCGCGAGACTTTGCAAGGCGCTTCCGTGTACCAAAAATAGGCCGCGGACACAGCCGCGCCCAAAAATACCCGCCCGAAGGCCGGGGCGCCAAGTTCTTCCCGCGGAAAAAGGCCACAAAAACGGGTGGGCTATAGCCTTGGGGGGTGGGGCTGGCCAACTTCGTCCGCCGGACTCGGAATGGCGCGAGACTTTGCGAGGCGCCTCCGTGTGCCAAAAAAAGGCCGCGGGCACAGCCGCGCTCAAAAATACCCACCCGAAGGCCGGGGCGCCAAGTTCGTCCAGCGGAAAAAGGCCACAAAAACGGGTGGGGTATAGCCTTGGGGGGTGGGGCTGGCCAACTTCGTCCGCCGGACTGGGAATGGCGCGAGACTTTACGACGCACCTCCGTGTGCCAAAACTAGGCCGCGGGCACAGCCGCCCCCAAAAATACTTGCCCGAAGGCCGGGGCGCCAAGTTCGTCCAGCGGAAAAAGGCCACAAAAACGGGTGGGCTATAGCCTTGGGGGGTGGGGCTGGCCAACTTCGTCCGCCGGACTCGGAATGGCGCGAGACTTTGCGAGGCGCCTCCGTGTGCCAAAAATAGGCCTCGGGCACAGCCGCACCCAAAAATACCTGCCCGAAGGCCGGGGCGCCAAGTTCGTCCAGCAGAAAGAGGCCACAAAAACGGGTGGGCTATAGCCTTGGGGGGTGGGGCTGGCCAACTTCGTCCGCCGGACTCGGAATGGCGCGATACTTTGCGAGGCACCTCCGTGTGCCAAAAATAGGCCTCGGGAAGAGCCGCGCCCAAAAATACCCGCCCGAAGGCCGGGGCGCCAAGTTCTTCCAGCGGAAAAAGGCCACAAAAACGGGTGGGCTATAGCCTTGGGGGGTGGGGCTGGCCAACTTCGTCCGCCGGACTCGGTATGGCGCGAGACTTTGCGAGGTACCTCCGTGTGCCAATAATAGGCCTCGGGAAGAGCGGCGCCCAAAAATACCCGCCCGAAGGCCGGGGCGCCAAGTTCGTCCAGCAGAAAAAGGCCACAAAAACGGGTGGGCTATAGCCTTGGGGGGTGGGGCTGGCCAACTTCGTCAGCCGGACTCGGAATGGCGCGAGACTTTGCAAGGCGCTTCCGTGTACCAAAAATAGGCCGCGGACACAGCCGCGCCCAAAAATACCCGCCCGAAGGCCGGGGCGCCAAGTTCTTCCAGCGGAAAAAGGCCACAAAAACGGGTGGGCTATAGCCTTGGGGGGTGGGGCTGGCCAACTTCGTCCGCCGGACTCGGAATGGCGCGAGACTTTGCGAGGCGCCTCCGTGTGCCAAAAATAGGCCTCGGGAAGAGCGGCGCCCAAAAATACCCGCCCGAAGGCCGGGGCGCCAAGTTCGTCCAGCGGAAAAAGGCCACAAAAACGGGTGGGCTATAGCCTTGGGGGGTGGGGCTGGCCAACTTCGTCCGCCGGACTCGGAATGGCGCGAGACTTTGCGAGGCGCCTCCGTGTGCCAAAAATAGGCCTCGGGCACAGCCGCACCCAAAAATACCCGCCCGAAGGCCGGGGCGCCAAGTTCGTCCAGCGGAAAAAGGCCACAAAAACGGGTGGGCTATAGCCTTGGGGGGTGGGGCTGGCCAACTTCGTCCGCCAGACTCGGAATGGTGCGAGACTTTGCGAGGCGCCTCCGTGTGCCAAAAATAGGTCTCGGGCACAGCCGCGCCCAAAAATACCCGCCCGAAGGCCGGGGCGCCAAGTTCGTCCAGCGGAAAAAGGCCACAAAAACGGGTGGGCTATAGCCTTGGGGGGTGGGGCTGGCCAACTTTGTCCGCCGGACTCGGAATGGCGCGAGACTTTGCGAGGCACCTCCGTGTGCCAAAAATAGGCCTCGGTCACAGCCGCGCCCAAAAATACCCGCCCGAAGGCCGGGGCGCCAAGTTCGTCCAGCGGAAAAAGGCCACAAAAACGGGTGGGCTATAGCCTTGGGGGGTGGGGCTGGCCAACTTTGTCCGCCGGACTCGGAATGGCGCGAGACCTTGCGAGGCGCCTCCATGCGCCTAAAATAGGCCACGGGCACAGCCGCACCCAAAAATACCCGCCCGAAGGCCGGGGCGCCAAGTTCTTCCAGCGGAAAAAGGCCACAAAAACGGGTGGGCTATAGCCTTGGGGGGTGGGGCTGGCCAACTTCGTCCGCCGGACTCGGAATGGCGCGAGACTTTGCGAGGCGCCTCCGTGTGCCAAAAATAGGCCGCGGGCACAGCCGCGCTCAAAAATACCCACCCGAAGGCCGGGGCGCCAAGTTCGTCCAGCGGAAAAAGGCCACAAAAACGGGTTGGCTATAGCCTTGGGGGGTGGGGCTGGCCCACTTCGTCCGCCGGACTCGGAATGGCGCGAGACTTTGCGAGGCACCTCCATGTGCCAAAACTAGGCCGCGGGCACAGCCGCGCCCAAAAATACTTGCCCGAAGGCCGGGGCGCCAAGTTCGTCCAGCGGAAAAAGGCCACAAAAACGGGTGGGCTATAGCCTTGGGGGGTGGGGCTGGACAACTTCGTCCGCCGGACTCGGAATGGCGCGAGACTTTGCGAGGCACCTCCGTGTGCCAAAAATAGGCCTCGGGAAGAGAAGTGCACGAAAATACCCGCCCGAAGGCCGGGGCGCCAAGTTCGTCCAGCGGAAAAAGGCCACAAAAACGGGTGGGCTATGGCCTTGCGGGGTGGGGCTGGCCAACTTCGTCCGCCGGACTCGGAATGGCGCGAGACTTTGCGAGGCGCCTCCGTGTGCCAAAAATAGGCCGCGGGCACAGCCGCGCTCAAAAATACCCACCCGAAGGCCGGGGCGCCAAGTTCGTCCAGCGGAAAAAGGCCACAAAAACGGGTGGGCTATGCCTTAGGGGGTGGGGCTGGCCAACTTCGTCCGCCGGACTCGGAATAGCGCGAGACTTTGCGAGGCACCTCCGTGTGCCAAAACTAGGCCGCGGGCACAGCCACGCCCAAAAATACCCGCCCGAAGGCCGGGGTACCAAGTTCGTCCAGCGGAAAAAGGCCACAAAAACGGGTGGGCTATAGCCTTGGGGGGTGGGGCTGGCCAACTTCGTCCGCCGGACTCGGAATTGCGCGAGACTTTGCGAGGCACCTCCGTGTGCCAAAAATAGGCCGCGGACACAGCCGCGCCCAAAAATACCCGCCCGAAGGCCGGGGCGCCAAGTTCGTCCAGCGGAAAAAGGCCACAAAAGCGGGTGGCCTATAGCCTTGGGGGGTGGGGCTCGCCAACTTCGTCCGCCGGACTCGGAATGGCGCGAGACTTTGCGAGGCGCCTCCGTGTGCAAAAAATAGGCCTCGGGAAGAGCCGCGCCCAAAAATACCCGTCCGAAGGCCGGGGCGCCAAGTTCGTCCAGCGGAAAAAGGCCACAAAAACGGGTGGGCTATAGCCTTGGGGGGTGGGGCTGGCCAACTTTGTCCGCCGGACTCGGAATGGCGCGAGACCTTGCGAGGCGCCTCCATGCGCCTAAAATAGGCCACGGGCACAGCCGCGAAAAAAAATACCCGCCCGAAGGCCGGGGCGCCAAGTTCGTCCAGCGGAAAAGGCCACAAAAACGGGTGGGCTATAGCCTTGGGGGGTGGGGCTGGCCAACTTCGTCCGCCGGACTCGGAATAGCGCGAGACTTTGCGAGGCACCTCCGTGTGCCAAAACTAGGCCGCGGGCACAGCCACGCCCAAAAATACCCGCCCGAAGGCCGGGGTACCAAGTTCGTCCAGCGGAAAAAGGCCACAAAAACGGGTGGGCTATAGCCTTGGGGGGTGGGGCTGGCCAACTTCGTCCGCCGGACTCGGAATTGCGCGAGACTTTGCGAGGCACCTCCGTGTGCCAAAAATAGGCCGCGGACACAGCCGCGCCCAAAAATACCCGCCCGAAGGCCGGGGCGCCAAGTTCGTCCAGCGGAAAAAGGCCACAAAAACGGGTGGCCTATAGCCTTGGGGGGTGGGGCTCGCCAACTTCGTCCGCCGGACTCGGAATGGCGCGAGACTTTGCGAGGCGCCTCCGTGTGCAAAAAATAGGCCTCGGGAAGAGCCGCGCCCAAAAATACCCGTCCGAAGGCCGGGGCGCCAAGTTCGTCCAGCGGAAAAAGGCCACAAAAACGGGTGGGCTATAGCCTTGGGGGGTGGGGCTGGCCAACTTTGTCCGCCGGACTCGGAATGGCGCGAGACCTTGCGAGGCGCCTCCATGCGCCTAAAATAGGCCACGGGCACAGCCGCGAAAAAAAATACCCGCCCGAAGGCCGGGGCGCCAAGTTCGTCCAGCGGAAAAGGCCACAAAAACGGGTGGGCTATAGCCTTGGGGGGTGGGGCTGGCCAACTTCGTCCGCCGGACTCGGAATGGCGCGAGACATTGCGAGGTGACTCCGTGCGCCAAAAATAGGCCGCGGGCACAGCCGCGCTCAAAAATACCCGCCCGAAGGCCGGGGCGCCCAGTTCTTCCAGCGGAAAAAGGCCACAAAAACGGGTGGGCTATAGCCTTGGGGGGTGGGGCTGGCCAACTTCGTCCGCCGGACTCGGAATGGCCCGAGACATTGCGAGGCGACTCCGTGCGCCAAAAATAGGCCGCGGGCACAGCCGCGCTCAAAAATACCCGCCCGAAGGCCGGGGCGCCCAGTTCTTCCAGCGGAAAAAGGCCACAAAAACGGGTGGGCTATAGCCTTGGGGGGTGGGGCTGGCCAACTTCGTCCGCCGGACTCGGAATGGCGCGAGACTTTGCAAGGCGCCTCCGTGTACTAAAAATAGGCCGCGGGTACAGCCGCGCCCAAAAATACCCGCCCGAAGGCCGGGGCGCCAAGTTCGTCCAGCAGAAAAAGGCCACAAAAATGGGTGGGCTATAGCCTAGGGGGGTGGGGCTGGCCAACTTCGTCCGCCGGACTCGGAATGGCGCGAGACATTGCGAGGCGACTCCGTGCGCCAAAAATAGGCCGCGGGCACAGCCGCGCTAAAAAATACCCGCCCAAAGGCCGGGGCGCCAAGTTCGTCCAGCGGAAAAAGGCCACAAAAACGGGTGGGCTATAGCCTTGGGGGGTGGGGCTGGCCAACTTCGTCCGCCGGACTCGGAATGGCGCGAGACATTGCGAGGCGACTCCGTGCGCCAAAAATAGGCCACGGGCACGGCCGCGCTCAAAAATACCCGCCCGAATTCCGGGGCGCCAAGTTCGTCCAGCGGAAAAAGGCCACAAAAATGGGTGGGCTATAGCCTTGGGGGGTGGGGCGGGCCAACTTCGTCCGCCGGACTCGGAATGGCGCGAGACTTGGCGAGGCGCCTCCGTGTGCCAAAAATAGGCCTCGGGAAGAGCGGCGCCCAAAAATACCCGCCCGAAGGCCGGGGCACCAAGTTCGTCCAGCGGAAAAAGGCCACAAAAACGGGTGGGCTATAGCCTTGTGGGGTGGGGCTGGCAAACTTCGTCCGACGGACTCGGAATGGCGTGAGACTTTGCGAGGTGCCTCCGTGTGCCAAAAATAGGCCTCGGGAAGAGCGGCGCCCAAAAATACCCACCCGAAGGCCGGGGCGCCAAGTTCGTCCAGCGGAAAAAGGCCACAAAAACGGGTGGGCTATAGCCTTGGGGGGTGGGGCTGGCCAACTTCGTCCGCCCGACTCGGAATGGCGCGAGACTTTGCGAGGCACCTCCGTGTGCCAAAAATAGGCCGCGGCCACAGCCGCGCCCAAAAATACCCACCCGAAGGCCGGGGCGCCAAGTTCGTCCAGCGGAAAAAGGCCACAAAAACGGGTGGGCTATAGCCTTGGGGGGTGGGGCTGGCCAACTTCGTCCGCCGGACTCGGAATGGCGCGAGACTTTGCGAGGCGCCTCCGTGTGCCAAAAATAGGCCGCGGGCACAGCCGCGCCCAAAAATACCAGCCCGAAGGCCGGGGCGCCAAGTTCGTCCAGCGGAAAAACGCCACAAAAACGGGTGGGCTATAGCCTTGGGGGGTGGGGCTGGCCAACTTCGTCCGCCGGACTCGGAATGGCTCGATACTTTGCGAGGCACCTCTGTGTGCCAAAAATAGGCCGCGGGCACAGCCGCGCCCAAAAATACCCGCCCGAAGGCCGGGGCGCCAAGTTCGTCCAGCGGAAAAAGGCCACAAAAACGGGTGGGGTATAGCCTTGGGGGGTGGGGCTGGCCAACTTCGTCCGCCGGACTCCGAATGGCGCGAGACCTTGCAAGGCGCCTCCGTGTGCCAAAAATAGGCCGTGGGCACAGCCGCGCCCAAAAATACCCGCCCGACGGCCGGGGCGCCAAGTTCGTCCAGCGGAAAAAGGCCACAAAAACGGGTGGGCTATAGCCTTGGGGGGTGGGGCTGGCCAACTTCGTCCGCCGGACTCGGAATGGCACGAGACTTTGCGAGGCGCCTCCGTGTGCCAAAAATAGGCCGCGGGCACAGCCGCGCCCAAAAATACCAGCCCGAAGGCCGGGGCGCCAAGTTCGTCCAGCGGAAAAAGGCCACAAAAACGGGTGGGCTATAGCCTTGGGGGGTGGGCTGGCCAACTTCGTCCGCCGGACTCAGAATGGCACGAGAATTTGCGTGGCGCCTCCGTGTGCCAAAAATAGGCCGCGGGCTCAGCCACGCCCAAAAATACCCGCCCGAAGGCCGGGGCGCCAAGTTCGTCCAGCGGAAAAAGGCCACAAAAACGGGTGGGCTATAGCCTTGGGGGGTGGTGCTGGCCAACTTCGTCCGCCGGACTCGGAATGGCGCGTGACTTTGTGAGGGGCCTCCGTGTGCCAAAAATAGGCCGTGGGCACAGAAGTGCACGAAAATAACCTCCCGAAGGCCGGGGCGCCAAGTTCGTCCAGCGGAAAAAGGCCACAAAAACGGGTGGGCTATAGCCTTGGGGGGTGGGGCTGGCCAACTTCGTCCGCCGGACTCAGAATGGCACGAGAATTTGCGAGGCGCCTCCGTGTGCCAAAAATAGACCGCGGGCACAGCCGCGCCCAAAAATACCAGCCCAAAGGCCGGAGCGCCAAGTTCGTCCAGCGGAAAAAGGCCACAAAAACGGGTGGGCTATAGCCTTGGGGGGTGGGGCTGGCCAACTTCGTCCGCCGGACTCAGAATGGCACGAGAATTTGCGAGGCGCCTCCGTGTGCCAAAAATAGACCGCGGGCACAGCCGCGCCCAAAAATACCCGCCCGAAGGCCGGGGCGCCAAGTTCGTCCAGCGGAAAAAGGCCACAAAAACGGGTGGGCTATAGCCTTGGGGGGTGGGGCTGGCCAACTTCATCCGCTGGACTTGGAATGGCGCGACACTTTGCGAGGCGCCTCCGTGTGCCAAAAATAGGCCGCGGGCACAGCCGCGCCCAAAAATACCAGCCCGAAGGCCGGGGCGCCAAGTTCGTCCAGCGGAAAAAGGCCACAAAAACCGGTGGGCTATAGCCTTGGGGGGTGGGGCTGGCCAACTTCGTCCGCCGGACTCAGAATGGCACGAGAATTTGCGAGGCGCCTCCGTGTGCCAAGAATAGGCCGCGGGCACAGCCGTGCCCAAAAATACCCGCCCGAAGGCCGGGGCGCCAAGTTCGTCCAGCGGAAAAAGGCCACAAAAACGGGTGGGCTATAGCCTTGGGGGGTGGGGCTGGCCAACTTCATCCGCTGGACTCGGAATGGCGCGACACTTTGCGAGGCGCCTCCGTGTACCAAAAATAGGCCGCGGGAAAAGCCGCGCCCAAAAATACCTGCCCGAAGGCCGGGGCGCCATGTTCGTCCAGCGGAAAAAGGCCACAAAAACGGTTGGGCTATAGCCTTGGGGGGTGGGGCTGGCCAACTTCGTCCGCCGGACTCGGAATGGCACGAGACTTTGCGAGGCGCCTCCGTGTGCCAAAAATAGGCCGCGGGCACAGCCGCGCCCAAAAATACCAGCCCGAAGGCCGGGGCGCCAAGTTCGTCCAGCGGAAAAAGGCCACAAAAACGGGTAGGCTATAGCCTTGGGGGGTGGGGCTGGCCAACTTCGTCCGCCGGACTCAGAATGGCACGAGAATTTGCGAGGCGCCTCCGTGTGCCAAAAATAGGCCGCGGGCACAGCCGCGCCCAAAAATACCAGCCCGAAGGCCGGGGCGCCAAGTTCGTCCAGCGGAAAAAGGCCACAAAAACGGGTGGGCTATAGCCTTGGGGGGTGGGGCCGGCCAACTTCGTCCGCCGGACTCGGAATGGCGCGAGAATTTGCGAGGCGGCTCCGTGTGCCAAAAATAGGCCGCGGGCACAGCCGCGCCCAAAAATACCAGCCCGAAGGCCGGGGCGCCAAGTTCGTCCAGTGGAAAAAGGCCACAAAAACGGGTGGGCTATAGCCTTGGGGGGTGGGGCTGGCCAACTTCGTCCGCCGGACTCAGAATGGCTCGAGAATTTGCGAGGCGCCTCCGTGTGCCAAAAATAGGCCGCGGGCACAGCCGCGCCCAAAAATACCAGCCCGAAGGCCGGGGCGCCAAGTTCGTCCAGTGGAAAAAGGCCACAAAAACGGGTGGGCTATAGCCTTGGGGGGTGGGGCTGGCCAACTTCGTCCGCCGGACTCAGAATGGCTCGAGAATTTGCGAGGCGCCTCCGTGTGCTGTGGGCCAGGCTGCGGGCACAGCCGCGCCCAAAAATACCCACCCGAAGGCCGAGGCGCCAAGTTCGTCCAGCGGAAAAAGGCCACAAAAACGGGTGGGCTATAGCCTTGGGGGGTGGGGCTGGCCAACTTCGTCCGCCGGACTCGGAATGGCACGAGACTTTGCGAGGCGCCTCCGTGTGCCGAAAATAGGCCGCGGGCACAGCCGCGCCCAAAAATACCAGCCCGAAGGCCGGGGCGCCAAGTTCGTCCAGCGGAAAAAGGCCACAAAAACGGGTGGGCTATAGCCTTGGGGGGTGGGGCTGGCCAACTTCGTCCGCCGGACTCAGAATGGCACGAGAATTTGCGAGGCGCCTCCGTGTGCCAAAAATAGACCGCGGGCACAGCCGCGCCCAAAAATACCCGCCCGAAGGCCGGGGCGCCAATTTCGTCCAGCGGAAAAAGGCCACAAAAACGGGTGGGCTACAGCCTTGGGGGGTGGGGCCGGCCAACTTCATCCGCTGGACTCGGAATGGCGCGACACTTTGCGAGGCGCCTCCGTGTGCCAAAAATAGGCCGCGGGCACAACCGCGCCCAAAAATACCAGTCCGAAGGCCGGGGCGCCAAGTTCGTCCAGCGGAAAAAGGCCACAAAAACGGGTGGGCTATAGCCTTGGGGGGTGGGGCTGGCCAACTTCGTCCGCCGGACTCAGAATGGCACGAGAACTTGCGAGGCGCCTCCGTGTGCCAAAAATAGGCCGCGGGCACAGCCGCGCCCAAAAATACCCGCCCGAAGGCCGGGGCGCCAAGTTCGTCCAGCGGAAAAAGGCCACAAAAACGGGTGGGCTATAGCCTTGGGGGGTGGGGCTGGCCAACTTCATCCGCTGGACTCGGAATGGCGCGACACTTTACGAGGCACCTCCGTGTACCAAAAAAAGGCCGCGGGAAAAGCCGCGCCCAAAAATACCCGCCCGAAGGCCGGGGCGCCAAGTTCGTCCAGCGGAAAAAGGCCACAAAAACGGGTGGGCTATAGCCTTGGGGGGTGGGGCTGGCCAACTTCGTCCGCCGGACTCAGAATGGCACGAGAATTTGCGAGGCGCCTGCATGTGCCAAAAATAGCCCGCGGGCACAGCCGCGCCCCAAAATACCCGCCCGAAGGCCGGGGCGCCAAGTTCGTCCAGCGGAAAAAGGCCACAAAAACGGGTGGGCTATAGCCTTGGGGGGTGGGGCTGGCCAACTTCGTCCGCAGGACTCGGAATGGCACGAGACTTTGCGAGGCGCCTCCGTGTGCCAAAAATAGGCAGCGGGCACAGCCGCGCCCAAAAATACCAGCCCGAAGGCCGGGGCGCCAAGTTCGTCCAGCGGAAAAAGGCCACAAAAACGGGTGGGCTATAGCCTTGGGGGGTGGGGCTGGCCAACTTCGTCCGCCGGACTCAGAATGGCACGAGAATTTGCGAGGCGCCTCCGTGTGCCAAAAATAGGCCGCGGGCACAGCCGCTCCCAAAAATACCCGCCCGAATGCCGGGGCGCCAAGTTCGTCCAGCGGAAAAAGGCCACAAAAACGGGTGGGCTATAGCCTTGGGGGGTGGGGCTGGCCAACTTCATCCGCTGGACTCGGAATGGCGCGACACTTTGCGAGGTGCCTCCATGTACCAAAAATAGGCCGCGGGCAAAGCCGCGCCCAAAAATACCCGCCCGAAGGCCGTGGCGCCAAGTTCGTCCAGCGGAAAAAGGCCACAAAAACGGGTGGGCTATAGCCTTGGGGGGTGGGGCTGGCCAACTTCGTCCGCCGGACTCGGAATGGCGCGAGACTTTGCGAGGCGCATCCGCGTGCCAAAAATCGGTCGCGGGCACAGCCGCGCCCAAAAATACCCGCCCGAAGGCCTGGGCGCCAAGTTCGTCCAGCGGAAAAAGGCCACAAAAACGGGTGGGCTATATCCTTGGGGTGTGGGGCTGGCCAACTTCGTCCGCCGGACTCGGAATGGCGCGAGACTTTGCGAGGCGCCTCCGTGTGCTGTGGGCAAGGCCGCGGGCACAGCCGCGCCCAAAAATACATGCCCGAAGGCCGGGCGCCATGTTCGTCCAGCGGAAAAACGCCACAAAACGGGTGGGCTATAGCCTTGGGGGTGGGGCTGGCCAACTGTCCGCCGGACTCAGAATGGCTCGAGAATTTTGCGAGGCACCTCCGTGCCAAAAATAGGCCGCGGCCACAGCCGCGCCCAAAATACCCGCCCCGACGGCCGGGCGCCAAGTTCATCCAGCGGAAAAAGGCCACAAACCCGGGGGGTCTATAGCCTTGGCGGGTGGCGCTGGCCAACTTCATCCGCCGGACTCGTAATGGCGCGAGACCTTGCAAGGCGCCTCCATGCTGGGAAAATAGGCAGCGGGCACAGCCGCGCCAAAAATACCCCGCCGACGGCCGGGCGCCAAGTTCATCCAGCGGAAAAAGGCCACAAAACGGGTGGGCTATAGCCTTGGGGGTGGCGCTGCCCAACTGGTCCGCCGGACTCGGAATGGCGCGTGACTTTGCGAGGGGCCTCCGTGTGCCAAAAATCGGCCGCGGGCACAGCCGCGCCCAAAATAACCGCCCGAAGGCCGGGGCGCCAAGTTCGTCCAGCGGAAAAAGGCCACAAAAACGGGTGGGCTATAGCCTTGGGGGGTGGGGCTGGCCAACTGGGTCGCCGGACTCGGAATGGCGCGAGACTTTGCGAGGCGCCTCCGTGTGCCAAAAATAGGCCGCGGGCACAGCCGCGCCCAAAAATACATGCCCGAAGGCCGGGGCGCCATGTTCGTCCAGCGGAAAAACGCCACAAAAACGGGTGGGCTATAGCCTTGGGGGGTGGGGCTGGCCAACTTCGTCCGCCGGACTCGGAATGGCTCGATACTTTGCGAGGCGCCTCCGTGTGCCAAAAATAGGCCGCGGGCACAGCCGTTCCCAAAAATACCCGCCCGAATGCCGGGGCGCCAAGTTCATCCAGCGGAAAAAGGCCACAAAAACGGGTGGGCTATAGCCTTGGGGGGTGGCGCTGGCCAACTTCGTCCGCCGGACTCCGAATGGCGCGAGACCTTGCAAGGCGCCTGCGTGTGCCAAAAATAGGCCGCGGGCACAGCCGCGCCCAAAAATACCCGCCCGACGGCCGGGGCGCCAAGTTCATCCAGCGGAAAAAGGCCACAAAAACGGGTGGGCTATAGCCTTGGGGGGTGGCGCTGCCCAACTTCGTTCGCCGGACTCGGAATGGCGCGTGACTTTGTGAGGGGCCTCCGTGTGCCAAAAATAGGCCGCGGGCACAGCCGCGCCCAAAAATACCCGCCCGAAGGCCGGGGCGCCAAGTTCGTCCAGCGGAAAAAGGCCACAATAACGGGTGGGCTATATCCTTGGGGGGTGGGGCTGGCCAACTTCGTCCGCCGGACTCGGAATGGCGCGAGACTTTGCAAGGCGCCTCCGTGTGCCAAAAATAGGCCGCGGGCACAGCCGCGCCCAAAAATACATGCCCGAAGGCCGGGGCGCCAAGTTCGTCCAGCGGAAAAACGCCACAAAAACGGGTGGGCTATAGCCTTGGGGGGTGGGGCTGGCCAACTTCGTCCGCCGGACTCGGAATGGCTCGATACTTTGCGAGGCACCTCCGTGTGCCAAAAATAGGCCGCGGGCACAGCCGCGCCCAAAAATACCCGCCCGAAGGCCGGGGCGCCAAGTTCGTCCAGCGGAAAAAGGCCACAAAAACGGGTGGGCTATAGCCTTGGGGGGTGGGGCTGGCCAACTTCGTCCGCCGGACTCAGAATGGCACGAGAATTTGCGAGGCGCCTCCGTGTGCCAAAAATAGGCCGCGGGCACAGCCGTTCCCAAAAATACCCGCCCGAATGCCGGGGCGCCAAGTTCGTCCAGCGGAAAAAGGCCACAAAAACGGGTGGGCTATAGCCTTGGGGGGTGGGGCTGGCCAACTTCGTCCGCTGGACTCAGAATGGGGCGAGAATTTGTGAGGGGACTCCTTGTGCCAAAAATAGGCCGCGGGCACAGCCGCGCCCAAAAATACCCGCCCGAATGCCGGGGCGCCAAGTTCGTCCAGCGGAAAAAGGCCACAAAAACGGGTGGGCTATAGCCTTGGGGGGTGGGGCTGGCCAACTTCATCCGCTGGACTCGGAATGGCGCGACACTTTGCAGGTGCCTCCATGTACCAAAAAATAGGTCGCGGGCACAGCCGCGCCAAAAATACCCGCCCGACGGCCTGGGCGCCAAGTTCGACCAGCGGAAAAACGCCACAAAAACGGGGTGGGCTATAGCCTTGGGGTGGGGCTGGCCAACTTCGTCCGCCGGACTCGGAATGGCGCGAGACTTTGCGAGGCACCCCGTGTGCCAAAATAGGCCAGCGGGCACAGCCGCGCCTAAAAATACATGCCCGACGGCCGGGCGCCAAGTTCATCCAGCGGAAAAAGGCCACAAAACGGGTGGGCTATAGCCTTGGGGGTGGCGCTGCCCAACTTCGTCCGCCGGACTCGGAATGGCGCGACATGACTTTGTGAGGGGCCTCCGTGGTGCTGGGCCAGGCCGCGGGCACAGCCGCGCCAAAAAATAACCGCCCGACGGCCGGGGCGCCACGTTCGTCCAGCGGAAAAGGCCACAAAAACGGGTGGGCTATATCCTTGGGGGGTGGGGCTGGCCGACTTCGTCCGCCGGACTCGGAATGGCGCGATACCTTGCAAGGCGCCTCCGTGTGCCAAAATAGGCCGCGGGCACAGCCGCGCACAAAAATACAGGCCCGAAGCCCGGGCCGCCAGGTACTACAAGCGGAAAAGGCCCCAAAAACGGGTGGGCTATAGCCTTGGGGGTGGCGCTGCCCAACTTCGTCCGCGGACTCGGAATGGCTCGATACTTTGCGAGGCACCTCCGTGTGCCAAAAATAGGCCGCGGGCACAGCCGCGCCCAAAAATACCCGCCCGAAGGCCGGGGCGCCAAGTTCGTCCAGCGGAAAAAGGCCACAAAAACGGGTGGGGTATAGCCTTGGGGGGTGGGGCTGGCCAACTTCGTCCGCCGGACTCCGAATGGCGCGAGACTTTGCGAGTCGCCTCCGCGTGCCAAAAGTAGGCCTCGGGCACAGCCGCGCCCAAAAATACCCGCCCGAAGGCCTGGGCGCCAAGTTCGTCCAGCGGAAAAAGGCCACAAAAACGGGTGGGCTATAACCTTGGGGGGTGGGGATGGCCAACTTCGTCCGCCGGACTCGGAATGGCGCGAGACTTTGCGAGGCACCTCCGTGTGCCAAAAATAGGCCGCGGACACAGCCGCGTCCAAAAATACCCGCCCGAAGGCCGGGGCGCCAAGTTCGTCCAGCAGAAAAAGGCCACAAAAACGGGTGGGCTATAGCCTTGGGCGGTGGTGCTGGCCAACTTCGTCCGCCGGACTCGGAATGGTGTGTGACTTTGTGAGGGGCCTCCATGTGCCAAAAATAGGCCGTGGGCACAGAAGTCCCCGAAAATAACCGCCCGAAGGCCGGGGCGCCAAGTTCGTCCAGCGGAAAAAGGCCACAAAAATGGGTGGGCTATAGCCGTGGGGGGTGGTGCTGGCCAACTTCGTCCGCCGGACTCGGAATGGCGCGTGACTTTGTGTGGGGCCTCCGTGGCCCAAAAATAGGCAGCGGGCACAGACGCGCCCAAAAATAACCGCCCGAAGGCCGGGGCGCCAAGTTCGTCCAGCGGAAAAAGGCCACAAAAACGGGTGGGCTATAGCCTTGGGCGGTGGTGCTGGCCAACTTCGTCCGCCGGACTCGGAATGGCGCGTGACTTTGTGAGGGGCCTCCATGTGCCAAAAATAGGCCGTGGGCACAGAAGTGCCCGAAAATAACCGCCCGAAGGCCGGGGCGCCAAGTTCGTCCAGCGGAAAAAGGCCACAAAAATGGGTGGGCTATAGCCGTTGGGGGTGGTGCTGGCCAACTTCGTCCGGCGGACTCGGAATGGCGCGTGACTTTGTGTGGGGCCTCCGTGGCCCAAAAATAGGCAGCGGGCACAGACGCGCCCAAAAATAACCGCCCGAAGGCCGGGGCGCCAAGTTCGTCTAGCGGAAAAAGGCAACAAAAACGGGTGGGCTATAGCCTTGGGGGGTGGGGCTGGCCAAATTCGTCCGCCGGACTCGGAATGGCGCGAGACTTTGCGAGGGGCCTCCGTGTGCCAAAAATAGGCCGCGGGCACAGCCGCGCCCAAAAATACCCGCCTGAAGGTCGGGGCGCCAAGTTCGTCCAGCGGAAAAAGGCCACAAAAATGGGTGGGCTATAGCCTTTGGGGGGTGGGGCTGGCCAAATTCGTCCGCCGGACTCGGAATGGCGCGAGACTTTGCGAGGGGCCTCCGTGTGCCAAAAATAGGCCGCGGGCACAGCCGCGCCCAAAAATACCCGCCCGAAGGTCGGGGCGCCAAGTTCGTCCAGCGGAAAAAGGCCACAAAAACGAGTGGGCTATAGCCGTGGGAGGTGGTGCTGGCCAACTTCGTCCGCCGGACTCGGAATGGAGCGAGACTTTGCGAGGGGCCTCCGTGTGCCAAAAATAGGCCGCGGGCACAACCGCGCCCAAAAATAACCGCCCGAAGGCCTGGGCGCCAAGTTCGTCCAGCGTAAAAAGGCCTAAAAAACGGGTGGGCTATAGCCTTGGGGGGTGGGGCTGGCCAACTTCGTCCGCCGGACTCGGAATGGCGCGAGACTTTGCGAGGCGCCTCCGTGTGCCAAAAATAGGCCGCGGGCACAGAAGCGCCTAAAAATAACCGCTCGAAGGCCGGGGCGCCAAGTTCGTCCAGCGGAAAAAGGCCACAAAAACGGGTGGGCTATAGCCTTGGGGGGTGGGGCTGGCCAACTTCGTCCGCCGGACTCGGAATGGCGTGAGACTTTGCCAGGCGCCTCCGTGTGCCAAAAATAGGCCGCGGGCACAGACGCGCCCAAAAATAAATGCCCGAAGGCCGGGGCGACAAGATCGTCCAGCGGAAAAAGGCCACAAAAATGGGTGGGCTATAGCCTTGGGCGGTGGTGCTGGCCAACTTCGTCCGCCGGACTCGGAATGGCGCGTGACTTTGTGAGGGGCCTCCATGTGCCAAAAATAGGCCGTGGGCACAGAAGTGCCGAAAATAACCGCCCAAAGGCCGGGGCGCCAAGTTCGTCCAGCGGAAAAAGGCCACAAAAATGGGTGGGCTATAGCCGTGGGGGGTG
This sequence comes from Citrus cavaleriei, assembly GCA_030448935.1. Lineage (NCBI taxonomy): Eukaryota > Viridiplantae > Streptophyta > Magnoliopsida > Sapindales > Rutaceae > Citrus > Citrus cavaleriei. Next base: position 5,587 of record JAUJEM010000028.1, on the reverse strand, counting down.
GTGCTGGCCAACTTCGTCCGGCGGACTCGGAATGGCGCGTGACTTTGTGTGGGGCCTCCGTGGCCCAACAATAGGCAGCGGGCACAGACGCGCCCAAAAATAACCGCCCGAAGGCCGGGGCGCCAAGTTCGTCTAGCGGAAAAAGGCAACAAAAACGGGTGGGCTATAGCCTTGGGGGGTGGGGCTGGCCAACTTCGTCCGCCGGACTCGTAATGGCGCGAGACTTTGGAAGGGGCCTCGGTGTGACAAAAATAGGCCACGGGCACAGCCGCGCCAAAAAATAACCGCCCGAAGGCCGGAGCGCCAAGTTCGTCCAGCGGAAAAAGGCCACAAAAAGGGGTGGGCTATAGCCTTGGGGGGTGGGGCTGGCCAACTTCGTCCGCCGGACTCGGAATGGCGCGAGACTTTGCGAGGGGCCTCCGTTTGCCAAAAATAGGCCGCGGGCACAGAAGCGCCTAAAAATAACCGCTCGAAGGCCGGGGCGCCAAGTTCGTCCAGCGGAAAAAGGCCACAAAAATGGGTGGGCTATAGCCTTTGGGGGGTGGGGCTGGCCAAATTCGTCCGCCGGACTCGGAATGGCGCGAGACTTTGCCAGGGGCCTCCGTGTGCCAAAAATAGGCCGCGGGCACAGCCGCGCCCAAAAATACCCGCCCGAAGGTCGGGGCGCCAAGTTCGTCCAGCGGAAAAAGGCCACAAAAACGAGTGGGCTATAGCCGTGGGAGGTGGTGCTGGCCAACTTCGTCCGCCGGACTCGGAATGGAGCGAGACTTTGCGAGGGGCCTCCGTGTGCCAAAACTAGGCCGCGGGCACAACCGCGCCCAAAAATAACCGCCCGAAGGCCTGGGCGCCAAGTTCGTCCAGCGTAAAAAGGCCTAAAAAACGGGTGGGCTATAGCCTTCGGGGGTGGGGCTGGCCAACTTCGTCCGCCGGACTTGGAATGGCGCGAGACTTTACGAGGGGTCTCCGTGTGCCAAAAATAGGCCGCGGTCACAGACGCGCCCAAAAATAAATGCCCGAAGGCCGGGGCGACAAGATCGTCCAGCGGAAAAAGGCCACAAAAACGGGTGGGCGATAGCCTTGGAGGGTGGGGCTGGCCAACTTCGTCCGCCGGACTCGGAATGGCGCGAGACTTTGCGAGGGGCATCCGTATACCAAAAATAGGCCGTGGGCACAGCCGCGCCTGAAAATAACCGCCCGAAGGCCGGGGCGCCAAGTTCGTCCAGCGGAAAAACGCCACAAAAACGGGTGGGCTATAGCCTTGGGGGGAGGGGCTGGCCAACTTCGTCCGCCGGACTCGGAATGGCGCGAGACTTTGTGAGGGGCCTCCATGTGCCAAAAATAGGACACGGGCACAGCCGCGGCCAAAAATAACCGCCCGAAGGCCGGGGCGCCAAGTTCGTCCAGCGGAAAAAGGCCACAAAAACGGGTGGGCTATAGGCTTGGGGGGTGGGGCTGTCCAACTTCGTCCGCCAGACTCGGAATGGCGCGAGACTTTGCGAGGGGCATCCGTGTACCAAAAATAGGCCGTGGGCACAGCCGCGCCTCAAAATAACCTCCCGAAGGCCGGGGCGCCAAGTTCGTCAAGCGGAAAAAGGCCACAAAAATGGGTGGGCTATAGCCGTGGGGGGTGGTGCTGGCCAACTTCGTCCGGCGGACTCGGAATGGCGCGTGACTTTGTGTGGGGCCTCCGTGGCCCAACAATAGGCAGCGGGCACAGACGCGCCAAAAATAACCGCCCGAAGGCCGGGGCGCCAAGTTCGTCGAGCGGAAAAAGGCCACAAAAACGGGTGGGCTATAGCCTTGGGGGGTGGGGCTGGCCAACTTCGTCCGCCGGACTCGTAATGGCGCGAGACTTTGGGAGGGGCCTCGGTGTGACAAAAATAGGCCGCGGGCACAGCCGCGCCAAAAAATAACCACCCGAAGGCTGGTGCGCCAAGTTCGTCCAGCGGAAAAAGGCCACAAAAACGGGTGGGCTATAGCCTTGGGGGGTGGGGCTGGCCAACTTCGTCCGCCGGACTCAGAAAGGCGCGAGACTTTGCGAGGGGCCTCCGTGTGCCAAAAATAGGCCGCGGGCACAGCCACGCCCAAACATAACCGCCCGAAGGCCGGGGCGCCAAGTTCGTCCAGCGGAAAAAGGCCACAAAAATGGGTGGGCTATAGCCGTGGGGGGTGGTGCTGGCCAACTTCGTCCGCCGGACTCGGAATGGCGCGTGACTTTGTGTGGGGCCTCCGTGGCCCAAAAATAGGCAGCGGGCACAGACGCGCCCAAAAATAACCGCCCGAAGGCCGGGGCGCCAAGTTCGTCCAGCGGAAAAAGGCCACAAAAACGGGTGGGCTATAGCCTTGGGGGGTGGTGCTGGCCAACTTCGTCCGCCGGACTCGGAATGGCGCGTGACTTTGTGAGGGGCCTCCATGTGCCAAAAATAGGCCGTGGGCACAGAAGTGCCCGAAAATAACCGCCCGAAGGCCGGGGCGCCAAGTTCGTCCAGCGGAAAAAGGCCACAAAAATGGGTGGGCTATAGCCTTGGGCGGTGGTGCTGGCCAACTTCGTCCGCCGGACTCGGAATGGCGCGTGACTTTGTGAGGGGCCTCCATGTGCCAAAAATAGGCCGTGGGCACAGAAGTGCCCGAAAATAACCGCCCGAAGGCCGGGGCGCCAAGTTCGTCCAGCGGAAAAAGGCCACATAAATGGGTGGGCTATAGCCGTGGGGGGTGGTGCTGGCCAACTTCGTCCGGTGGACTCGGAATGGCGCGTGACTTTGTGTGGGGCCTCCGTGGCCCAACAATAGGCAGCGGGCACAGACGCGCCCAAAAATAACCGCCCGAAGGCCGGGGCGCCAAGTTCGTCTAGCGGAAAAAGGCAACAAAAACGGGTGGGCTATAGCCTTGGGGGGTGGGGCTGGCCAACTTCGTCCGCCGGACTCGTAATGGCGCGAGACTTTGGGAGGGGCCTCGGTGTGACAAAAATAGGCCACGGGCACAGCCGCGCCAAAAAATAACCGCCCGCAGGCTGGTGCACCAAGTTCGTCCAGCGGAAAAAGGACACAAAAACGGGTGGGCTATAGCCTTGGGGGGTGGGGCTGGCCAACTTCGTCCGCCGGACTCAGAAAGGCGCGAGACTTTGCGAGGGGCCTCCGTGTGCCAAAAATAGGCCGCGGGCACAGCCACGCCCAAACATAACCGCCCGAAGGCCGGGGCGCCAAGTTCGTCCAGCGGAAAAAGGCCACAAAAATGGGTGGGCTATAGCCGTGGGGGGTGGTGCTGGCCAACTTCGTCCGCCGGACTCGGAATGGCGCGTGACTTTGTGTGGGGCCTCCGTGGCCCAAAAATAGGCAGCGGGCACAGACGCGCCCAAAAATAACCGCCCGAAGGCCGGGGCGCCAAGTTCGTCTAGCGGAAAAAGGCCACAAAAACGGGTGGGCTATAGCCTTGGGGGGTGGGGCTGGCCAACTTCGTCCGCCGGACTCGGAATGGCGCGAGACTTTGGGAGGGGCCTCGGTGTGACAAAAATAGGCCGCGGGCACAGCCGCGGCAAAAAATAACCGCCCGAAAGCCGGAGCGCCAAGTTCGTCCAGCGGAAAAAGGTCACAAAAAGGGGTGGGCTATAGCCTTGGGGGGTGGGGCTGGCCAACTTCGTCCGCCGGACTCGGAATGGCGCGAGACTTTGCGAGGGGCCTCCGTTTGCCAAAAATAGGCCGCGGGCACAGAAGCGCCTAAAAATAACCGCTCGAAGGCCGGGGCGCCAAGTTCGTCCAGCGGAAAAAGGCCACAAAAATGGGTGGGCTATAGCCTTTGGGGGGTGGGGCTGGCCAAATTCGTCCGCCGGACTCGGAATGGCGCGAGACTTTGCGAGGGGCCTCCGTGTGCCAAAAATAGGCCGCGGGCACAGCCGCGCCCAAAAATACCCGCCCGAAGGTCGGGGCGCCAAGTTCGTCCAGCGGAAAAAGACCACAAAAATGGGTGGGCGATAGCCTTTGGGGGGTGGGGCTCGCCAAATTCGTCCGCCGGACTCGGAATGGCGCGAGACTTTACGAGGGGCCTCCGTGTGCCAAAAATAGGCCGCGGGCACAGCCGCGCCCAAAAATACCCGCCCGAAGGTCGGGGCGCCAAGTTCGTCCAGCGGAAAAAGGCCACAAAAACGGGTGGGCTATAGCCGTGGGAGGTGGTGCTGGCCAACTTCGTCCGCCGGACTCGGAATGGAGCGAGACTTTGCGAGGGGCCTCCGTGTGCTAAAAATAGGCCGCGGGCACAACCGCGTCCAAAAATAACCGCCCGAAGGCCTGGGCGCCAAGTTCGTCCAGCGTAAAAAGGCCTAAAAAACGGGTGGGCTATGGCCTTGGGGGGTGGGGCTGGCCAACTTCGTCCGCCGGACTTGGAATGGCGCGAGACTTTGCGAGGGGTCTCCGTGTGCCAAAAATAGGCCGCGGTCACAGACGCGCCCAAAAATAAATGCCCGAAGGCCGGGGCGACAAGATCGTCCAGCGGAAAAAGGCCACAAAAACGGGTGGGCGATAGCCTTGGAGGGTGGGGCTGGCCAACTTCGTCCGCCGGACTCGGAATGGCGCGAGACTTTGCGAGGGGCATCCGTATACCAAAAATATGCCGTGGGCACAGGCGCACCTGAAAATAACCGCCCGAAGGCCGGGGCGCCAAGTTCGTCCAGCGGAAAAACGCCACAAAAACGGGTGGGCTATAGCCTTGGGGGGAGGGGCTGGCCAACTTCGTCCGCCGGACTCGGAATGGCGCGAGACTTTGTGAGGGGCCTCCATGTGCCAAAAATAGGACGCGGGCACACCCGCGGCCAAAAATAACCGCCCGAAGGCCGGGGCGCCAAGTTCGTCCAGCGGAAAAAGGCCACAAAAACGGGTGGGCTATAGCCTTGGGGGGTGGGGCTGGCCAACTTCGTCCGCCGGACTCGGAATGGCGCGAGACTTTGCGAGGGGCCTCCGTAATCCAAAAATAGGCGGCAGGCACAGCTGCGCCTAAAAATAACCACCCGAAGGCCGGGGAGCCAAGTTCGTCCAGCGGAAAAAGGCCACAAAAACGGGTGGGCTATAGCCTTGGGGGGTGGGGCTGGCCAACTTTGTCCGCCAGACTCGGAATGGCGTGAGACTTTGTGAGGGGCATCCGTGTACTAAAAATAGGCCGTGAGCACAGCCGCGCCTGAAAATAACCGCCCGAAGGCCGGGGAGCCAAGTTCATCCAGCGGAAAAAGGCCACAAAAACGGGTGGGCTATAGCCTTGGGGGGTGGGGCTGGCCAACTTCGTCCGCCGGACTCGGAATGGCGCGAGACTTTGCGAGGGGCATCCGTGTACCAAAAATAGGCCGTGGCCACAGCCGCGCCTCAAAATAACCTCCCGAAGGCCAGGGCGCCAAGTTCGTCCAGCGGAAAAAGGCCACAAAAACGGGTGGGCTATAGCGTTGTGGGGTGGGGCTGGCCAACTTCGTCCGCCGGACTCGGAATGGCGCGAGACTTTGCGAGGGGTATCCGTGTGCCAAAAAGAGGCCGCGGACACAGCCGCGCCAAAAACTAACCACCCGAAGGCCGGGGTGCCAAGTTCGTCCAGCGGAAAAAGGTCACAATAA